>CM062819.1:785343463-785943463 GCA_031772625.1 Pinus tabuliformis | reverse complement strand
ATTCAATTCATATCCATTTAATTCATAAATTTAAACATTCTGTCATGCAATTTACCCGGAATAGGACCATATACTTGAAAATAAACCCATATGTAAAAACTAGTTCCATCATTATTATAAGGCAAATTATCGAAAAATAAAGGTATTTCTACAATTCCAAATTCCCCAGAAAATGATTGAAGGAATGGTCGTGTAAGAGACAGACCGCCTAGCCATCTAATTTCCACTCCTCACGTGGGATCAGAGGTTTTATAAGTAAAGCGACCTCTACGAATGACGCATTTAAAGGAGAGAGGATTTCTGGAAGGCGGACTGTCTCGTTCATAGAAAATTGAGCATCGCTTTACAGATCAGTATGCACAAAATGGCTGGTAATCCAGACAAATCTAACTACTTTTTTTTTTAATGAAAGTACGAAGGTTTTTTTTCTAGTTGGAAAATAAATGTCGGGAAAAAATGGCAAGCGCACTGTAAAGTGTTTCAAAAATATTTACCCCGTGTTTCACTGTATGGATCATTCCTGCTACTGTGGACAATTACTGCACGTTCTGTTAATGGCGTCATTCGCTGCAAGTACCATATGGCTCCCGAGTGGGCGGGGGTGAAATTAAAAATCTTGTCATATTAAAAGCCCGCAGGACTGGTGACTGGTCCTTTGAATTGCTCGGCAGACATTATGGATTCAATAGTAATCTAGTTAATGCTGCTGTCAGGATGTCCACAAATGGAATTGAAACTGCAAATATCAATGTATATCTGGTAGTACATGTAGCTTGAAATATTCTTTAAAAATCTTTTTAGGATATATATATATATATTAAAGGCTGAAGGGTTGATTCATTTTCTAATATTTAATAAATATTATTAAATGCCTTTTCATGTTGTGATTGAGATGGTTTGAATATGAAGTTACTTCACATTTAATAAAGCAATTTTAAATGCACTGCTTCGTACAGATTGATCGTCAGCGCGACCAGGAATAACAGGTACCCTTGAATTGACAGCTCTATCTTAAGGTGCAATTAGGAATAGCAGGTGCCTTTGAAAATGAGATAGCGGAGTATAACGCACTTCTCCTCAATCTTAGTGATTGTTATCAGAATCTATCAGTTATCACTTGAAGCTGTAAGTGTGTGTAGTTATTGGGAGTAGAGGTTACTCTTGTCTTCAAACAATATTTAAAAAATGAATATTCAATATTGTCTTTTCAATTCGTTGTTTCCTTATGCCTTCTGAATTGGTTTTACTGTGTTAACATGGTTATTTGTTTTTCTCCCATTATGGTTTGTGATGATTGAATCAGAGAATCATTCCCATTCTATTTTAAGAAGGGATTAGTGTGTTAAAATGTTACTAGGTTATTGTTTATGGAGGTTTTTATTTATTTTTTAATTGTAATATTCACTCCTTTCAAACCATTCATAAGTTCTGAAATTAAAATGAATACCACATTCCAACAATATGTTTTAAAGTTTTTTTTTCATAAATTTTATATTTTAGGAGGAAATTTACACTTTAATGTATTTGATCTTTGTAAAATTATGTTAAATTTGAAATAAAAATATTTCAAATATATATTAAAGTGGATGAAATTTGCACCTTGGGAGATTTGATGTTGGCAATAGATCATGAAATAAGATAGATATGTGCTGGTTACAATATCATCATTGTATAATTGAACACATAATAATTGGATTTATACTCAAGAAACACACTATAAAATGTTTCTTTTTTTCACTTCTAATTGACAATGAAATATTTTATTTATCATTCACAGTCCACTCTCCACATTAAATGTTTTAATACATGCCCAACCATATTTAGAAATTGAAAATATATATCCATAGATATTTCTCTCTCTATCTCTCATATACACACATTTAATAATATTATTTAAGTATATCTATATATGTATTTTTTTTTTAAATTACATAAACATGAAAAGAATTGCAAATTTCCTAATACTTTCCATTAGAAAGCACCTCTACATATATAAATAAATATATAATGCTAAAACCTTTTACACAACATATAATAAAATTTTGTAAAACTATGTTAGTAAGTAAAACTATGTTATTTAAAATGTTACTAGGTTATTGTTTATAGATTTTATATATATATATATATATATATATATATATATATATATATATTAATTATAATATTCACCAATTTCAAATCATTCATAAGTTTTGAAATAATTTCAATACCACATTTAGATATTATTTTTTAAAGGCTGAATTGTTTTCATAAATTTATATTTTAAAAAGAAATTTACATCTTAACATATTTGATCTTTGTGAAATTATGCTAAATTTGAAATAAAGATATTTAGATATATATATTAAAGTGGATAAAATTTGAGCTTTGAAAGATTTGATGTTGGTAGATCATGAGATAAGATGGATCTATGTTGGTTACAATATCTTCATTGCATAACTAAACACACAATAATTAGATTTACACTGGAGAAACACACTATTTTTTTCACTTTTTCTATATAGTACATACATAGTTGACTATGATTCACACTCCCAATCTCCACATTAAATATTTTAATACATCCACAGTCATATTTAGAAGTTGAAAATATATATCTATAAGACTTTTTCTCTATCTCTCACATACACACATTTGAAAATGTTATTTAAGTATATCTATATATGTGTATATTTTAAAAAATTAGATAAACATTGAAAGAATTGAAAATTTCCGGATTTTTTCAATAAGAAAGCACCCCACATATATATATATATATATATATATATATATATATATATATATATAACTAAAATTTTTTACACGTTATATAAGAATATTTATAATTTTAATTACTTTATTTTTTTCTATATAAAATTCATATAAAATTATGTTATTTAATATAGATATTGAAATCATTTATTTATAACTAAAATTGATTTTTTTATTATTTTTATGTTTTTTTTTTCAATATTACATGTCAATTAAACATAAAATGAAACATAAAATGGGTTACACATCATGTAGTATCAATAACAATATTTCTATATGTGATTTGTTAACTCCATATTACATATTTTCTTTTTATTAAAAAGTAGATTGAATTTTTTTTTACTTTTAACTACTTTATCTTTATATAAAGTTTATGTAAATTTAAGGTGGAATTGAAGATTTTATTTATTGCAACATTGAATTTTTCTATTATTATTGTTTTTTAATTTGTTAATATAAGTATTATTTTATTATTTTCAAATATAATGTTACTTAACAACATCTCCCTCCTACTAGATTGTAGAGTTTAACGCAAAAAACACTTTTCATAATTCTTTACTTTAAATTGCTCTTTTTATATTTATATAATCAATTATAGTTTACAATTAATTATTTTTATTAATATATATTTTTTAATGTTTATGATCAATTTTTAACTTAAAAATTTGAGGTACACAAAATAAATAGAAAATAAAATAGAACTAATGGAGAATAAAATGGAGGCAATGGAGACTAGATTGCATGTTATAGAAAAACAAAACCAAGATACTAATCAACCATCCCAGCAAGGCGATGTTGATACTTTAGAGAGTCTTAAAATGAAAGACATGATTAAAGAACTAGAAGAAAAAGTTAATAGCTGTCTCACCGTAAATAATGTGGTAGATAAGTTAGATATCAAACCAATTAAAGATGAAATGAAAAAATTAATAGAATTAGACCACAAATGTAACAAAAGGGCCTTGAACCTTATAATCTTCGGTTTAAAAGAGGAAGTAGATGAGTATACTTTATCCTTAGCCCAGACAGAACTACATAACGGATTACAAATTGAAACAGTGTCTCACAGAAGCAATAAGGTTGGGGAAATTAACCGAGAATAAAGGAAGACTAATCCGCATAAAGGTGAGCTCCACTGATCATAAGCATGAAATACTTAGTAAAACCTCAAGTCTAAAAGGAACAGGAATATTCATAAATGAAGATCTCATTCCAGAAGATCAAGCAGAATTAAGAAAGGAGGTTCAAAAGGTAAAAGAAGCTAGAAAGGAAGGAAAATGGGCAATAATCAGAAATAGAAAAGCCTTTATTCGAGATAGAAACCAAAAAGATAGTAATCAATAGCAATTAAACATGCTCCGGATCTTTTCTTGGAATTGTCGGGGCTTCCCATGGAACAAAGGGCCCAAGCTAAGTTGGATTTCAAATGATGTTGATATTATTTTGCTTGTTGAAACTTGGGAGCACGAAGAATCTAAGGTCCCTAACATAGATGGCTTTACGCTATGGTCTACTTGGAACGAGCAATCCTCCCGTAGAGGCATTGGGGGAATAACTTGTTACATTAAGAATAACATCACCCCCATGTTAGGATTTATAAAAACGACTCTCACAACCAATATAGTTGGATAGAGATCAAAGACATTAATAATAAAAAGTCCTACATAGAAATATGTTATTTTCCCCCATCAATTCTAACTTCTATAAGAAGAAGAATCTAGATAAAACTAACCCTTACAATGGTTTAGAGAATGATATTTCTAGCCTAAGGATTGACGGTAATATCCTTTTAATAGGTGACTTTAATGCTCAAACTTCAAACAACAAAGTTATTATTCTAAGCAATCATTCCAACCCTAATCCTCTTTGGTTAGACGAAGACTCTACTCTGGCTAGCAGGTACAAAAGGAGCTCTGAAGACCTTGGGGAAAATTTGTTTAGGTCGGAGCTAGTCAAGCTCTGTAGTGCTCAGGATCTCATAATTTGCAACGGTCTGAAGAAGTGGCCTAATTCCAGCAATATGACCTGCATCCATGGACTTGGTAGCAGCGTGGTAGACTACGTTATTCCGATCTCCCATTATACAACAAAATAATAAATTTTGACATCTTAAACAACCACGAACCTGACTTTGATCATAGGCCTTTACTTATAACTCTCAATTTTGTCATGCATAGAGTTCCCATAGAAAATAATGCTTACAACCAAAAAAACCTAATATTTGATAGAAATAAAAATGATCTCTTTCTAAATGAATTAAAAAATAATTTGCTTCCTTTATCTAGTATAGACAACATAAAAGACCTCTATCATAATTTACTAAAACCCTCTCATATTCTATTAACAAGTTCTCAATTGAAGTTTCAAATAATAAAAGAAATAGCAAAACCAATCCATGGTATGACAAAGATTGTAAAACTGCGAGGAGAGCAATTAAGGAAGTTGTTGATGAATCTCTTAAAATGGACAAGATAAAAATATACAAAGCCCTAACTAAAAGGAAAAAGAGGCAGTACATTCGTCAAAGACAGGAGAATCTCTTACACCTCTCTAAGGTAGCTCCTAAGAAATTTTGGAGGCAGATTCTAACTAGGAAGACTAAGGATAATAATAAAATTGCTCTTCACGATTGGAATTCCTATCTTAAAAAGCTTTATGAATCTCCAAATGTCATGGATAATTTGGAAACCCTTCTCACAACAAAAGAATTTTTCTCTTTTGAAGACATTAAGTTTGGGGTTAGTCGCCTCGCTAATGGGAAAGCTAAGGATATTGAAGGTTACGAGGCAGAAATCTTAAAAATTGGAGGTCATGTCCTCATCCCCCACATCCACAAGCTTTTCAATTAAGTAGTCAAGCAAGGGTTCCCTAAACCTTGGACTGAGAGCCTCATTATCCCTATTTTTAAAAGTGGGGATACAAATAACCCCTCTAATTATCAGAAAATTATGATCAACCCTCTCTTAGCCAAGTTATATGGTAGTATTTTGGAAAAGAAGTTAAGCATATCGCTTGAAAGTGAAGGTAAGCAGGCTAAAGTCCAAGCAGGTTTCAGAAGGCATCACTCAACAATAGACCACCTTGTTACACTTAGGATCATTGCGGAGGAATGTCGTAATGATAAATCCAATTTATTTTGTTGCTTTGTGGACTTTAGAAAAGCTTTCGATACGGTTCCTAGATACAACCTTTGGAATAGATTAGAAGAGCTAAATGTTCCTCTCGAGTTGAGAGCTGCCGCTATAAGGTTATACGAGAATGTAATTGCCAAGCTAAAGAGCAATGAGGGGTGGTCGAAAGATATTAAGTGTAACATCGGAGTTAAACAAGGTTGCCCCCTCTCCCCTATCCTATTTGGCATTTACATTGATAAGCTCGAAGGCTATTTAGAGGAAGTAGGATGTGATGGAACGATCTTAGCTAGGATAGTCATCATCCTTCTTCTCTATGCTGACGATATTGTTCTTTTGGCAAGGTGCCCATCTGATCTTGATAAGCAACTCAGGTTTCTTAAGGATTTCTGCTCTACCATGGGTATGACTGTTAACACTGACAAAACAAAAGTTATGATTATCAAATCCAAGAAGGACACTTACGCTAATTTTATGTATGACAATAATAACTTGGAGGAAGTGTATTCTTACAAGTACCTAGGAATTAATATTCATGACAAGCTCAACTCGAACCATAGCACAGAGAAAATGATTAATGGGGGGTGGAAAGCTTATTTTGGTCTTGAAAATAATTGTAAAATAACAAACCTCGTAATGTGGGATAAAAAGAAGTTCCTGTTTGAAACTATAGTAACTCCTATTATCTTATATGGATGTGAGGTTTGGGGTTGTAGCACCTCCAGAGAATCATGGAGAAATATTGAGCAAATCCATAAGCGTTTTATAACTTATAACCTAAAAATTAAAAGTAATACAACCTATCCTATTCTCCTTATAGAAGCAGGTCTTTCCCCTATTGAGAGCCTAGCTATGCTTAGGTTTTTGTTGTACAAGCACAAACTCAATAACGTAGATGATCATAGACTTCCTAAGCTAGCTTTAAATTCCAGCCAAAACCACCTAAGGCTCAATCGAGGGTGGCATAAAGACACTAGGGCCTGGTTAAACTATTGGGAGATCAACGAAAATGATGCATTGCAAAACATAAATAACATTAAATATATTGTTACTTCTAAGTTCAAAGAAAAAATGTGGTGTGAGAAAGATTTAGCGGCTAAAAGAAAATTAAGTTATTATCAACCCCACCCTAGAAGATCAAAAGTATCTCTCTATTTTAACTAGCTCAAAGAAGAAAATTAATATAGCAAAGATTAGAACGAATTCTCATGAGCTCCATAGTGAAACAGGTCGTTAGGCAGTTCCTAAAACGCCATGGATGGAAAGGATCTACCATATATGTGAGAATAGGAACATCGAGGATGAAAACCACTTCCTCTTAGAGTGCCCGGCATACAACCACATTAGATCTCAGTTTCACAATCTTTGTTACGATACTGACCTTCCTAGCCTTTTACAATGTCAAAATTATAGTGAGCTCAGGAGGCTTCTCTCCAAGCTTTTTGAACATAGGAATAAAATCTTAAACCAAAATAAATAATTTGTTTCTTTAGGTCCGATAGACCATTGTTTGGTCTCAGCGGACGTTACCCATCATCATCATATATATCTTCAATAGTGAAAAATTCTACATCTATCTCATACTAAGATATAAAAAATACATATCCTCTTTCATATAAATTTTACTCAAAATAAAAAATGAAATATTTTATTTATAATTGACATTGAAATAATTTCCTGTTATTAATATTTTTTAAATGTTACGTCTAAATTTCATGTTAAACACACAAGAAAATATACATCTCTCATAATAGACCATAGAAAACACCATTAAACACAATAATTATATTTATAAAAAATATCAAATTTAACTAATAGTTCTTTTAATTGTGAGTGTTTATAAATAAATACAATTATAATATATAAATGCTATCTAAGAAATCAAACAAGGAGCCACTGTTGTGGCGCTAGTCCCTGCCGGTTAACAGAACAGTTTGGTCAGTTATTATTATGAGATTTAATTTGTGTTAACATGAGAGCTGGTTTGCATTACTAGTGTGTTGTAGGCATGCTTACTTGTATTAAGATTTAATGAATTGGATGGCCAGTTGGTGTATGAACTTTTTGACTTTATGCGAAGAGTGAAATATAATGAACTTTGCCTTTGTTAAGTAAGAATTGTCATAAATGTCATTGAACTGATAAATGCTTGTAATGTTGAGTTTGTATTTCTTAAAGTAAGATTAGTTTTAGATATAATTTTCCAATGTTTCATGATTTAAAAAACGCTTAGATTAATAATTAAAATATAATAAAATTTAACAGTGAATCATAGAAAACTTGAGGGAAAAAAACTATAAAAGGTAATAATAATGCATTATGATGTATGAAGAATTAGAGAGTGTTAAAGTAAGTTATGTATTTTAATAAGCACGAGGTATAAAATATATTTAAATGCATAATAATGAATTATAATGTACGAAGAATTGGAAAGTGTTAAAGTGAGTTATGTATTGTAATAACCATGGTGCACAAAACATATTAAAATAATAGGAAGGTGTTAAAGTAAGTTATGTATTTTAATAACCATGGTGCACAAAACATAGAATTTTCTTACTTTTTTACATTTGAATATTATGGAAATATTCATAAATTGATAATGACCAAATAAACATTATTATGAATATAAATTTGTTAATTAAATTCGTGGTGGAGAGTGTTCAATATTTACATAGATCATTCTCGAAGGTCAAAGAAGAACTTAAGCATTTAAAAATTATAGCTATGGAGTCTTGAACCCATGATTGAAAGATTACATATCAATGATTGAGGAATTATTCCATGGTCAAAAGAACAAAAGATATATTTATTTAAAAATATTGTTTATCATAACTTTAGTGTGAACTTTAAATTTGTGCAATAATATAAATTTGTTAATTAAATTCGTGGTGGAGAGTGTTCAATATTTACATAGATCATTCTCGAAGGTCAAAGAAGAACTTAAGCATTTAAAAATTATAGTTATGGAGTCTTGAACCCATGATTGAAAGATTACATATCAATGATTGAGGAATTATTCCATGGTCAAAAGAACAAAAGATATATTTATTTAAAAATATTGTTTATCATAACTTTAGTGTGAACTTTAAATTTGTGCAATTACTAATTAGCAAAGAAAATAAACCCTGCATCTAATTTCTAATTAGTAATTTGTTGCATTTAATTAATAATTTGTTGTGATGCAAAAGGACATGACTTTTGGCCTTTTTTATAGTTTTGGGTTAGTAAATATAGCATCTAAGTACAATAATAAAATAATTTTGATAAGTTTATTTTATAAATTAAAAATTAAAATAAACAAATTAAAATTAAAAAAACATTTAAACTCTACGAGTTGAAATGTAAATTGATCATGATCTCCAAGAAAAAATTCATTAGCTTTTGGTGTTCTATACTCTTGCTTTCTGCAATATCATAGTATTCGAATTAAAAAATATAATTTATAATTTAAACTGATAAGCTAATACATTGTGTAATAATATATTGAATATATATAAAAATATATATTTTTTACACAGAGAACATTGGTTTTGGAGCATAAGCAGTGGCAGTAGAATGCAAATTCAAAATATAATGCAGTTCATGTTTATCAAAATCGTTCTGTCATTTTTGTTGCAAAATACATTTATGTCAAGTCAAAGAAATGGCACTTTATAGGCTGGATAAAGAAGTATTGTGTCAGTACAATGTCAAATTTTGTGTTGTAACATTTTGTCATTCTGACAGTACAATGTCATTTTGTTAGCAATGACAACACTTCATTCCAAGTCTCCATGTTTCAAAAATTTTAGTTGAAGTCCTAGAATGGCTGCAACTGTGCGTTCAGATATTACAACTTCAACTGTAGTTTTTGCGATAAGCTCACCAGCTGCTCTGACACTGCCAAAGGTGATATACAATGACAGGGACATTAGTAGATAAATGGTGATCAGCAAAACCCCCATGATAGCGGCAATCGACAAAGTTTTACAAATGTTGTGTACCTTCCAAATCTGGCAGAACTCCCTTGACGAAGAATTGGCTCCTCAAACTCAGAGAAATTGCCAATACTGTTTATATCGCGATTTGACTGAATTTTGAAACAAAGCATATAGTTAGCACTACAGGGGTTGGTGTTTGTAGACATATTTATGCTTAATTATCTTAAATAGAAATTTAATTGCAGGAAGGAATCTGCTTTTATTCTAAGAAATCAAAATCAAATAGTAGGAACAGAGGGACAGTAGAGGAATTGTTGGCAAATGTTGGAAAATGTCGGAGGGAAATCAAGAACTGCATACAAAATGGGTGCACTTGTTTGCTGTGGAGTGCCTGAAATTTGAACTAGTGCTTCAGATGTTCCTGGTCTAACTTCAAGAAGATTAACTTTGGCATGAGAAATATGTCCATACAAAGAAAACATGATCAGTAAATAAAGGGTCTTCATAGCAAGGTATATCAGATAAGCCATCACATATGCATAAAGCTTTCGAGGCAACAAAATGCAACCATACCCGGCATTGTCTCTCTCAACCATATTTTCCACTATGTGCTCTTTCTCGAGATGGAACTCCCTCTTTCTCGAGATGGAACTGCAAGCAGGGATTTCATTGCATCGTATGTAGTAAAGCCAATTGCCACTGAAGGTACAACCTGCCGAGACCAGAATGGCAATTATTACTAATCAAATGTCAGTTTTGCTAAACTATTTAATTCCCTTCTGTAGAAAATAAAAACCCAAAATGTCATGTAACCATTGGCATCACCATAAACAACGAAAAGCTCAAACGTGAGCTCGGGCATCCTTCTATTTCAAAAAATTATCTGGCTATACTGTATGCCATAGCATATGCATAACATTAATAGGCCACATTGACAACAGAGAATCACGAAATGCTGGCTAGCGAATCAAACAGGAGTCAAGCAACTCAATAATTGTGTGGCTGATGCTGAAATTTAAAATACATGCAGCAATAAATTACTTTTATGCAATGAGATTATAAAGTTTACCTTTACGTAATTAATACTTGGCCCAGAAAACATCTGCTTCCAGCCTTGTTTTTGAACAATGGTAACAAGACCATCCAATGTTCATTTGAACTTGGGTTCAATTTGTTGAAGAGAAGATGCATTATTTTGGTTAGCTGATAATGTCTGTAGCTGTAGTGCTAGTCAAACCATAATGGTCAATTTTCAGTATCATAAACTTAAATAGCCTGTATCTTTGACTTAAAATTATGAATAGAGTAAACCAAGACTCCAGTTACCAAGCAAATAAAATGTTCAACCTGCATTTTTCATCTAACAACATCCAGAGGATACGTGCAGGTATCAACAATCTAGCTTCAATCACTAGCCATTTAACACATTGTTATTTTCTCTAGCATTGAAGCCAAATTTATCGCTAATCTGATACTGTTGCCATGTTATTTCATTGGGGCAAAAGAATATTCAAAATAGAAAAGTCATAAGGTATACAGGAACCAGTATGTGGCAACAGTTTTAAATATACAGAACAGGTCCTGTCAAATATTGATCCACTACAAAATTCTGAAAATGACAGAAACTGTCATTTGCTAAAATTCTGAAATTGAAACATGATACATTGAACCAAGCGATTATAACCTAAGTCGAACCAAAGTTTTGGGGTGGAAAGGTTTTGGGGTCTTATTGCGGGTTTTGCATTGTTAGAGGTGAATGGCAGGCTTTGGCTCAGTGTTTGATGTTACTGCGGTACAGATGGGAGTCCTTTTGGGGGTGGAAAGGTTTTGGGGTCTTATTTCGGGCTTCACATCGTTCGAGGTGAAGGGCACGTGGTCCCGCGACTCCCAAGCGGATGTGTAACGCTCCTATGAATTAGACAGTATACAATTGATTTGGTAACAAATTCAGATTGATTTACAATCAACTTGGGTTACGGCATGTACTGTGGTGGTCTTATCAGCGGACAACTGTCCCTCCTCGAGATCCTGGAAAGTTACTCGGCTTGGGTTTTACGTTGTTCGCGCCCTTTGGGTTATTATTGTTACTTGGTTGTTTAGCTCTGCAGTCTCTGCGATTTTTCCTTTGTATTTGTTGTATTGTCTGCGGTGAAAACACAATGCGGTTCCTGCCTGCTCGGTTAACTGTATAGTTTGGAGAAAGGAATAACTGGAATTTTCATGGTTTAAATTTTCGGCCAGTGTTGAATTTATGTGAACTAAAGCTTGTTGTGTAACCCTTATATCACGTACAATGTGCCAAAAGCTTGTTTAAGATTAAAAAGAGTATTTGATTGACTAAAGCTGTATAAGACTAAAACACATGCCTAACATGGCTTGTTGTAGCTTTGCAATGTTGACGAGATCTGTTTTGATTTGCAAAAACAATTTATTAGAAAGTGAGTATTGTATATACCTGAACCAATTGATCAGTTTCGAAAGCACACCGAGGAAGGTCTTCTATTTGTAATATTCTAATATTGGCAGCTGTTGTGTGCCTCATATCAGAAGTCACTGCAGCACCCCTGCGAATTAGACAACACAATTTCAAAATAAGATCAAGTTGCTGAAAGGTACTTTATCGTATGCAATCCTATTACTGGTTACAGAACTGTATCTGCCATCAAACTTCAGATTCACGCTGACTAGCTAAACATGACAATGCAGAAGGAGCGATCAAAACTGTGAGGCTACAAAGTCATAAACTTCTGGAACAAGGCTTGCAGCGCGTGCTTTTCAATGAGATCTAATAGAAACATTGGCTGAAAATATTACACAGTGCTGAGGATGTAGGCAATTATGAGATTGGCATTGTCTTAGTATACAACAAAGGGGCAAAATGGTGCAAGAAAATGCAAACAACCGACTAGAAATTTTAGGCACGGGTTTCATAAAAACCTTTAAGTCCCCTTGCCGAAGTACTCCAAAGGTAGCTTCTCCATACACGACATTGTGTGTGAAGTGCACTTCAAATCATATAAAAAATGAAATGGGTTGAGGTAAACTTACTGCTTTGAAATCCAGCATTGAGTGCGAGCAAGAATACCAATGGAATGAGTGGAAGCTACCAGAAATGTATATTGGCCATTGTGTCCTTCGTCCTTTGTAGATTGGAAACCATGTGACCATTCTTTAGATGTAAATTGCAAACCATGTCAGCACTCTTCAGATATATGGCATATTCAGATGGTCTCTCGGATAAATCCTTTCCTGGTAGTGTTAGCAGATTTTATGCAAAGCAGTTACCCTGTAGCATTTGTTTCGAAAATATAACTCTACGTTTGACTTTGAATCAGATGTATTTAGAAACATGCAAAAAATTTAAGCAAATTGTAGAGGTAACAGTAAACAGAAACTTACGTGAAATAAAACAGAACCTTTCCATTGCAAAACTTTTGTTCGACTTAGGTTATAATGCTATTATAATGAAAAATCATGTCCGTCAAGCAACGGCCAGCAATTGATCGATCCCATATAGTCACAGGGAGGTAGTAATAATACCAAATGCATTATGCCATAATTCCATTTTCAAACAACATATATTCATTTTAAAGTCCATATAGTTTGCTGCTATTTATAAAGTCTAGCTTCAAGCATGTTGCAGAATGCGTTCGATCTCAAATACAAGACAGAAACAGAAACAGTACAAATAGACATGTATAAAGACTTTCTAGCTTTCTTTCCTGAATCGTTACCTACACTATGCAAGAAACAAAAACTAACATAGCATTCATCCATAACATAGGAAGAAACAGAAATGAGTAGGCGATTCAATATACAATTTGTCATTTAACTTGAGTGGATAATAAGTACATGTTTAATCAATCTATGGAATCTTTGGTGTTTGCATTGAGCAGTAGTAGATACAAAATTATTGCTCATCTGATGTTGCATTTGCTGTATTCAATGATATAATTTAAACCAAACATGGCAGTTTTTAAGATGGAGAAAAAATATAAATAAAAAAGGTGGCAAGACAATCTCTGGTTGTCAAGGTTGAAGCATGATGCAGAATGCGTTCCATTTAAGATACATAACAGAAACAGAAACAGTACAAACACAGATGCATAAAGACTTTGTAGCCTTTTTTCGTCAATTGTTGCGTTACATGTTCTTTGTAAATGAGTCAAAATTGCAAGTCAAATACTTGTATTACAGTAAGAGCATAATATGAAGAAACATATTCATATTACTTTTGCATTTGTTCTGGACGTGAAGGCCAGCATGTTCCTGCATTTTGTAATCTGTATAACAAATAGTTAGTTAGAATAAAATGATAACATTGTAAATTGAAGAGAGGACATATTTGAGACAAAACATCTTAACGAGTTATGTGAACTAAAGCTTCTTGTGCAATCCTTATATCATGTACAATTTGTCAAAAGCTTGTTTAACATTAAAAAGAGTATTTGATTGACTAAAGCTGTATAAGAGTAAAACAGATCTCTAACATGGCTTGTTCCAGCTTTCCAATCTTGATGAGATCTCTTTTAATTTGCAAAAACAATTTATTAGAAACTGAGTATTGTATATACCTGAACCAACTGATCAGTTTCGAAAGCACACCGAGGAAGGTCTTCTCTTGGTAATATTCTAATATTGGCAGCTGTTGTGTGCATCATTTCAGAAGTCAGTGCAGCAGCGCTGCTAATTAGACAACAAAATTTCAAAATAAGATCAAGTTGTTCAAAGGTACTTTATCACATGCAATCCTATTACTGGTTACAGAACTATATGTGTCATCAAACTTCACATTCACGCTAACTAGCTAAACATGACAATGCAGAAGGAGAGATCAAAACCATGAGGCTACAAAGTCATAAACTTCTGAAATAAGGCTTGGAGTGCCTACTTTTCAACGAGATGTAATACAAACATTGCCTCAAAATATTCCACAGTGCTGAGGATGTAGGCAATTATGAGATTGCCATTGTCTTAGTATACAACAAAGGGGAAAAATGGTGCAAGAAAATATAGATATGTAAAAAGAGAAGATATATATAGTAAACATTAATATTTTAAATAGAAAATAGCATATTTGTATAGTTGTCATACATACCTTTTCAAACCAAGTGGTTGGTTTGCCTTTTCTAATTGAGTTATGCGCTCTATTTCTTCAGTTGTTTGTTTTCCTTTTTCAGGATTTATGCTATGTTATAGAATAGCAACATATATTTAGTTCAATTTGAAAGAGCATATAGAAGTAAACAGTTAACAAGGAACATTAAAACCATAGAACCATACATATGTAAAGATAGAATGCATATATAGTAAACATTAATATTCTAAATACAAATTGGCATATTTGTATAGTTGTCATAGACATACCTTAGTGAACATTATTATTCTAAATACAAATTAGCATATTTGTATAGTTGTCATAGACATACCTTTGCAAAACAAGTGGTTGGCTTGCCCTTTCTAATTGGGTTATGCATTCTATTTCTTCAATTGTTTCTTTTCGTCTTTGAAGATTTAGGCTATGTTATAGAATAGTAACATATATTTAGTGCAAATTAGAAGTAAAAAGTGAACAAGAACATTAAAACCATAGAACCATACATATGTAAAAATAAAAATAGAATGCATATATAGTAAAGATTAATATTCTAAATACAAATTAGCATATTTGTGTAGTTCTCATAGACATACCTTTGCAAAACAAGTGGTTGGGTTGCGCTTTCTAATTGGCTTACGCATTCTATTTCTTCAATTGTTTCATTTCCTTTTTCAAGATTTATGCTATGTTATAGAATAGTAAGACATATTTAGTGCAAGTCAAAAGAACATATAAAAGTAAAACTTGAACAAGAACAGAAGATCCATAGGAAAGGAAAGGCAAAAAGAATATACTTTGTTTGTTTATGTTGCATGTTGTTGTTCTTTTTTCTTGGTCGTTCTGCTCAATTGAAAAGGGTTTTACTAGCAGAATCTGCATCCATAAATAGATGAGGTTATATCTGCAAATTTATGATAGGATACTTGTGTTGGTTAATTGAAAAGGTTGTCTTTGGCATAACTTGCATTGATCAATACAGAACGCCATATATGTAAATGTACAATAGAATGCATAGTATGTATGATGTTATCACTTTGTTTAGTACAAAAAGGATATTGTAGTATGCTTTAGTAAAATAGATATGGTAAAACCAATGAGGTATTGCAAAAATGTCAAAATTTGGAATTTTGTAAACTGTTTCATGTGTATATCATAGCTGAAGGACAAGAGATATTGTATCATGGTCAGACCAATATGTATCCAATACGAAAATTCTATATTTTATATTAGCTAGATTTGCCCAAACATGGTCAATCAATGATTTGTGCATGCTATTAGTTTTGTCAACTAGGAAATGAAGATTGTAGTTTTGCATGTAGGTTTCTAGCTGCTTTGTTTTTTGATTGCAATGTACCATATCAATATTGAAGTCGCCTAATATAACTATGATATTGTTTAGATCTAAGTGGTATAAAGCTTTTGCAATGACATTGAGGATATTGTTTAGGTTTGCATGTGGCGATGCATATATATTGAGTATTGCAATTTGCAATGTGTGGAATTTTATTTTTGCGAGCAATGCTTCTACAAAGCAGTCTTCAAAATGGGTATGTTCAAGGATAATGATATTTTTCTTTATCAATATCATTACTCCATGCTTAATGCAACTTGAGATGCAATTGAAATTTTTGAAGTATTCATTTTCCATACACAGCAACATATGTGTTTCTTGTAAGCACAAGATATCAGATTGCATTGTGTCATGGTCCTTGCATATGTCAGTAAGATGCGCATGAAGATTGCGAGTGTTCAATGAAATAATAAAGATGGATCGCAATGATTGTATTGATGAAGATTCATATTCTAATTGCCATTTTGCAGTGGTTTGCAAACGCTGCATTTCACAATTTACTTTTTGTTTGACCTTGAAATTATTATGTTTAAGAGGATTAAGAAAATACAATGATTCTATGTTTCTGACACGTGATAGTGCTGTGTATACTAAGCCATGCACTTGTACTCCAGTAGGGTCGAATGCAAGCCTATCCAAGGTTAAGCCTTGTGATCTATGTATTGTGCGAGCACATGCAAGTTGAATTGGAAATTGTTTTCGTATTTTCAATGGGGCCATCTTTGATGTCATAGGCATTGCTTTTGATATTCGCAATATTGGTGTCCAATCATCTGCTATCTCTGAACTATACAAATGAGCTAGTTTTCTAGATTGTCGATGACCAATATTAGGGTCATGGAACTTAATCCATAGAACATCGACCTTATCTGTATGGGTATATGCTTTAACTATTCCATCTGCACCATTCACTAGCCCATCTGGTGCATCATAATTGCAGGCATACATTTCAACTAACATCTTCAACTTTATCAAAAGGTGCGGAGGCAAAGTAGCCGTATGTTGATGAGTTGGGAAATTTCCGTTATTCTCCTCATTTTCGTCAATTGAATTAATTAAAATTTCTTTGCCAGGCATTAGCATCAACATTTTGTTGTTATGCATTGCAACATCTTTGTTTTTGTAAAATAAATAGGGAAATGTTGGATCATTTGGTACAGGGTGCATGCAACTTGTATTCATGTATGTTATATCGTCAGATGTTTGACAATTTGTTCGCATTCTATTTAACACTGATATGAATCTCTTATTTGTTTGTCGCATCGTCATATGCAATTGGAAGCACTTGACATTATCCTTCCAGAAATCATGTGTTATTGTTTGATTGTTGATTGTTGGTTGTTAAAAAATAAGAGAGTCTTGAATAGGTTGTGCTTGATAGAAATCACCACAAAATATCATGTCAATGTTCCCAAAGTATTTCGTCTGGACATGTTTTATGTTTCCGAGTCTATTGTCAATAGAATATAAGAACCGACTTCCAATCATCGAGATCTCATCTATGAAAGCTACTTGCAATTCTTGATATAGCTTTGATAAGTTGTCCAATACTTCTTTGCTCAATGAGAACAGTTGGGACTTGTTAAAAGGCATTAGCAATGCAGAATGGATTGTTGTTCCACCTGCATTATATGCAGCTTTTCCTGTGTATGCTAATATTAGACCTTTTGGTTTCATGGGATCAGTTGTGTTTTGTGAATCATAAATTCGTATAAGCATTTGGAAAATTGCTTTTGATGTGAGTGTTTTACCTACACCTGCTCCACCTGTAATAAAAAGGTAAATTGGTTCCTTGGGGTTTTTTTTTTTTTTAATTGCAATGTCTTTTACAATTGCTTGTTGCTCTTTGTTCAAGATTCTTCTAAGTTTGTAATATTCATTGTTCTCCATTAAAAATGGATGGGCAGTAATTTGAAATCCAAGATTGATTTTTTTCTTCATTTCAAATTGTTTTGGAAATTGCAAGTCCGATTGCAAATCATATTCCTCATAATGGGAATTGTTCTCTTGGTTTTGCATATTCATTTGGTTAGCATTCAAAGAACTAATTTGCTCATTTGTTGCAGTCTCTAAATCACCCCATGTTGGATTGATGTTATATGTAAATTTGGCTTCATTGACTTGAATTGTTTTTTCATGTAATGTATATGCAAAGAGCCATGTAGGTAATTCTTGTTTCAATGTATCTTCACAATTTTCAAATGGCATATATAACAATAATTTATCTTGACAAAAGTTTTCAATATCATTGTGTTTGTTATATTTGACAAATCGTATAACATTTGGTTTTTTACTTTTAGATATGGGTCTGCCATCTTTCTTGTAATTTGATACAAAGTCTGCAAGGCAGATTTTGCTAATGGAACTTGGTCGTCCAATGTAGTAGTCAACAATGGAATGGCACATAACATCTTCTGAATCATCAGGTTCTTGTTTCAAAAGAATAGGCGGTTTAAGCATAAATGTGGGTTCATCAACTGGAGACATGTTTACAAATATACATTCCCTTGAACTACAACTCAATGGCAATGAAAGTGCTATATGCACTGCTTGTTGAGCTGACATTTGCTGTAGATTGAGTAATGTATTTCCAAGTTTACGAATCATTTGCATAACATCAATTTCATCTTTCTGATGCTCTTTGCGTATTCTTCTAAATGCATTTGTCATAGACTTGTCAATTTTGTTCATATATGAACTACAATATGACGCTGCAGCATATGCATTTAGCACAAATTGTGCATCTGTATTTGCATTCCATAAACTAGGCATAGCCTTTGCAAAACTGTTATTCCAAATGTGAGAAGGTTTTCGTTTCAGGAAAATTGTTGGTTGCTTTATTGTATGTTGTAATAGTTCTATGTACTCATTTTCTAATAGCCCTATTTCTAGGAGGAAATTGTCATGTGTTATTGAATCATTGTAGTTTGTTTGCTCCAAGAATGCAAAAAACGATATTGATTTCTCTACGATTTTTTTATTTTCTACATTGGTTGGTTCAATGATCATTGTTGATTTCATTGGTGGCATGGGGAAGTTGTATCTGCAATTTGAATTTTTTTCGCTTCTTACAATTTTTTGTATGGTGATGTTTATGCAATTTAGCAACATCTCGCTCCAAATGATCTGTATTACAAGTGATGTAATTGTCAAGAAACTTCTCAATTTCTAAATTTCTTTCTTTTCCATATATTGGAGCATTCTCTATCCATAACAGTCCATGTTCATGTTCAGTTCCTCTATTTTGGAATTCTGTTACGAAGTAGTAATCAGATATTTTTCCAAAGAATGTAGTATCTTGAGATATCAATCGCTTTATAGCATTAATTCTATGTCTGTAGTATTGGCTACATGTGACTAGATATTTTCTTATAAGGTAGTCAATGTCATCATCCTCTAATATATCAATAGCATTTTATTTGCTTTATTTCTAAACAATGTGACGAGTGTATCTACTAATGGTTTCCATCGATGTTCTGCACTTGTGAATGTCACAAAGAAAGTTGGAGGCCCTAGTTTTCGTATCATTGCAAATATGTTTTTCCTAATTTGTTCCAAATGGTCAGAAGATATGCGAATTTTTTTGAAATCTATGTATCCAATGTCAGACTTCAATAACGTTTCCAAATTTGCTCGATACTTGACATCTTTTGCTAATATTTTTCTGCCTTTTAGTTGTCCTTTTCTTATTTGTACCCATATGCAAGAAAGAACTTTATCAATTATTATTCGCATTGCCTTGAAAAACAAATTTGTTGTATGATATTGGAAGTCACCACTTGCTTGTAACAATTCCCATTGTACAATTTTTTGGTAACTAAACCTATTTGTGATGTCATGATCACGTGCATTGCCATAAAATAATGTTGGAAAGTTCATTTCTTCTGCACATTTGTCCTTGAAAATGCCTAATGTTCGTTGTCCTTCAGCAGGTGCCAATTCAATAATCTTGTCTTGCAAATCGTAGATGTGTTGTGATTCTATTAATCCATGCACCAATGTTTCAGTATGTGTTTCATTATTTGCATCACTATCTATATCACTTTCATTGTCATTGTTTGAATTTTGTACAATGTATTCATTATTCTCTTGTAAAACATGGGCCCAATTCTCATTTATACAAATGTTGCTAGCTTTATAAAGACTTCTAGAACATAGTTCATTCAATGCTTTCATGACAATAATTGGACGTACTTTACCTGTTTGGTATGCATTTTTGTATTGCAATCATCTTTTCAATGCAACTGCAATTGTCATTGTATCATTTAGATATTGTGGCAATGCTTTTTGCACAATGTCCATATGAACTGGTACATTGATAATTGATCCTGTTAAGCCAATTTGTGATCGTCTATGTCCCCATTTTCTGATTTGTGCAAATGCAATTCTCAATGACACAAGTCTTTCTTCTAGGTCTGAAAGTATATTTACAGTTGGCAATGAAATGTTACGTCTTATTTGTTCAGGTGTTGCAAATTGTGGTAGCTTTCCATTCTCGAGCGCTTTCTTGCAAGAAACACATATGTTTTCATTGCTAAAGGTCTTATTGTTCAACGTCAAATTCATATGCTTTTCTTGCAAATCTATAGTGAAGAATCTAATATTTTTTGCAAAATGCAATTTGATGCAAACTGCAATTTGTTGCAAACTGCACATGTATTCCTAGGTGTGTCTTCGACTTTTTCCATATAAATTTGTATTGCATTTTTCTTGCTTGTAATTCTTGACTTCTTATTAGAAAATGGTTTTTTGCATTTGTCATTGCATTTGCGTTTTGTGCGTATGAATTGCTTTAGCTTGTGATAATTCAGCCTACAATCCTTAGTTGGTTGCATTTGATCTAAATGACATGCTATCTCAAATGCAATATTATTGCTAAAATGTACTTGAGATATACATTGCTCTTTTTCTACTATATGCTTATGACGCAATTGATTACAAACGTCATTTTCTTCCATGTGCAGTTGTTGAGAATTGTGAACATATTCTTGTATCATTGCGTGGTAGTGAATATGTGATGTATTTGTCATGAATGACAAGATGTTAACAATATCATTGCATCTCGAATAAGCGGAACTGTAATTGACAAAGTTATTAGCAACAGAGGACCATACTTGGATATTGACTTTGAATATCATAGATATCCATTGTAGACAAAATGGTCCGCCTTCCAGTTGTCCTTTTTCATATGGCATTGCCATATTTATCAAATATTGTTGCCAGTTGCTATTCATTGTATAATGTATCGCATCAACTACTAGGTATTGCTCTAAACAATGCAATGCCTCTTGATTCTTATGCATAAGTGCATTGCAAAAAGATTGCACAATGTAAAGTCGCAAACACTCTGCATTGAATTCTGTTGCTACTAAATAGCAAATTGCATTAAAGAGACTATCACCACAATTAGATGTCGCTTTGCAATTGTTAGTCCATTTAAAAGCATATTATTTGCAATGTGCATCCAATGGATTTCAATATCTTTGCAAATAGGTGACAGGTAGATATTAGACTGGTTGCAAATGCAAATTGGAAACTTTTGGTAAACCAATGGTTCATAATGACCACTAACAGGATTTGCATCATGAAAGAGAATGCAATATGGAATTGCATTTTCATGTTGATTAAAGAGCAAATATCTCGTTTTTCTTGTCAATGACCAAACTGCAATTGATATATCTAGCCATTTAGCTAACCAACGTATGCAAAAGGTATCACCCCATAAACCTCGGTCAGACTCCTTTATATTTGTAGATGCAGAATAACGCATTTTATGAAGATATGTACCAATATCATTAACACCATGTAACTCGTATAGGAAGTCAGGTGCTAGTTCATACTGATATGATTGTATTGCTTCAACGTCATTGTTCTTTAAGCAAAAAAGAAAGTGGTCTATTAACCCATTTCGCAATTCATTTGAAGTATAACGAAAATGTAGAAGCATTTCGAATGAGTCAAATAGACAATCTCCTACAGTATATGAAAATGCATTTAGTCTAAAAAGACCATTTATTTTTAATACAATATCAATGTTCTCAGGCAAAATGCATTGCAATCTGAATTTTTAATTGTCAACATCTATTATTTCTTCCATGATTTGCAATTGCTTACCAGAGTTGCCTTTTGCAATTGTCTTGTACAGCTTTGCAAAAAATATTGATGAAGTTAGCAAAAACTGAACATGATTGTTTTGAACAAAATGTATGTATATTAAAAAAATAGGCTATTGCATTATGTTGCTAAACAAATACCAAATTTCTAGCAAGAAGCCATATTTATAAATAACAAAGAAATTGGAAATGGAAACAATGCAAAGACATAATGAAAAAAAGGAGCATAATTTTAAGAATATTTGTGCAAGTTAACAAAAGGAAGCAATGGAAAGACAAAATGAACAAATGCAGCATAACTTTAAGACAGAAACATGGAAACTCATGGACTGTCAAAAGCTAGATTACACTTCGTAGCACGAGCTTGGATCATTCAAGAGAAAGTGGAAGGGCAGCTCATGCAATGTCTTGACACAGTTTTCATATAATCATGGGACTGTTTAAATGTGAATATCCATATGTATATTTTTTTATGGCAGTGTTTATGAACATATCTAGGAGCTAATTTTTTATGAGACAAAACTGGTTTCAAACCTGCGATATATGTCAGAATGACCATGATAGGGCTGTCATATTGACATTTTTGAAAATTGTTTATGAAGCAAGATATCTTCTCAGCCATACTTTTATCACTTCCTATGCTTAAGGATATCTCTATATGTATATTTTTTTATGGGATTGTTTATGGACATATCTAGGAGCTAATTTCTTATGAGACAAAATTGGCTTCAAAGCTCTGATATATGTTAGAATGACTATGATAGGGATGTCATATTGACATTTTTGAAAAATGTTTATGAAGCAAGATATGTTCCCAGCAATACTTTTATCACTTCCTATGCTTAAGGATATTTGTGAAATGCAGAAACATATATAGTAAATGTAATTTTGTTTTCATAATAAAATTATTTTTTCTCTCCGAGGAGAATAAGGTAGTTGAACATCATATCAGAACCAATCTGGTTATAACTAGCTAACATGACATTTTAATCTAAGGTTTAAATAGACAAAATGTCTTGATACATCATTATACGGAGCTAGTTGGATGCATTACCCAACTTCTACTTGTTGGGATCATCTCAAATAATATTATTGTTATGATTATAATAATTAATAATATTAATATTAATATTAATGTAATCACAGAATAAACAACAACGATTCCAGATTTGAATTCCAATATAATTGAATGAGAGAAAAAATATAAATGAGCCAATACAGCTTAAATATATATATTTTTTAAAAAAATCACGCAGTAACTCGAGTATAAACCTAGAGTAACTGGACCATAAACCTACACAATGCAAAAATTAAAAGCCTAACAAATTGACAAAAAGCAATTAATAGAAAAATTGACAAAAAACAATTAATAGAATAATGTCGTACCTGCAACGAAGCCCAGGGTTCGAATTCCTTCTCGTCTACACCATATTCATGCACAACACAGCCTGTACAAGTACCATGAGAAAATCTGCAAATGACGAAATTGGTTAACGAAGTCTTGACAAGCCCCTGGAAAAATACTTGCAGGTCTTTATTCCTTTCTCCAAACCATAATACATTCCATTAATAAAAAGGCAATATGCGGCACATACATAAATACTTGCAGGTCGATGCGAAGCCCGCAATAAGACCCCAAAACCTTTCCACCCTCAAAACTTTGGTTCGACTTAGGTTATATCGGTCAATCAATGGTCAGCGATCGATCGATCGCATATAGTCCCTGGTAGGGATGACGGAGTAACTCGACTATAAACCTAGAGTAACTGGACCATAAACCTACACAATGCAAAAATTAAAAGCCTAACAAATTGACAAAAAGCAATTAATAGAAAAATTGACAAAAAGCAATTAGTAGAATAATGCCGTACCTGCAACGAAGCCGAAGCAATCTGCTCAAGCCTCACAACTCGTGAAACTAGACCCTTGAATTTAACAGAGCAGTACCAGGAAAACAACGCTCCTTTCCCCAAACCATAACACATTCCATTAATAACAATACATTCCATTAATAATAAAAAAAGCCAATATGCGGCACATACATACATAAATAGTTGCAGGTCTTTATTTCTTTGTCCAAACGACAATACATTCCATTAAAAACCCAATATGCGGCACAAACAGTTCAAACAGTTCAAAAACCCCAATTTATTTAGATCTTCATGTGCAAAAACACTTCAAACTACAAAAGGTTGATGCTCAATCTGTACCAAGAATCACAGCTTCACCCAAGTCGTCTCGGCCCAAATGATAAGGAAGTCACATGGTGGTCGAAACCGACATTTACGGAAATTTCCATAAAAGCCATGCAGGTAAGAGAAACCCTCAGTATTTAACCAGAATGCCATTAACTTATAATGCTCAAATAACCATGGACTCTTGAGGGAAACGAAGAGACAATACTGTGACAAACATCAACGCCACTGGAAAACGCCAAACGACAAAGGAACAAACATCTAAACAATACAGTAGCTGAACTTACCAAAGCGACACCAGACAGTCGAGGCATACAAGCCGGACCTGGAACAACAGAACCACAACCAAACATTTGCTATACATTTAACCGAGCAGGCAGGAACCACATTCTGTTTTCACCGCAGACAATACAACAAATACAAAGGAAAAATCGCAGAGACTGCAGAGCTAAACAACCAAGTAACAATAATAACCCAAAGGGCGCGAACAGCGTAAAACCCAAGCCGACTAACTTTCCAGGATCTCGATCAGGGACAGTTGTCCGCCGATAAGACCACCACAGTACATGCCGTCTGCTTGGGAGTCGCGGGACCACGTGCCGCTCAATTTGTACCAAGAACCATAGCTTTACCCAGGTCGTCTCGACCCAAATGATAAGGAAGTCACATGGTGGTTGAAACCAACATTTACGGAAATTTCCATAAAACCCATGCAGGTAAGAGAAACCCTCAGTATTTAACTAGAATGCCATTAACTTATAATGCTAAGACAATATTGTGACAAACATCAACGCCACTGGAAAACGCCAAACGACAGAGGAACAAACATCTAAACAATACAGTAGCCGAACTTACGAAAGCGACACCAGACAGTCGAGCCATACAAGCCGGACCTGGGACAACAGAACCGCAACCAAACGTTTGCTATACAGTTAACCGAGCAGACAGGAACTGCATTGTGTTTTCACCATAGACAATACAACAAATACAAAGGAAAAATCGCAGAGACTGCAGAGCTAAACAACCAAGTAACAATAATAACCCAAAGGGCGCGAACAGGGTAAAACCCAAGCCACATGGTGGTCGAAACCGACATTTACAGAAATTTCCATAAAACCCATGCAGGTAATAGAAACCCTCAGTATTTAACCAAAATGCCATTAACTTATAATGCTCAGACAATACTGTAACAAACATCAACGCCACTGGAAAACGCCAAACGACAGAGGAACAAACATCTAAACAATACAGTAGCCGAACTTACCAAAGCGACACCAGACAGTCGAGCCATACAAGACCGCAACCAAACGTTTGCTATACAGTTAACCGAGCAGGCAGGAACCGCATTTTGTTTTCACCGCAGACAATACAACAAATACAAAGGAAAAATCATAGAGACTGCAGAGCTAAACAACCAAGTAACAATAATAATCCAAAGGGCGCGAACAGGGTAAAACCCAAGCCGAGTAACTTTCAAGGATCTCGAGGAGGGACAGCTGTCTGCCGATAAGACCACCACAGTACATGCCGTCCGCATGGGAGTCGCGGGACCACGTGGCCTTCACCTCGAACGACGTGAAGCCCGCAATAAGACCCCAAAACCTTTCCAGCCCCAAAACCTTAGTTCGACTTAGGTTATATTGTTAATATATCGAAAAATCACCTCGGTCAATGAAGGGTCAGCGATCGATCGATCGCATATAGTCCCCGACAGGGACTAATAAAAAGGACATTAATTTTTTATAATTATCATAAACTTTAATCCCTATATCTCTATTCCATTGATCCCCAAACAACCTTAACTCCTAAATAATCAGAAAAATATTTAAATTATTAGTTTATGATGTCTATCACTCATAATCCTTAATCCAATATTTAATTAGCACATTATTAGTGTATATATATAACATATTTTTAAAATTTGTAAAAAAATACATAAAGAAAACATATAAAATTAGAATAAATACATGTGTAAAATTTGTAAAAAACCCTTGATTGGGGTGATGGACAATAAATCCAAGGTATTTACTGCTTTCATGAATATAACTCATATTTTAAATGACATCGAATTTTGGCAGTGTCACTCGCACACCTTCCACTAGTTTGAAGCAAGGAGGTGGTGGCAAGCCCACCCTCTTCATTTAAAGCGCATGAAGAGTAGATATAGTCACCTTGTTGTCTGACGAGAATAATACAACATTAAAAGGCTTGGTTCCCATGGCAGTGGCTACTAATTTTTTTAATTGTTCGAAGATGGAGATTATGTTTAAATTCACGGTATTGCAACTGATTTCACTATAGACATGGTGAGGGAACAAGGTCGCTCCCACATAGGTTGTTGAGGAAAAGATAAAACTCCCCTCCCTCATTGGCATGGGCAAGGGGACTAGCATTTTGATTGCAACATCCCTCATCACTATCATAGAATGGTGGTTAACCCAAAAACTCAGGAGCTCATGAGGGTCACGGGTGACCACCTTTGGGCTTGTGTAATCTCCTTGGTCACCATTACAAGGACCAAGAAGATATCAATGTTTTGCGGGAAGGAAATGTCCTCGACATGGAATTTCATTTGCATGGCACCAAAGCAGCCTATGGCCGCATTGCCAACCTTCTCGGCATGCAGCACTAGGGCTCTATGTCTCCCTCTACTAAAACTGTGGACGACTCCCCTTCGTTCTCTCCAATGCACACTGAAGCTCACCAGGACAAGCTCGTAACCCTTCACCCAAGTGACGGCCAATCCAAGCCTACTTCAATTGGGTCAGGTCCCTCCAACAATAAAGGTGGCCAGATCAACGGCCAAGGTGGCATTCCTTTCCAATGTCAATCTAAGTTTCCAAACTCCTCAAGTGAGCCAACTTCCATGGGCTCCCTTTGCGAGATGACCTATATTACTATAAGTCATGCCTCGTGGTCCAAGAAGACTCTCAAGAACACTAGTTAGGCATCATTCTTTCCTCAAAGTGGCTTTAAAGTTTATTTGTTTTGGGCTCTCTTAATGGTTATGCTTATTTTGTTACTATGTAACCGTCAAAAAGTCCTCTCATTTCTCCTCTATGAACAAAAACGTCCTCAAATTTACTTAAACTATTGGTAATTTTTATTGAAATCCAAACATAAAAAATATGTACCACCAATATCATATAAAAATCTTTTATTTATTAGATATATATATAAATAAATACATAAAATAATTTTTAAAATAAAAATTCAACTTAAAAATATTAAAATTAAAATTTGAATTAAAAAAACAAAAACCAACTCCAAAACCAAAAACCCAACCAAAGATAATTTACCCACATAACCATCTTGAAAGAAACCTAAAAAAAACTCAAAACCCTCCCTCTATAGACATCGGCTACCACATTTTTTCATTCTGATAGCCCTCCTTGAAATGAAGAAAATTGTTGCCCACCAACTTCGACTCATTTATGTAAGGGAGGCCTCGGATGGTTTTAGATCATATTGATAAAAAAATACATTAATATAAAAATTGGCATGGCCATTGCCATGTTGTACAGCTCACCAGTAAGAAAGCTCTTCCTTCTACCGGACCACCTCGACAAGATTTACTTCATCGAACATCAACTCAATGCACCCACCGGAGTCATAACGATGAGAAAATTACAGGAATACAAATTATTTAACACACAGCGTGTAAAAGGTCGATACATAAAATGAGTTAAAACCAATTGAAATAATTTATTAAAATGTAATTTTTAATAATAATAAAAAAATAAAATTATTTAAGTTAATTAATATATATTTATGGTGTATTTTAGATTTTTTTTAGAATTTAATTTAATTATCAATAGTTATTAAATAGATGATAGAGTTTTAACTTTTATAAAGTATTTTAAAATATTTTCAGTTATATATGTACAAAATATTTATAGTAATCTATATAAACAAAAAGGTGAAATGACATATATTGGACAAGTGAATTATGGTCTTTTGGACATTTGATATTGATAAGTCATGGTATTGTAACAAAGTCTATTGGACATTTGATCATATTGACAAGTCATGGTATTTCCCCATGGTATTGTAACAAAGTCTATTGGACATTTGATATTGATAAGTCATGGTATTTCACCGTGGTATTGTAACAAAGCCTATTTAGAGATTAAAAATCTCGACGAAAAAAATGGAGTGTGAATCTCCATGGTTAAAAATCATGTTACATTTTTTTTTTAAATACATATATGTTTAACTTATATATAATTTGTGTATCATTAATTATTATTATTTTAAATAAAGTTGTAATTTAGTTAATTCTTGTGTATGATGAAATATGTAATTTAATGCTTATTGCAAATTAAGGTAGTAAGGATTCTTATTCTTTATCATTTTTTGTTTCAATGAGCATTCATGAAATTTTGCATCTTGGTACATTGATGTGTGTAGAACAAGGGGAAAAATAAAGGATTGGTGTAGATAGAAAAATTATAAGATTGATAACTAAGATGATATGTTTGAATTTTATTTTGTAATTATTTATAGTCCAAATGCCTTGAATTTAAATTAGTTCTAAAAAAATTAAAAACATTTTATAAAGTTTACTCAAGTTTTGAAAAAAATAACTATTAAACTAAATATTTTGAAAATTAAAAATAATTTTTGAAATTTGAATTTCTATTTTTTTATTGACTCATATAGATGAAATGACTAATTTCATGGGGTTATAAATAGAATTTGTGAAATAAAAATTATTTATTTACTTATTTTATACACCACCAAGTGTCATAATAGTACACACATCAAATCTCAATATTAATGAAAATTTCATTATTTATAAAAATTTAAAATAAAAAATAAAAAATTGCATATATATATATATATATATATGAGATATTTTAAATGTAAAATTACTTTTTATATAGATTCACTTTTATATTTATTATTGACATATACAATCTACTTAATATAAAAAAACATCTAAAATTATTATTATTTGACTATTTGAATAAAATATTTCTAAGTTATAATTGGATTTTTTAACAAAATATCTTTTAAGTCTTACCTCCCCTCTATTATAAATCTTTATAGCTTTTTGCTATGCCAACCCGTCTTTTCAAAATTAATTATGTGTTCCTTAAATTTTATATAATATTTTTCTTTCAAACATTTTTACCGAACTTAATCCCTAGCTTGATTTTATGATATTAAATAATTTTATTTCAACTATTTTTACCTACCTTTAATAGCTAGCTTGATTTTATAGACAACTTGAGTAGGAGTCATATATGTCCTTGAAATATCAAGTTGTTAAATAATGCAAAGCAAAAGACTTATAAGCATTTGTAGATTCATTAGTTATTTAAGAATATAGACAACAAACAAAAGGCAATTGATGTCATTTGTTGTGGAAATTTTTGTTATAAATGATTTTGATGCAAATTAGAAATTTCATTTTTTTAACTAAACACTTATTGAATCTTAACTTTGTGAATTCAACTATTAAAATATCTCTACCTAAAAACTTTAACAATTTTATTTATTTTAATATTTTAAATTTTGTTTTAATATTATGAAGTAGAAACCTAAATTCAAAAATTGAAGAAGATTTCAACTATTATAATGTCACTTCAAATGGAACCTTTCAAATCACAAGTTTCAATAATTAAAAAATAAAAAAAATCTTTATGCATAGGTATGAGGGGAATTTTTATCTTAGATACAATCAATTTTGCTATCAATTACTCTTTGTATAAGAAACATGTACTAAGCACCAATTTTGCATATTACACTTGTTTTGATAATAGAATGTTGTATATTTAAACCAAGTAATAAAAATCCATCAAATATATAATAATAATTTAAATACAATTTTTTTTTTTCAATTTTTTTTTTTTTTACACTTGTTTGGATAATAGAATGTTGTATATTTAAACCAACTAACTATAAAAATCCATCAAATATATAATACTAATTTAAATACAATTCATATAATTTAATATGACATTTTATTAGTTCAAGGAGGGAATTTTGTTGTATAAATTAGGGGTATACGTGCTTTTAAAGTGAAATTTTAAATTATGAATATAAGTGTTTTTAATCTAAAACATTAGATTTTTTTTATAAATATTGAATAATTTTGATTTGGAAAATGTGAAATTTAATTTTAAAAGTATGAATATTGAATTAATTATTATTATCATTATTATTTTTAAAATATAATATATATTGTAAAATATAAAAAGATATTGAACCTCATAACAATAAGAGTGGATAATCATTATAATGAATAATCATTGTATTTATTCATAAATTATAGTGAAATGTTGTATTTATTCATAAATATTTAAGGCAATATACAATAAGATTTCACATATATAAAATGAACACAATGAGTTAGCCTTTTATTAATTTTCTCATTTTATTTGTAAACACTATTATTTATTAGTCCCTGTTGTAGGTAAGGTATGGACTATAGTAAATAGAATGTGGGCACTAATATTAGTTTAACTTGGTTATAATTCTAAAAAATCAAAAGTTTTGATGTTTCTCATATATTTTTCTTACTAAAATCACTTTCTCCATCTTATTTGGCTTCTTCCTGAGGCAGGGAGGCTAAAACCATAGGTTATATTCCTTTATTTCATTATTTATTTCTTGGCATTTGAATTGCTAAACTAATGCTAGCATTAGTTCTGAAACTTTTAATGTTTAACTCCCTTCATTCCCAAAAATTAATATCATAAATGACATATATCATATAAATGGCATGTCTCATATATAGAAAACGTTGAAAGGCACATGTCACTTGTCAGGACACTTGTATTCTGGAAAAAAATCCTTACATGATTGCTTCTACTTTGTGAGGACACTTGTATTCTGTTCGAAGTAGCCCAAAGTATTTTGGACAAACTATCTATAAAACTGGGTTGCTTTATCAACCACTTGATTGTATGTACCAGGATCTGTATATTGCAAAAGTTTCTCTAAATGTTACAGAAGATTTGTGGATTAGTGATCCTTTTCTACTTCTAAGTGAAAATACACAACTTGTTTAATGAAATTGTGATTTTTCCATACGGAAACCCTATACTCATCAACCCAACTAAATTCCTTGATGGTGGAAAACCCAAGACAATAGTTATAGAAAGAAGAGACCTCGACATAAGGGCTCTTGAGGTTTCCAATCAAGGGAGCTTCAGGGACAACGCCTACCCCCATGGCATGAGTGTATGCTATTTCCCGCTGGAACAACATATGAAATAAATGCCCATAAACCTTAAAGAAACCCTTGTCAGTATCGCCATATCCAGAATAAACAGAAGTGGAGAAAAATGGCCACAAATTGATATCAAAATCATAGTTTTTTTAGGACGAGGAAGCGTTAGAGTAGAGGATTTAGTGCTCCTAAATATTTCATCACCATGTCTTGATTCTTGGATTCTTTAGGGATACTCTAGGTTGAATGGCTCGCTTCTCGCTTCCTTTGTAGTAAGCTCCTACACTGATTTCCACTGATTTTCCCTACCTATGCCTAAAGTAATAATGCCATGATTAATATTTTAACTCCCACTTAAGGCATATGATGGCATAAATCATATCCTGCTTCATCATAGATTCCTTAAGAAACTTTCAGAGATACAGAAAGTTGTCTCATCAAAGATTCCTTAAGCAACTTTCGAGATACAGAAAGAAAGCTCTATCAGAGGGGGATTTTGGGTACTGAATATAGAGACAGAATAGAGGTATATAAAAAAACAAGATACTTACTCAGCCCCTAGGTATGGATATGGATCTACATATGGATCTCAATCATTCATACCTCGACCAACTGCTTATTCCTCTTTCTCTATCGGTTGAAGCTTCACCTAGACTAGCTACTTCTTCATCTTTCTCTGTCGATTGAAGCTTTAAGAGAGGACACTCCCATTGACGTTTGAATCGAACCTATTAGTATGCAGATTCCTTGGAAAGACAGGTCACACAGACTCTCTCTGAATAGCTGAGGGAGTTCAACCCTTGCTTTTGCTAGCAAAGGTTTGCATCATTTGATTGTGTTCATTTAGGAGCCGTGTTGGAATTCAACAGAGTTTCAATCTTTCAAATGGGTGATAAAAGCCATATGTCTAATGGTATGAGGAGACGTATTTAAAATGAGTGGTTTGAGATTGCAGTTCTGGGAACCAAGTCAAATCATCTACCATGGAGACTCCCACTGTGTGGAGCTTCACCTACTCTTTTTTAAATCATGCTTCCCCTCTATGCCGACTGCCTTGGATCACTTCCTGGTGCCATGTTGATCACTTCCTAGTGTCGTGCTCTTCCCAGCTGCATGGTGTTGTGTTGATCACTTCCAGTGTCGTGCTCTTCCCAGTTGCATGGGTAGAAGCCAAGGTAGCAGGAGTATTGATCTAGAAGTTTATGGAGCAGTCATTGAAGCCAAAAATCTCCAGAATACAATTTTTTATTTTCCCTGCGAACTTTGTTTACAAATAACTACCCCATATAAAATCATATTAGCATGCCACAACTTCATATGGCTTCATCCATGTATTTCATGGCATGTTATGGAAAATAGAGTGGCGAGGCAAGTGGACTCATCGCATGTTGTGGAAAATAGAGCGGTGAGGCAAGTGTATCCATGCGGGCCCACATGGCCCAGAGGTCGTAATTTAAATGTTTGGTTCAAAATTATTTGACAAATCACTTTACAAGGGTTTGTTATGGCTTCATCCATGTATTTCATGACATGTTATGGAAAATAGAGTGGAGAGGCAAGTGGACTCATCGCATGTTGTGGAAAATAGAGTGGAGAGGCAAGTGTATCCATGCATGCCCACATAGCCTAGAGGTCATAGTTTGAATATTTGGTTCAAATTTATTTGAAAAATCACATTGCAAGGGTTTGTTAAGGTAGTATAATGTTATAGTGTCTGTATGGATTGCAGGTGTGTTAACACAAATGCTACTAACACTGGGACGGTGTCTATGGTAGAACAATAACTACTAGGGATGCTAGCTAAGGGGCTAGAACAAGTTGCTATTGAACAAGGAGATTGAAGTGGAAATTTTATCTACACTGATGCTCCTATCTATGTCTATGTGGAATTTGTCACCTTCCTTGGTGCTTTCACCCAGTCAACTGGCCATTGGAAATTACCTTGGAATTGGATACGGAACTTAGTGAAGGTAAGCTAGGACAAGGGTTGACACTATTGTTTAAGTCTATAGTTTACTTAAAAAAGATTGGAATTCCTAATATCATGCCATTTTGATTAGCATTATTAGCAGAAATTGCATCACTTTGATCTTGGTTTGTCAACTCAGAGGATTAAGCAATGGTCTGTGTGTCTATATATATCAAAACATAGTACATGCATCATATACTATATAGTCATTTTCTCATCTCCATGTATTATGATTTTTGTTACACCTTTTTTTTCATTCACTCTGGAGTTGTTTGGATTCATTCAATGACATGCCCACTAAAAGAAACTTACCAAACATTTTTACGTGCAGTGAAATCCTTAAGCAAAGAAGATCTTATATAAAAACCGATAAACCTGATGTCCATGCATGCTTGATTAGATACTACAATGATGTACCACAATGGCAGTTTCTTATCCTATTGGCAGGAAGCATGGCTCTGTCACTTATAATTTACATTATATGGAAGAATGATATTCAAAATCCATGGTGGGGTATGCTACTGGCATGTGGGCTTGCATGCATATTAAGTCTTCCCATTTGAGTGATTCAAGCAACTACAAATCAGGTTCCTTTCCCATCCTTTCTTGTTAAGCAATAAAATTTCTCATATTCAATTTGCTTAATGGCAGACCAATGAGCAAGAGATGTCTCCATGTACGATGTTTCCATGGCACATGTTTTATATTCTCATTAACTTAGGCATGCTTGTATGGCATCATTGGTTAACCCTTTCTTTTGGAATATGCATCTTATATTTCATCACTAAAATATAAAAAAGGTACATTAACAATGATTCGACATGGAATCAAGGTACAATTACCCATATTTAACCTCCATACTAAGCATGGAGAGCTAGCATGTCCACCTTGAATCTGATTTCAATATATCAATATCTTTTCTCAAGTTGCCAATTCTAGTTGAAATCTATATAAATGGATCTGATTAGAGATTGTAACTTCACCCAAATGGAATTGATCAGTTGTCCCTGAAAGGTTTCATAACTCAACTTTTCCATTAAAAGGATATGCCCATTAATGATATTACATACTATATTTTTATGCCTGCCTATTAGACCATCCATACGTTATATGTTTCTTCTTGCCTATTGAACTATCCATTTCCCCATAAAATCCCTATGAATAGGAGCAACAAAATGAATTATATAGTCACCAGAAAACTATGCTACTTTCAGAGATCAATATAATTTTATAAAACTGAAAGAAAATGAGCTTATGCTATTTCCTTTTTCATTTCCGAACGAAACTGATACTGGAAAAGATGCAGTTATCTTGCCTTCCAAGAGTACATCAAAGGAAATCATTACATCAAAAGCTCTCCCATGCCTAAAGCAAGTATGAGAGCTCGTGCTTTTTTTATGCCCATTGGGTTGTAATAGGGTTGGCTATTTGAAGTGAACTAAACTCATGCTAAAATCTATTTTCTATTGTTTTGAAAACAACAACTAGCTTACAATGTTGTTACAGAATTTATTATTAGGTACTTAGTGCCCAGAAAACTAATTGCCAATATCTTTTTCAAGACTTATGGAAGGATTAGTACAATACATGCTCTTTCCTTTCTTGCAGACTTGAAGCATGGGAACTAATGAAGATTCCTCCACGTTGCATGTACGCTACTCAAGTGTGGCTCTTATAGTTTTCATTTCTTCTATAGTGTTCAATCTTATAAACAAATTTGTGAAACACAAGTATCATTTTGTCATGGGGTTCAATTTTTGATTAATTATATTTGAGTCGAGGAGCTAACTTGTGGATGTACACAACTTGTGGGTACAATAGTTGCAGGTACAATCAATCTATGCATTGCATGTTGGATGCTTACAAGTATAGAGAATATCTGTGGTATGGATTCTCTGCCTCCTGACATCCCTTGGATGTGTCCGAAGGATAGAGTAGTGATTGATGCATCAATCTTATGGAGTCTGGTTGGTCCGAAAGCCTTTTTGGTCCATACAAAAACTTGGTGTGGTTATTCCTAGTGGGTGCCATTCTCCCTGTGATAGTGTGGAGTTTAAGCAAGTTATTCCCCAAAGCAGAACGACTGAAATTGATCAACACACCAGTTCTTTTGAGCGGTTTTGACAACATTCTTCCTGCAACTCTTGTCAACATTGGTACATGGATCATCATTGGGAACATCTTCAATTATTTCATATTTATATCACGAAAAGGGTGGTGGCAGAGATACAATTATGTTTTATCAGCATCCATAATCTTCTTAGTAGTTTATATGTATGAGTGGCATTATCAAATTGGTATTTGTTTCTGCCCTTTGCGTGTTATATCTTGACACAAGAATGAGTAAGAAATTAACTTATACTATTAGCATATTGATCATAACTTTCTTTGAAGAGTCGAGACTCAAGACAATTAACCTCTAACAAAAAGTGCCTATCCTGACATATTTGCTACAAACGAGATATCTAATAGTTTAGCAAAGAATCTATTTATGCATAAGGTTTTGTTCTAGTTGTAGTTGAATTTCGACAACATAGTCACATAGAAAGAAAGCATTAAAAGTAGCAATTTTCAGCTCATTGGAGTAACTTGAAGGAATCAACACTCTCAATGAATTTGATAGGTGAGCTAGAAATTCAATTATCCAGTCTTTTATAAAGTTGACTCCTCAAAATTAGCTTATATAAAGCTGGAAAAGAATAAATAAATGAAGCATTACAGTACGCTGGAATATTTACTAAGGAAGTCAAGTTTGATGCTCAGATAACCAAGTAAGAATAAGAGAATGTTATAGGTGTTAGATTAGAGCATACATAACACACAACGGATTTATACTCAGAGATAGAGAAATGGAGAAACAATAAGATTACTCAATTAAAAACAACGGAATAGATAAAACAGTCACTGGAGAACAGAAATCACTTTGCATTACATAATAAGATTTTGCCTTGGCTTGCTTGCTTTCCTTGGCCAGATAAATTACAAATTTATAGAGGCAGAAGAAGGATCTAGAATCCTGTATGTGATTAAGATGGAGATCTGGAATGATCTAGAAACTAATGGCGGTGTAGAAAGATCTAGAATCCTGGAGATCTAGAAACTAATGGCGGTGTGGAGATCTAGAAAGATCTGATCTAGAAGGATCTATAATCCTGCGTGAATTTGGCTTCACACTTAACATTATCCCACTTGAAGCCAAATAAGAGACATCAAGTCACACCAATTCCTACCATGCCTCTACATAACTCATGTTTATTTCGTGGTAGAATCTTAGTGAGCATATCAGCAGGGTTCCTATTTGTATGGATCTTTTGAAAGGATACTATTCTTCCTCCAACACATGCTGAATCCAATGGTACCTTAAGTCAATGTGCTTGGTTTTTGAATGAAATGTTGGGTTTTTTTCCAAGTGAATGGCACTCTGACTATCACAATATAACACATACTTGTCCTGCTTTATTCCTATCTCTCCTAGGAATCACTACATCCACAACATCTCTTTACAAGCTTCTGTTGCAGCTATGTACTCTGCTTCTGTTGTAGAGAGGGCTACTATTCTTTGTATCCTTGACACCCAAGATACTGTTGCACCTGCAAATGTATACAAATAACCTGTAGTGGACTTTTTTGTATCCATATCTCCAGCCATATCCGCATCTATAAATCCTTCAATCACAGTCTCATCATGACCAAAACATAAACAATAATGACTAGTACCCTTGAGATACCTCAAAATCCATTTTACTGCTTGCCAATATTGTTTGTCTAGATTGGAAAGGAACCTACTCACTACTCCCACTGAATATGCAATGTCTGGTCGTGTGCATACCATGGCATACATCAAATTGCCAACTGCTGAAGCATAAGGAATCTTTCTCATCTCTTCTTTCTCCTTGTCATTACTAGGACATAATTCAGTACTCAGCTTGAAGTGGGCTACAAGGGGTGTACCAACTAGCTTGGCATCCTTCATATTAAACTTATCAATCATCTTCTTGATATATTTTTCTTGTGACAAACACAACCTTTTGTTTTTCCTATCACGCATAATCCGCATGCCCAATATCTGTTGTGCTGGTCCCAAATCCTTCATTGCAAATTTGCTACCAAAATATTTCTTCAACCTATTGATCTTATTCTTATCATGCCCAACAATCAACATGTCATCCACATATAACAATAATATGATATACTTTCGTTGATCATACGTCTTGATATAGACACAATGGTCAGCTTCCAACCTCTGAAAACCATGTTCCAACATGAATGAATCAAATTTCTTATACCATTGTCAAGGTGACTGTTTCAACCCATAGAGACTCTTCTTCAACCTACAAACAAGGCCTTCTTTGCCTTTTTCTATGAAGCCTTCCGACTACTCCATATAAATTTCTTCCTCTAATTCACCATGAAGGAATGTAGTTTTTACATCTAATTTTTCACATTCTAGGTCTAAAGCAACAACTAAACCAAGAATGACTCTAATGGATGACATTTTAACAACATGTGAGAAAATTTCAGTGAAGTCAATGCCTTCTTTTTGGGAAAAACCTTTCACCACCAGCCTTGCTTTATAACTCCCCTTCTTTTCATCACCTTCATGCTTAATCTTGTACACCCATTTTTATTGTAGAGCCTTTCTACCTTTTGGGAGGTTTACCAATTCCCATGTTTTATTTTCCAGCAAAGAGTTCATTTCTTCTTCCATTCTTCATTGTGCTCAGCTTTACAAGCTTCTTGAAAACAATTAGGTTCACCTTCATCAGTCAACAAAATATAGTTTGAAGGAGGATACCTTTGTGAAGGCTTATGAGGCCTAGAAGATCTGCGAACCAACTATGGTGGTGCATTATTAGGTTGAATCTCCTGTAAAGGTTCCTACAAGATTCCTTCTTCTTGTTTTTCATCATTTTCCACTTGTTGTTCTTCATGCTTCTGAATTTGCTGTTCATTTTCTTGTATTGGTGGTATGTTTTCTTGCTACTCTTCAAACTTGTCAATATCCTTCTTGACCTCAAACTCACCTACAGTCCTCTTAAACATTTCTGACTCATTAGATATAACATCCCTGCTTCTAATAATGTTATGCTTGACTGGATCCCATAGACGATAACCAAAATCTTCATCCACATATCCCAAAAAAATCCATTTCATAGATTTATCATCTAGCTTAGTTCTATTTTCTTTGGGAATATGTACGAATGCTTCACATCCAAAGACTTTCAAGTGAGAATAATTCAAATTCTTACCAGTCCAAACTTGTTCACGGATACCGCCATCCAAGGCTATAGTTGGAGATCTATTTATGAGGTAGCAAGCGGCCTTGACTGCTTCAACCCAAAAATTCTTCTCCAAACCGAAATTGGACAACATACTTCGCACATTTTCCATATGGTGCGATTCATCCTTTTTGCGACACCATTCTGTTGAGGAGTACCAAGAACAACCTTCTCATGCTTTATGCTAAACCTATTACAATATTCCTTAAATGAATTTGAGCAATATTCTCCACCATTATCTGTTTTTAAACACTTCAACAATTTGTTAGTCTCTATTTCAATAGCAACATGGAATTTTTGAAATATTCCAAACACTTCACTTTTATTTTTCATAGGATATGCCCAAACTTCCTTGGATGCATCATCTATAAATGTTACAAAATATGATGCTCCTCCTAATGATTTGATGTTAATAGGCCCAAACATATCTGAGTTTACCAATTCTAACACATTTTTCTTTCTGTCATGGCCACCTCTAAGGAATGAAACCCTTCTTTGTCTACCATATATACAATGCTCACAAAGATCAAGATTGTAGGATTTCGAACTTAGCAATAAATTTTTAGCAACAAGGATTTTTAAGCCCTTCTCGCTCATGTGACCCAAACACTTATGCCACAGATCTGATGAATTTCCTTCTTTTGTGACAACAACCAAATCTGATTGTCCTATCAGTGTTTTCAATGTGTATAATGTTCCTGTCTTGGGTCCTTTGGCCATGACCAATGCACCTTTGCTAATTTTCCAGCCTCCTTTTCTAAACCCTGTCGAATATCCTTCATCATCCAGTCATCCCATAGAGATTAAACTCATGTGCATTTCCGGTACATGCCTAACCTATTTCAACAATATATCTTGTCCATCTTTCATCTTGATCTGGACATCTCCCACTCCAACAATACTGCAAAAATGATTATTCCCCAAATGCACTCTACCATAATCACCGGGATTATATGAAACAAAACTATCTTTGCATGGGGTTACATGGTGAGATTCCCTAGAGTCAAGGATACAATCAAAGCTACTGTTAGATGTATATACACATGCATCCTCTACTGAAACAGTAAACAACACATCACCATCTGTGGCTGCAGCAGTAGTCTCACCTTCATTTGTGTTGGATGACTTGTGATTTGTACTGGACAGTCTCTGATCCTTTTGTCCTTTCTTATAGAATCAGCATTCTTTCTTCATGTGCTCGGGTTTGCCACAATGAAAGCAGATGATTTTGCCTCTCCTTTATTTTGATCTGTTATAAACATTTTTGGGCACTACAACCCCAAGCATGAAATGTCCATAAACCAAGGGCTCCTAAGTCCCTAAAAGTGTTGTTCTAACCCCTAAAGGAACAAGGTCAACTGATTACAGCTTCTCCCAGAAGTTCTCCATGAAAAACTGCTCAGAACTGGTTAAAACAGGATCAATTCAGCTGCTCCATAGGCAAAGTGCGTTGCATCTCACCTAAACACACTGCGTGGGTGCGTTGCATTTCAAAAAGCCCTTCTATGGGGTCCGATGGGCGAGAAGTGACAAATGGCAGTGTCATTCCATGAGGTGGAGAGGCATGGAAACTTCCAGAAACTTCTCCTGTGACACTTGCCTCTCTGAATTCGACCAAGGATGAGTAAGAGATCATCAATCTTCAAGTGGAAGCAAAAGCTATCAGAGGGAAGACACTAATCAAATCACAAGTTGACTCATCTCTCTTACAGATATCTATATATGGATCCCTCATCCCAGAGATCCAGGAGGCTGGAATTTTGCATATTGTAAGGAATTGTTGTTGGTTTCTTGAGACAACATCAGATTGTTGGGTGATCTAAGCTTTGTATGAGGTGAAGAGGGGCTTCCTTGCTGAGAGGATGATGCTGGGTCAGAACAACTGGTTGTAACTCCCCTTGGCTCTTTCTTGTTTATCAATAAAAGCTATTCAAGTTTTCCTCCATACTCTTGTGTCATTCATATTTGCTGCATTTGTATGGTCAATTTACATATGATCCTAGATTGTTTATGATTATAGATCCATGTTCTTGTATAGTGCTATGCTACTGTGATCTTATAGGTACTTTGTGAAGCTAGGCGTGCAAGGGAACAAGTAGCGAAAGACTATCAAGAGAGAGATGAATCGAACTAGGAGATTAGCGCAAGACAGAGGTTGGGATAAGCAGTTCTGTGTAGACACTTTTCCTTGTAACATGATCGGCCTCTCGATCTTGATCGCCATTTCTAGCCTCAATCCATTCTCCTACCATGATCAGCTAGAGCTAGAGCCTCTCCTCCTTGGTTTTCCACAATTAACTTGTGTCGTAGCTCCTCATTCATTAAACTACTGCTGACATTATCAAACTTGAGGGTCCCTGCAGTTGTTGAAGTGCTCATAGCTACAATTAAATTTTCCCAACTGTCTGGCATAGAACACATCAGCAATATGGCTCTAATTTCATCATCTAAAATGATTTTAACAGAGGCAAGTTGATTAGTAATAATATTAAATGCACTCAAGTGCTCAGCAACTGAAGAACCCTCCTTCATTTTGAGATTATAAAGCTTCTTCATCAAGAACACTTTGTTTGACGTCGTGTTCTTCTCATATAGATCATGGAGCTTCTTTCACAATCATTCTGTCGTCTTTTCTCCAGACACATTGAAATAAACATTCTTTGCTAAATATTGGCATATTGTTGCAATCGTCTTTCTATCTAGATTATTCCACTCTTCATTTGTCATCGATGAGGGTTTCTTTGTTGTGCCCTCAATCGACAAACACTGATCATTTAAAATCAGTGTATCCTCCATTTGTGATTTCCATAGGGCAAAATTAACCCCGCTCAATTTCTCCATATCTGTAACTGTTGTCTCCATTTTCAATCAAATTCATGCCCCAAAACACAAAAACTCCACTTAAAAATAAAACTTTAATTATTAGTCTTTAAAATTTAGTAATAATGACCTTCATCCTTTTAAAATACCCTTTTCAAAATTACTGCTCCTTTTTAAAATATACTTTTCAAAATTCCAACATATAATTATATATGTTTCATAATAAATATAAAAACATATATAATGTTTTAACCTTTTAACGTTTCACACATACATATGTTGGTTTGAGAAGAAAACTTGACATATAGTGCAAACTTGATGTAAAAAAAAACTTACGAACACCACATTTCAACTCCAAACTCCACGGATCTCCACGTTTCAAACTCCAGCAGCAAGTTTCAACATAGATCCACGACCTTGTTTTTCTCGCAGCAACTGTCTTTTAGTTCCAGGGTTCCTCAGTTATTTCTTGGACAGATCCTTCAACAGATCCAAGGGTAACAACCAACGTGTTAACGAACGTTGCCACAGCAAGGCGATGGCACTAAGCGGCTTGCACAGTGGATATTCAACCCTAGCTCTGATACCAGTTGTTAGATTAGAGCATACATAACACATAACGGATTTATACTGAGAGACTTAAACGGCAATAGTAGAGAATAATTTACAGAGAGAGAAGAAGGATCTAGAATCCTGTATGTGATTGAGATGGAGATCTAGAATGATCTAGAAACTAATGGCGGTGTAGAAAGATCTAGAATCCTGGAGATCTAGAAACTAATGGCGGTGTAGAAAGATCTAGAATCCTCGAGATCTAGAAACTAATGGCGGTGTGGAGATCTTGAAAGATCTGATCTAGAAGGATCTAGAATCCTGCGTGAATTTGGCTTCACACTTAGCAATAGGCACTATAGGCGCTGAATGTTCAGGTAAGGTCAAGGTTGGGTAAGATTGACACAGAAAAGCAAATGTTGAAGATATATAAGGTATATTGGCTGGAAATTTCAAGTGGTCAAGTGTGACTTGAATGGAAGGTGCTTGGATAAGGGAGCAATAGTGCACAAATGAGTAGAGTTAAAGCACATAGGGCTCCAATAAACCAGTGGGATTTGAAGACAACAACATATAGCAAAAGAAGCTCGAATCAATATGCTGGAATAAATGTTGAATCCATAGCGCAATATCTATTCGACCATAACACTTACAAATCATTTTGTTTATGAGAAAATTCTTTAGCGTAAATCACATGATATTACATTTGTTGACGCGTTTTGAACCAACTAGTTCAACGTCAATACAAGTTGAAGAATCAAATCTAGGCTGCATGTTAAATAGTTAGAAGAGGACCTCCAATGGCTATATTTGACCAGGCAACAGCTAAATTGACCAACCGCTAAATCCTACCTTTGGGCATGAGGTCTCAATCTGATGACCTGTGTGTGAGTTGCACGAAATGAACTACCGGACAATCAAAACAAAAGAAGAACGGGTCTAGGTGTAGATGGAGGAACAGAAGAAAGGGTATAGCTCGAAATGAACTACCTACAACTTTTGAGGAATGCTGCCAAAGAAATCCACATTGATTTATTGCGACTGGGTGTCCTTGGCGGAAAAGCTAGTGCTTCCTACCCGTAGAAGATGAAGATGCTTGTTGAACGGATGCTTGGGATACTTAAAAAAAACTATCTTATTTCCAATGCCTACTCCCATGTCTGACCTGCCTTACCAATGGCTGTCATGGATTTAAAATCTATCTCATAATTTGTAATCTCCAATACTTTCCATGGTTGTAAAATTGAATAAAATTGGCTTTCCAAAGACGCTAAGGAACCTGCGCAGTTTGTTTGAAAATCATGTAGTATTCAATGGTTTCCATGTTATTTTGAGTTTAATTATTTATTCCGGCTTGATTGTGGTTCTAGTTCTAATTTGCATCAACAACTTACTCGTTCAAATATGCATATTTGCATCAACAACTTACTGGTTCAAATATGCATATTTGCATCAACGGCTATCACTTTGGCTTGCTGGTTCTAATCTGCATATTTGCATCAATGACTATCAATTTGATTTGTTTATAAATTTTTTCTTTCTTATCTCAAAACCAAGCAAGCTCACTCTCATTGTACAGAATCCCTTCCGGCTCCAGGCAGAGGCAGAGGCAGGAACTAGCTGCCATGCAACCTGCTTTATTTATTATAAGTTTATTTATGAAATCCACATTCTTAATCAAAAGAGAAAAAAACAACTAACTTTCAATAATTTTAATTAGAACAATAATTTTAGTTAAAATGGACCATTATTTTAGTTATTAAAAAAAATATATTAAAACTCAATTTTCAACCAAAATCTCATTCATTGACATCTCTCTATTATATGTAACCTCGATTGCCTCAAATCCCTTACAATTTATTTTTTGTTATCTGAGCTTTCTATCTGGTCTGTGTTGATCATACCGCAATGATGGGATTCACAAAGAAGAATGTCGTTCGTTTTTTTCTAACCACTAATTATTGAATTCTTTTTAAACAATTTGTATATAAAAAATTGTTTTCAGGATGTCCTATGGGAGTCCACCAATTAACTACTACCTTATATGTCCCAATATCTAAATTTCCACCAATGAACTACTACATTATATATCTATATCTAAATTTCATTAGAGATGATCATTTTCCATACCCAAACATATTACATAATGCGAGTCTAATGATAATACTATGAGCATTTGTCCCCCAACATCATCCTTTCTTGGACATAATTAATTCATCTATGAACTTGTTTCATAAAGTTCAACATAAATGGGAATTATCTTTCTAATATTTTTTTCAATGTAAATGAAAAATTAACATTAAATATATTAAAAATATACAATTAAATATACTAAAATAAAAAGTATATAAAATTTGAATTGATTATAAAAATTAGAATAAATTAATAAATAATTTATTTAATTTTTCAAATAATTTTTGTTTTATATATATATATATATAAATATTCATATTTAACATATAGGCTTTCTACATTAGATAAAAATTACGATTGTATTACTATTTTGAAATAATTATAAACTTATATTTTTCATAGGTTATTGTTTTGTTTTTTCTTCTCTTAAATAGTTTTATATGAGAAATTTCAAGGTTTTAATAAAAAAAATTAAATATTACTTTTCTTTTTTTAATATATTTCATAAATAAAATTCTATTTGTATATTCAAAAAATAAATATTATTTCCATTTTTAAAATATAATAATTTTAGCATAGTTATATAAATTAAATGGTTGATAAACGTGGATAAGTATCAATACAGATACATCTTAAGCACGGATCTACCATACTAAGAAGGATCAAACATCTTTAAATACAAATTTTGAAAAAAAATATTCTCTATATATATATGACATTAAAACATTTTACATAACATTTGCAATGAGACATTTTATCTATGGACTACATTGTCCATATTACCATGTTAGATCCATTTTAAATTCAGCTCTATCTAGTGCCTAGAGGGATCAAATCTTTGGAGGTGCAACCTTTCCTCAAATTTTGCACTCAAGAGATTTGCACTAAAAAGGAGCTTTACACCTCTGGAGATTTGATCCACTTCGCGCTTGATATATCCAAGTCTAACATGGATCCAAGTTGGTTTAAATTATCTAAATTATTATAACTTTATTTTACATTTAGATTATTCTTCATTTGTTTTGCTATTTTCTTATACTGGATTATAACTTACAAATTTGAATAGTTTGAAGTCAATTAAATTATAAAGTCATATTATGCACTCATATTTCTAATAATATGATCTTAAATTTGTATATATATTAAATACTTATTATTTTTTACTTTTAAAATTAGCTCACGCAAACACATTCTAATTATAATATCTATTTATGTAATTTACTGTAACATTGTTTTCCCTTTCAACTATATATATATATATATATATATATATATATATATATATATATATATATATATATATATATATATATTGATTTGTTGACATTAAAATATTTTACATAACATTTGTATTGAGACATTTATCTATGGATTGCATTGTCCATATTACAAGCTTAGATCCATCTTAAATTCGTCTCTATCAAGTGCCAAGAGGGATATCTAGAAGTGCAAACTTTTCCTCAAATTTGCACTCAAGATATTTGCACTAAAAAAGAGCTTTGCAGCTCTAGAAATTTGATCATCTTGATGCTTGATATACTCAGATTTAACATAGATATAGGCTAGCTTAAATTATCTAAATTAGTATAACTTTGTTTTACATTTAAATTATTCTTCATTTAAGTTCCTCTTTTCTTATAATGGATTATAACTTATAATTTGAATAGTTTGAGTTCAATTAAATTATAAATCCATATTATGCACTCAAATTTCAAATAATGATCTTAAGTTTTTATATACTTTAAATACTATATTTTTTACTTTTATAAAATTTACCTCACACATTGCCTCTATTTTTAAACATATGTAATGGCGACCTCTATTTTTAAACATATGTAATGGCGATGTTGAGTTTCAGCACAACAATGATTAGGTTTTGGCCTTAGCTGACATTTCTTCTATGGAGTCTCCTTGAATCTTATGGGGTCCTGATGTAGGCTGTGATCCTCTGTCTTTCCTTCTTAGCTAATTTTTAAACTATTTTTTAAAATGGGAAAATCTCCCCCCGTCTTTCATCTACCTCTCTGCCCTTGAAGTATGGAACAAAGTCATTGGTCCCTGATGTAAGCTACCCTCCAGTGGTTGGTTTCAACTGTCTCGTTGTGCCATTTGACAACGTTGGCCAGAGTCCCTCTTCTTTTTAGGCACTTGACTCGTTGTCTGCTTCTTCTGCGAGTTCTAGTCCAACTACACCCTTGTCTTTCAGTGAAATAGTTAAATCTACTTCTAGTTGTCCCTCTAAGGGGTCCTCTTCTGTGCCTATTCGTGATCCTTGTAAATCTTGTATTTCTGGATCATCCTCATTTTGGATTCGAGTCTTTGATGCACCTGTTATCGAGTTACAAAGTGTGCTTAAGACTAAGCAAGGCTAACTTATTCTTTGAAGCTGGACTAATTTGTAGGTTCTTTGGGATGTGGCCAAAGCTAGTTGATCTTCACTGCTAGATCTCCGAGCATTGAAAATCACATATCTTTGATGAAGTGAACTTCTACTCTCCAGAAAGTGGTTTCTTCATAGTGGTTTTTAACAATGCTAATGATAAACTTCATATTCTAAACTTTGGTACGTGGTTTTGAGGTAGCGCAGAGCTTTCCATGCAGCCTTGGTTTTCCTCCTTTGATCAAATCCTCTCTCGACATCACTCCCCTCTACTCCAGTTTGGGTAAGGTGTCCCTACCTCCCTTTACATTGGTGGAATATTGCCTCTTTGTCTATAATTGATAATGCATAAGGAAATTCCACCACCAAGGTGTAGATACTCAATTCTATCTAAAGATTACACATGCATGCATATGCAGATATGGATTTTAGTAAGAGATTCCTTACTGAAATAAAATTAATAGGGCTTGGATTCTCATAGATGCAAAACTAGATTATGAAAACATCTTGTTCTGATGTAAAGGTTATTATAAGACTGGAAACTCCTTCAAGTCTTGCCGGATATTTGAACTAAGAAAATTAAATGAAAACCACAATGGTGGGAGGGAGCCACCTATGACCATTATTCAATCTCTAAGGAGAATCCTCCTTCAACCACTTGTAAATAGGACAATCTCCAAATCAATTCAAAATAGTCCAACAGAAAATCAAGGGGAAAAAAGTAGTAATGCGGATTAATCTTTCATCTTAGTTCCAGAAAGCATAGATCATGCATGTTCCCCGATGATCGCGTCTTCCTGCAAGGAGCTGAGTGAGAAAAAGTGTCCTATTATATCACCTCAAATTAAAGCATCTTTGGTTCCCAATATTGCAGTTGATAAGGACGTATTGAAAACTGTCAATTCCCATCTTGACTCCTCAAGAGTTCCTCAAATGAAACAGAGTGAAGTTTAAGATATTTCCCCATTAGACGAAGGCAAAAAATTCGTAGTGTCAATAGGGCCTGCATCCCCAAGATTCAAAAACATGAAATTATTAACATGGGCTAACTAGGTGGAGGTGGGCTAACTAGGTGGAGGTGATCAAGGACATCTCTACAGACCCACCAGAAAATGGGGCTTGGACCCAAGTAAAAATAAAGTCAAAAAATTATTCTCTAAGATCACCACCCAAGATTTTGAGTGGCTCTTACATGTTCTAAACTGAATCTTTAAGTTTATTTGGTTCTATCAACACTCAGGAATGTATCAGTTTGGGCCTCATCCCATCTTTTATTAATACAAATTACTAATTGTTTCTTTAAAAAAAACTTACCTTACACAAACACATTTTAAGTATAATATCTATTTATGTGATTTATTGTAGCATTATTTTCCCTTTTACCTTATGAAAAGATATTTGGAATATATATATATATATATATATATATATATATATATATATATATATATATATATATTGAATTTTACTATATAAAGTTTATTTCACACAAAAACATCTCAAGTGTGAGATGAACTTATGTAAGTTATATACGAGAAATATTCTTTGTTTCTTATTCGGATAAAATTTACTTCACCTAAAAACATTTTAACTATGATATCAATTTACATAAAATATATATTTGAAATTTTTATTAATTTTCAACTCATTTATATTTCAGAAATACTTATTATTTTTACTTTAACAAAATTTAACTCTCGCAAAAACAGTTTTAACTATCATAATGATTTACTTAATTTACATATCCTAAATATTCATTAAATTTACTTTGATAAAATTTACATTAAAAAATCACGTTTTAACTATGATGTCAATTTACTTAAATTTTGTGGGTGATATTTTAGTTTTGTAAGTATTCCAATTTCATGCAACATTTCACATCTTAATAAGAGTTGATTGTGTTTATTCATGTTCACATTTTGGAAAATAATATTGATAAAATTTAATCTAATATTTTTCTAGAAATGTAGTGTTCGTAAAGTTTTATAACTAGGTGAGTTTGTTTTCCCCATATGAAAATAGGCATAATTTTATTTCATCATTATAGGATACATATTATATATGTAATATCCCTATAACTACACAATTTACATTTGGTATTCATAAAAAATATATTCATTAATTTAATATGTTCTAAATGATTTCCCAAGTAGTTACATAACGCTGGGAGTAAAAAAATAACATTGTAAAATACATCCTTAATATCTTCTTCATGAAGGCACACCCTTTTACACTTGACATAAAAATGAAGGAAAGAATCATGATTTATGTGAAGAATGGATTGATAGTTTCTAATCTATCCTTTTTGTAACAACCGAAAGATGGATGATAACTAACACTATGGAAAACAATATGGTCATTATTCTTGACTATTGATTCATGCAAAGTGAACGATCATCAAACAACCATGCCACAAAGATATTGAACCATGCCACAAAGATACTGTGATCGAGAAATGTACACTATGGAAAACAATACGGTCATTCTTCTTGACTATTGATTCATGCAAAGTGAAGGATTATCAAACACAGTTTAGAAGAGATAATTTACTGGAGGAAACAACCATGCCACAAAGATACTGTGATCGAGAAATGTGGGGTAAAGTGTTTGAGAAACATGACATCATGTTGAATATATTGACCTCTAGTTAATTATGTTTGAATTAAAAATTATGATCTTTTGTAAAATTTTAACAATGGATAAGGGATGGAATCCCTTGCTTCCATTGAGTGAGGGGTGAATTCCCTCACAAAACGTTTAACAAAATAATTTTTTTCTAGTTTTTCCCTTCAAAGTTTCTAGGGTATATCAATGTCCATTTTTGTTTTCCTATTATGTTATCTTGATGATGTTTCTATTTGTCATGAAGTTGAAACTTACATCACTCAATGTGCTATTAACCAACTTGATTAAATGAACAATGTTAATGATGCAAAGTTGTAGTAGAACGTGTTATGATAACAAGTTTCATTAATGATAATTCTTTCACACACATAGATATTCTATTTATATACTATTTCACTTGATGATATTTCTATTTGTCATGAAGTTGAAACTTACATCACTCAATGTGTTATTAACCAAATTGATTAAATGAACAATGTTAATGATGCAAAGTTGCAGTCCAACGTGTTATGATAACAAGTTTCATTAATGATAATTCTTTCACACACATAGATATTCTATTTATATACTATTTCACTTGATATTGGTGATTATATCATTAATGATCAATTAAGTAGGTGATAAATTATTCATGGGATGATATATGTAGGTAAAACTTGATAATAATAAAAATTAATCTGGTGTATTTTTGTATGAGGCCTACAAAGGGATGTTACAAGTGGTATTAGATAAAAGGTTGCAACACTGATGCTTTTTGGGTTCTATAAGAATGAGGAGTAAAGGTATGATGTTATTGGATATAAGTTTAAGTATGACGCTAACAAAATTACATGAAAATATATGCAATAGACTGCATCTAGTATGAGATGCATGATGGTGTTACTGACTACATTGAAGAATTATAGTGTTCCATACTACTTTGAAGAATAATTATACTCATAGCATTTGAGTCTTTGTGTGGATAAAATATAGTTTGCAATTTTGTTGCATTTAATTATAATTAAATTATGGACAATCCTGGTCACTCACAGAGTAAATAGGGATAATGTGTATTAAGATAAACTTACATTCTTGTATTCATACTTTTATGATAATGGTTTAAAAGAAAAATGCTTAGAGTCCCAATGCATTTCTTATAAGAAAAGAATGAAAGTTTGCATGGATTGGTCAATAATGAAAACAATGTTATAATGAAAGAATGTGTAAAATTAACAGTTTTCTATGAAATGGATAATAGCATGCTTAAAAAGACATTAAAAGAACCCATTTGAATGTTGAGAATAAACAATGAGTCAAGTGGTAGGTCTGAACTATAATGGCTAATAATTAATTGTGTCTTATCGTGGATTCTGATTGAGTTTATGATAGTTTGGTAGCATTTACTATTTAGTATATTGCACTACCTACTATGAATTAACATTTCATGACATCACCATTGGTAATTGAAATACTAATAATTGTATGCGATCTGTTGGCAAACTATTAAACTTATGCTTGAAGATATATTGTAATAATTTTATAGGAATATGCATCATTCAGTTTTGATTGAAGATCATTATGAAATTTGTAAGCATTATGATAGTGGTAGTTCATTTTCATTTTATTAGCCTAATGGTTACAATATGCTATTGAATTTGGGTCTGATTGGATTTTAAATTGCTTTGTCATGAATCCTCAAATACTAATCTTGAATTAGTGTTTTTGTATGAGTAAAGCTTTGTATGGGCTTTTATGCATGTTAAGATAGTATGCAAGAAACTATAATGACTACATAAGTGGATATTTGTTTAACATTGCATATACATGACTATAAGTTATTGAATGTTACAAAGAACTTAGACCATGATAGTAGTAGTGTCTAAAAAGTGACTAATTTAATAGAAATGTGTTGTTATGTCAAGTGTAAAAGGGTGTGCACTTCTATATGAATTTAAATAGATGATAAATTATTCCTATGATGTTGTATATAGGTAAAATTCGATTAAAAAAAATTAATCTTGTGTATTTTGTCATGAGGTCTACTGAGGGATGTTACAATATAATATAAGATTTCAACACAGATCCTCCTCAATTGAATGAATTTTATAATGTTTTTGTTTTTTAAATATTTTTCACTCTTTATTTCCTTTTGTGATCCATAATATTATTGTGTATATGCATTTTTTCTTAAAAAGTGTAATTGACCCAACATATTCAATATTATTCTTTATTTTTCATTAATTAGCCCACACACACACACACACACACACACACACACACACACACACACACACACACACACACACACATATATATATATATATATATATATATATATATATATATATATATATATACACTCGAGATTTGCACCAAAAAAGAGCTTTGCACCTCCAATGATTTTATCCTCTTGACACTTTATATATCCTGGTTTAAGATGGATCTAGGATGGTTTAAATTATCTAAAATATTATAAATTTGTTTTACATTTAAACTATTTTTCATTGGTTTTCCTTTTTTCTTATAATGAATTATAACTTACAAATTTGAATAGTTTGAGGTAAATTAAATTATAAATCCATATTATGCATTCTGTTGGAAATAATACTGAGAGGGGGGATGAATCAGTATTATACAATTCTTTTAATAAATCTTCTTTATTTGTTCTTTGAATTATTTTTGCATGTCAGTACCATAAAATAATGAGCATGAACAAAAGAAAACAGATAGTCACACCAAAGAACACAAGATGTAAGGTGGAAACCCAATGTGGGTGAAAACCACCTGCTGCAATATGTCTCTATCTTCTTTCCAATTAGAAACTCCTTTTACAATGGTTTTGTACTGGTGCAGTCCTTTACCAGTATGCACGCTGCAACCTGCAGAGAGCTACAACTCTCTCTCATTTTCCAATCTCTCCTGGAAGGGAGCTACAACCCCCTACTTCTTTTCATAAAGCATCAAATGATCATCAAGTACATAAAAGTTACAGTCCACTACAGTTATCAGATCAGCAATAACAGAACTAACCCAAAACACCTTATCAACAGAAAAATTCAATCAACAGAACATTTTAAGACAGGGACGCAGTTTTCCCTTCTGTGGCCTGCGTCGCTACGCAGTTCACCTTCTGCTTCCCTGCGTATACCCGCAGAGATCCTTCTGTCGCACTGCGTGCCCACGCATTGTTCCTTCAACCGCACTGCGTATTATTACTGCAGGGACGCACCCAGATACATTATCGCGCCGCGTACTGTTACTGCAGGGACGCACCCAAAAATACTATCGCGCCGCGTACTTTTACTAGGCGGACGCACCTGAACCTTAGTCGCTCTGCGTACCGACGCAACTCTCCTTCTTCTACTCTGCGTACCGACGCAGGTCTCCTGTTTCTGCTCTGCGTACCGACGCAGGTCTCCTGTTTCTGCTCTGCGTACCGACGCAAATCTCCTGTTTCTACACTGCGTACCCACGCAGTTCTTCTGTTAAACACCTGCGGCCTTCTGATTAGGGCCAGGTAGGCAGTCCACCAGAGTGGCACAGTTGCTCAGATCTGATCATGCGCTTGAGAGATCACCCTTCACAGATTCGCCTTCAACTTCCCTTTCATATAGATCAAGCTTTTAAGACCATAACCCAATATTTCAGATCTAAAGATATTCAATTGCAAAGATACTTAGCCAAGTGATCTCCTTTGCTTTATATAGGCAAGCTCCTCCTAAAATCATGGAACAATACCACGAGCTGACACCATAATAACCCAATACTGCCGGCTAAATACCAAGAGTAACACATAAGAAAACCCCACATGTGAATTTCTTTGCCTTGAAATGTGTGCACTGGGGGTACGCACCTCCTGAACGGCTGGCCTGCGTATCTAGACGCGGTCCCTGCATGGTGTACCTGCGGGTACGCACCTTCTGAACTGATTTCCTGCGTACTTCTTAATTTTCAACAAATTGAGAGCCTTGCCACGAGAGTTGCCATCAAGTACAACATCAAGTACAACATTTGTAACATATAGCCATACCAGAAACATAATGCCAACAATCTCCCCCTTTGGACTTGATGGCAACCTCACAAACTTCAGCTTCATTCTGCCCCTTTGACATCAAGGGCAAAGGGGTATGCTCCCCCTAAGATCATGCTCCCCCTGAAAATGAACCAGATCTGCAACAAAGAACCATAATCCACCATGAAAGAGATAGAGACATATTGCAGCTAGTTCCAAGATCTCCTTCTGCACATCCTCCATAATGCCAACAATGCATTATATGCTCCCCCTGAACCTGTACCATCAATCAGAAGAGGTTCAGCAATAAGATGATGCATCAACAACCCCCATCTTTTGCCTGAGGTATTCAAAAGTGTCCCTGGGCAATGGTTTGGTGAGAATATCAGCAACTTGTTCCTTAGAAGGAACATACTCCAACTTGACCTTCTGTTCAAGCACTTGTTCCCGGAGAAAATGATACTTGATTGGTATGTGCTTGGTTTTTGAATGCATAACAGGATTCTTTGAGATGCTGATTGCACTTGTGTTATCACATAAGATGGGGATTGGTGGTGTACAAGTGATTTGAAAATCCTGCAAAGTCTGCATCATCCAAAGGAGTTGGGTGCAACAATATGCAGCAGCAACATATTCCGCTTCAGCTGTAGACAAGGCAATCAAACTATGTTTCTTGCTGAACCAAGATACCAGTCTGGAACCGATAAAGAACGCACCACCACTTGTGCTTTTCCTGTCATCCACGCTTCCGGCCCAATCTGCATCTGTATAAGCATGAAGTGTAAGATCTTTATCTCTAGGATACCATAAGCCATAATTTTGAGTCCCTTGAAGATATTTGAAAATTCTCTTCACTGCCTGAAGATGAGTCTCCTTCGGATTTGCCTGAAATCTTCCAACTATTCCAACTGCATGCATGATGTCTGGTCGGGTACCTGTCAAATAAAGTAAACTTCCAATCATAGATCTGTACGTTGGTTGATGTACTGCTGCAGATTCATCATTTGCACTGAGGCTACATTCTGTGACCATGGGTGTACATACTGGTTTTGCATCTTCCATACCATATTTCTTCAAAATCTGTTTGAGATACTTGGTTTGAGATAAAAAGATTCCTCCTTCTTTTTGTTGGATTTGCAAACCAAGGAAATATGTCAGTTCTCCTAGCAAGGACATTTCAAATTCTTTCTGCATGACCGAGGCAAAGCTTTGACTCATAGCTTCTTCATTGCTCCCAAAAATAATGTCATCTACATACACAACAAGTATTAGCAATTTGTCATTTTCAACTTTTATATAAAGATTGCTATCTGCCGATCCTTTTGAAAAGCCTTGTTGATGAAGATATTTGTCCAAACGGTAGTACCAAGCCCTTGGAGCTTTTTTGAGACCATAGAGAGCCTTTTTCAATCTGCATACAAGATTTGGATCATTTCCAAGAATGAACCCATCTGGCTGTTCAATGTACACTTCTTCTTCCAAGTCTCCATTCAGAAAGGCTGATTTCACGTCCATTTGAAATACTTTGAAGTTTTGAAAACTTGAGAGAGCAAGGAACATTCGGATGGCCTCAAGTCTTGCAACAGGAGCAAAGGTTTCTTCAAAGTCTATTCCTTCTTGCTGAGCATACCCTTTACACACAAGTTTGGCTTTGTTTCTAATTACTTCTCCATTTTCATTCAATTTGTTTTTGAAGACCCATTTTGTCCCGATAACATTCTTATATTTTGGTCTAGGAACCAGCTCCCAAGTGTTGTTCTTTTCGATCTGCTCAAGTTCTTCATCCATTGCTTTCACCCAACATTCATCTTTGCATGCCTCTTTCACATTTTGTGGTTCAGTAGAGGAGAGTAATGCCAAATAGCTTGAAGCTTCTGCAACTGTTCTTCTTGTTTGTACACCTGCTTCTTTCTGCCCCATAATCTGAGATTCTGGATGATTCTTCTGAACATATCTGGATGGAGTATTTTCTTCTATTCTTGTTTGCTCCTCTGGTTCTTCTTGAGGTTCTTCTTCTTCATCATTCTGTCGTTGGGGGTAGCCTTCATCTTCTTCGATGTCTTCATGATGTACTTGCCTAGGAATGTATCCCTTCTCATCAACCACTACATCAATGCTGTCAACAATTCTGCCAAGTATTTTATTGTAGCATTTGTATGCTTTGCTATGTGGAGAGTAACCAAGAAGAATGCCTTCATCTGCTCTAGGTTCAAGTTTGCCAAGGTGCTCATCCGTATTCTTGATATAGCATTTGCTCCCAAAGATTTTGAAGTGCTTTACCGAAGGAGTCCTACCACTCCAAAGCTCATGAGGAGTTTGAGTGCTGTTCACCCGGACATTTGTTTTGTTGAGAATAACAACCGTAGCATGTGCGTCTTCACCCCAGAAAGTTGCGGGAGTTCCTGACTCATCAAGCATAGCACGAGCCATTTGTTGGACTATTCTGTTCATTCTTTCCACAACTCCATTTTGCTGAGGAGTTCTTGCTGTAGAGAATTCTCTTCTTATCCCATGTTCTTCACAGAAATCGAAAAATTCATTTGAAGTAAATTCCCCACCTCTATCGGATCTGAGGCACTTAATTTTGTGACCTGATTCATTTTCAACCAAGGCTTTGAAGGATTTGAATTTTTCGAATGCTTCATCTTTGTGCTTCATAAGTCCTAACCAGACAAACCTGGAGAAATCGTCAATGAATAATATCAAGTATTCTTCTCCTCGAGGTGTTCTTTTCCTGAAAGGACCGCATGTATCTGTATGTACTAGCTCAAGAGGCATGCTAGCTGATCCTTCTTTCTCTGGAAAGTTAGTTCTGGTTTGTTTTCCAAACTGACATGATTTGCATATGGTGTTGTCAGGAATTTTGATATCTGGAAGATCGCGAACTGCCTGATATTTGCATGCTTTCCTTATTTGTGAAAATCTTAGATGTCCCAACCTCCAATGCCATAACCAGTGCTCATTATCCTTGCTCATATAGCATTGTTGTTGTCCTTATTCAAATATGTACAGATTATTTGGAGTTCTTTTGCCTTTGATCACTGTTTTACCTGTATCAAGATCACGAACAAGACATCCATTTGATCTGAATATAACCTCGGTTCTTTGATCACACATCTGGCTGACACTTAGAAGATTATGCTTCAATCCATCAACATACAAAACATTTCCAGCCTTGACCTTTTCTTTTAACTGAGCAATGCCTTTTCCTTTTATAGTTGCAGGAGTATCATTTCCAAAAGAGACTTTCTTTCCCTTTTCTAGAGTAGAATAAGACTCAAGTTTTTCTTTATCACCTGTCATATGCTTCGAACATCCACTGTCAATGTACCATAGATTTTCCTATCCCTCTGCATAAAATGCTATCCCACATCTTTCTGTTTGAGGTTCCTTTATTCTCCATGTTTTGGTGCTTGAGGCTTGTTCCTTTTTCTGTTGAAACCTGCTCCTGCATTTAGAGTCTTCATGACCAAAGTTATTGCAAATAGAACATTCAACTTCATTTTCAAGAACCGAAAAGTTGTTATAGGTCCTTTTTGTAATCCCCGTCATACTTCTTTGTTTTTGAGCTTCCCTAGTCATGATCGTTTTATATGCAACACATTGAGCTGCTTTGTGACCAAAGTTATGGCAAGAAAAGCATTGTCCATTGAAGAAACTTCTGCGGTTATCGAATCTACCAGCCAATTGATTGTAATTTCTATTGTCATCTATTCTTGAACCAAATTGAGAAGATTTTACCTGTGGCTGGTTGTAGCTTTTGTTCACCCTTAAGATGGATTTCCCCTGATAGTTTCTGTTTATAATTCGTCCCTGGTTTACCTGATGATCTTCTTTGTAGTTTTGCTCATTTCTTCTTGCTGCATCAAGATAAATTTTTGAGGTGGATGCTTGAGAAGTTTCTCCATTATAGCCCAGACCTGTCTTGTTTAGTGGAGATCGCTGCACATTGATAATCTCATCCAAAGTTTCAGATCCTTTGACAAACTTGAGATTAATAGCTTTTCTTTTCTCAATCTCTTTTCTAAGACCAACAATTTCACCTTCTAATTTTTCAAGATGTTTTTCCTTTTCATCAATTTGAAATTGTAGAGTATCAATGATCATGTTCTTTTCTTCTATACATCTCTTGAGTCTAGTAATTTCATCATAAAGGTTATCCACATCTATAGCATCCAAATAATCATCATCTTCAAATGCCATTAACAACTTATATTCATTACCTTGTTCATCTTCATCACTGTTTGATAGACCATCACTATCTTCATGAGTGTAGTAGCTTTTCTTATTTGCATTCTGTTTCTTGTTCCATCTAGCAGGTTCCTTTCCTTTATCCTTATAAGGACATTTTGCAGCATAATGACCTACTCTTCCACAAGCAAAGCATTTAAAATGTAACTTACCTCTGAACCTTCCAGAACCCCTTTGAAGATTTCTGACAAAATTTGATTCTTCTTCCTCTTCTTCTGGGACGTGGCTCGCTTCATAATAATCTCCTTTACCTGATGCCTTGAAAGCAGCTTCTCTTCTGTCTGATGGACCTCCCTTTCTCATTTCATAAGCAGTTAGAATTCCATGTAGCTGAGACATAGTAAGAATTCGTAGATTTTCCTTTTCTTCTATTGCAGATACTTTAGATTCAAACTTGGGGGACAATGATCTTAGAACTTTTTCAACCACAATAGCCTCTTTTATTTCTTCACCCAAATTTTTCATACAGTTAACAACCTCATCTACCTGAAGAAAATAGTTAGCCACACTTTCATCATTATACATTTTGAGAGTCTCATACTGAATTCTGAGAGTTTGAAGTTTAGCACGCTTTACCTGTTCATCTCCTTCATAGCTCGTGACAATTTTGTCCCATATCTCTTTTGCGGATTTATAGTGCATTACCTTCATGAATTCTGATTGAGATATACATCCTAATAGAGTACTGACTGCTTTCGCATTTGTTTCATACTTCTTTTTCTCGGCTGCATCTGTAGGAGTAGCTGAAGGAAAAGCATAGCATGTCTCTACGATGTCCCAAACTTCTGTACCAAGAGATTGAAGATAGGCAGTAACTCTTACCTTCCAATAATTGAAGTTTGTCCCATCAAAAACCGGTGGCCTGATTGATGCTTCTCTCTCGTAGTTGCTCATGATGAACGATCTACCTTCAAGCGATCAAGCTTCTCTGAAGGACCTGCTCTGATACCAATTTTTGGAAATAATACTGAGAGGGGGGGTGAATCAGTATTATACAATTCTTTTAATAAATCTTCTTTATTTGTTCTTTGAATTATTTTTTCATGTCATTACCATAAAATAATGAGCATGAACAAAAGAAAACAGATAGTCACACCAAAGAACACAAGATGTAAGGTGGAAACCCAATGTGGGTGAAAACCACCTGCTGCAATATGTCTCTATCTTCTTTCAAATTAGAAACTCCTTTTACAATGGTTTTGTACTGGTGCAGTCCTTTACCAGTATGCACGCTGCAACCTGCAGAGAGCTACAACTCTCTCTCGTTTTCTAGTCTCTCCTGGAAGGGAGCTACAACCCCCTACTTCTTTTCATAAAGCATCAAATGATCATCAAGTACATAAAAGTTACAGTCCACTACAGTTATCAGATCAACAATAACAGAACTAACCCAGAACACCTTATCAACAGAAAAATTCAATCAACAGAACATTTTAAGACAGGGACACAGTTTTCCCTTCTGTGGCCTGCGTCGCTACGCAGTTCACCTTCTGCTTCCCTGCGTATACCCGCAGAGATCCTTCTGCCGCACTGCGTGCCCACGCACTGTTCCTTCAACCGCACTGCGTATTATTACTGCAGGGACCCACCCAGATACATTATCGCGCCGCGTACTGTTACTGCAGGGACGCACCCAAAAATACTATCGCGTCGCGTACTTTTACTAGGCGGACGCACCTGAACCTTAGTCGCTCTGCGTACCGACGCAGCTCTCCTTCTTCTGCTCTGCGTACCGACGCAGGTCTCCTGTTTCTGCTCTGCGTACCGACGCAGGTCTCCTGTTTCTGCTCTGCGTACCGACGCAGATCTCCTGTTTCTGCACTGCGTACCCACGCAGTTCTTCTGTTAAACACCTGCGGCCTTCTGATTAGGGCCAAGTAGGCAGTCCACCAGAGTGGCACAGTTGCTCAGATCTGATCATGCGCTCGAGAGATCACCCTTCACAGATTCGCCTTCAACTTCCCTTTCATATAGATCAAGCTTTTAAGACCATAACCCAATATTTCAGATCTAAAGATATTCAATTGCAAAGATACTTAGCCAAGTGATCTCCTTTGCTTTATATAGGCAAGCTCCTCCTAAAATCATGGAACAATACCACGAGCCGACACCATAATAACCCAATACCGTCGGCTAAATACCAAGAGTAACACATAAGAAAACCCCACATGTGAATTTCTTTGCCTTGAAATGTGTGCACTGGGGGTACGCACCTCCTGAACGGCTGGCCTACGTATCTGGACGCGGTCCCTGCATGGTGTACCTGCGGGTACGCACCTTCTGAACTGATTTCCTACGTACTTCTTAATTTTCAACAAATTGAGAGCCTTGCCACGGGAGTTGCTATCAAGTACAACATCAAGTACAACATCTGTAACATATAGCCATACCAGAAACATAATGCCAACACATTCATATTTCTAATAATTGTCTTTAATTTTTATATATCTTAAATACTTATTATTTTTTACTTTTATAAAATTTATGTCACACAAACACATTTTAACTATAATATATATTTATGTAATTTACTTGTTTTCCCTTTTACATCAGGGAAAAGTCTTTCATATATATATATATATATATATATATATATATATAGATATATAATGAATTTTAATTGATAAAGTTTATCTGGCACAAAAACATTTCAACTATGAGATCAACTTACATAAGTTATATATCAAAAATATTGTTTCTTATTTAGATAAAATTTACCTCACCCAAAAACATTTTAACTAGGATATCAATTTACATAATTTATATATTTGAAATACTTATTGATTTTCAACTCATTTACATTTCAAAAATACTTATTATTTTCTACTTTAAGAAAATTTAACTCCCACAAAAACATTTTTAACTATCATAACAATTTACTTAATTTAAACATGTTTTAACTATGATGCCAATTTACTTAATTTTTGTAGGCCACATTTTAGTTTGAAAGTATTCCAATTTCATGCAACATTTCACATCGTAATAAGAGTTGGTTGTCTTTATTCATTTTCACATTTTCGCAAAAATATTATGTGTTTTTTTACATTATAGATAAAACCTAATCTAATATTTTTTTGAGGAAAGAGGTATTGGTAAGTTTTATTTCGAGGTGAATTTGTTTTCCCAATTTGAAACCATGTAAAATTCTATTTCATCATTATAGGTTATAGATTATATAGTATAAGACTTCAACACTGATCCTCCTTCACAAAATGAACTTTATACTCTTTTTGTTTTTTTTTTGAATTTTGTCCATGATATATTTCCTTTTGTGATCCATAATATTATTGTGTATATGTATTATTTTTCTGAAAAAAAGTTTTATTGTCCCAACATATTCAACATTATTCTTTATTTTTCATTAATTAGCGGACATATGTTTTTTAAACGTTTTTTAATGTAATGTTAATGACAAGAAATGTAAACCTACTCAAATGAATTGAGCATATGGCCATCAATAGCAAGTGGTCCCTTCTAACTCATAGGGTCTATATTTACCTAACACCTCCCAAACAATCGTAAACTCAACAATAACTATATTTACCCAAAACCTAAAATGTAAATGTGGTTTACCTCGGTATTAATAGAATCAAATCACTTGATAGAATAAAAAAACACTTTTTTATCCATGCACTTTGATAAAAAAATCAAATAGGTAATATACTTTGTTATTAAACAGAATGAAACAAATTGTATATTTGTGTTTGTGATTGTATATATGTGTTTTTCTTATTATTGATTATTAAAAATTTAACTGAATTGACATATTCAATTTTAGCCCACATATATTTTTTTATTAATTTTTTAATGTAACGTTATGTGACAACATCTCTCTCATACACTGGGTTGTAGAGCACCTCTCGACACAAATAATTATTATTATCGTGATTAAATTATAAAAGGAACTAATATACAAATGAAACATATATGCATTTAAAATAACATATTATTGTGATTATTAACAATGAAAAGTCTTAATTTGTAAATAGGAATTGTTACAAATACCATGTGCCAATACCTTGGCTTATCAATACCACCAACCCATAAATCCATAAGTCACTTCATATGACACTTATTCATATGACATTTTCTCCAATTAATCAATTTAAATAAAATGGAAAAAGGACATAACTAGTTTGGAGATAAATTTCAACCTTTGATTTGTGTGTATTACTAAGAATGTTCTAGAATATTTTGTAGAGGTTAAATCCCTATTATCCACCTAATAATTATTGATAATTAAATTAAAATTATAGAAATCAAAATATTAAAGAGAGATTTTTGCACATATTAAATAAAGAACTTTAAAATCTCTTCTAATTATATTAATTTTTTTTCCTACTTATTTTCTTATTTGAATAAAAATTTCACATTAAACATATTCAAAATATAGAATTGAATATGCTAAAACCTCACGATCTTATGTGGCTTTTGACTACGGGTAACGACCAAAAGTCCTACTTCTTAGACCCTTGTTTTTCTGGTTTTTGGTTCTCCCTTCCAAGCTCTTCTTATTCTAGGCTTCATTGCTTACTTTTGACCAGGGGTAACGACCAAAAGTCCTACTTCTTAGACCCTGGTTTTTCTGGTTTTGGGTTCTCCCTTCCAAGCTCTTCTTATTCTAGGCTTCCCTGCTTGCTTGAGTTACTCTTGTGGGTTGTACACATCCAACACAAGGTAATTCTTGGGGACCAGGGTTCCTGTTCAATTTTGGGGATGAGAAAGTCTTCATTGTTGGCACTCTCTGGTAAATTTTGTAGTTTCGGCTGACATTGGGTTTTGGCCAGGATTATAATTCCATATTAGCATGGCCATTCCTGTAGGGCAAGGGGCCAGTCCAATCGCCATCTTATCGAGGCTTTGACTGCACAGAGCCTACAATTAACCAAGTACCTACTTCTCCCAATCTGCAAGAAGAGCATCGCTGCTTATAGGGGTTCACACATCCTGTTGGGAACTTTGGTACTAAATCTGAATTATTAAATGAAATGCTTGTCATGCATATGCATCATTAGGTGTTAATGGAGCAAATCTCAAAGGCAAGGCATGATGAAAAAAATGCACTTATTTCCTTCATAAGCGGCCTCCAACGGAACCCAATGACACATGTAGGATAATCTATCCCATCTTCAACACAATCAATGGCACCTACAAGAAATAATGGATTGTCTTGATGATTACTTGAGCCATATGGAAAAACATGTGCATTGCAACTTTCATCCATCACCTCCCTTTGGTTCTCATTCCTAATAATGATCTGTTGTATCCTAATCTTAATGGCGTTTTGGTATTGTGTCCCTCTCAGGTTTTGGATAACCAACTGGTTTTACCTCAGAGTAAGCATTTTTTGAAATTTTCTGCTGGCCAACAAATCTAATAAGAGTGAGGCTGTTAGAATTTTTCCAAGTTGTGGAATACAATGTAACTTTCCCTTATAAATGAAAAAAATCGACTTAAAAGAAAAGACAACAAAACATAAAAACGAAATAGATTCAAAAGGGTTTATAATGAATTAATAAATAAAAATTTTCATTTTTCAAAAATAAAAACTTTATATAAATATTGATTTATTTGTGATTATTTTATACATGTTTAATAGATATTTTTTGTCTTCATTAAATAAAAACTATAGTTTTATTACTATTTTCTTTTTGTTAATTAAGTTTTGTGTTACATGAAAATAGCATCCATACAATATTAGAGATCATTGTTTTACCCTTAGCATTGTCACAAGTTTCCACAAGGGAAACCACCACAATAGTATACCTTTTACGAGTCAAAACAATCCTAAAATAAATTTTCTTATAGTCAAAGTTTCTGACATTCTCTTGACTAGATATACAAAAATTCAAGTGTTGATCACTACTAGCTACACAACTGCATAAAGTAACTATTCTACTAAAATTAAAAAATACATTAGCCATGAGGCTAAGAGAAGCATCAATTATCCAAGGAAGTGACTAGGGTCAGATCGTGGGTGCTTATGCCTACTGGAGCTAGGGGCTTGAGGCTGCAATGAAGATGACCATATATGTGAGCCAAGCCAGTGTCCAATCTGACAACACGTGAGTGTTGGTAGTTTTTCACTTGTTGAATCCCGTTAAGACAAGCTATAATATCATTGTGGTCCTTGTGATTTTCCTTAAAGACCCTACCCAGGAGTGTCTTCATTTTCCAATGGAGGGAGATGGAATTGAGATATGCTCTATCATCCCTTGGTATGAACAAGGTTGGAAAACCAATTAGCAACTTTGTTTTCGATTTTCAAATATAAGCAGGCTTGAAGATCATTAGTAGTTAAGGCTTCAAGTTGACAAATTTCCTCTTGGATTTCTAGAAGGATGGAGGAGTGAAATATTGTCGTAGTGTTATGAGCTTGGGACTGGGCTCGAGGTTGGGCCTAAGGGCCTTCCCCTCTAGAACCCCTATGAGATCTCATTCAATGGAAAGGCATAGTACTCAGTGAGGAGAGAGGTCCATGTAGATATGCCCCCTAGTATAATGGAAAACTAGTTAAACATGTTGATAGAGTCTAGGAGAATATCAAAATGAATTTAACACTTTATTGTCAAAGGGGCCTAGGAATTAGATTAGTAAGTAGTGACAAAGGATGAACATATATAAAGTAGCCCTAAGAAGAGTCCAACAACCATAGAATCCCTAACACATCAGTGAGAATCCACACCACTGAGACACCCTATAAACCATAAACCAGATTCCACCATCCAAATACTAACAGTCCAAGAATACAAATATTGGACATACAAATAATTATCCCACAATTGTTTTCCCATCAGGCATAGATTCATTGCAAACAAAGCCTAAATCCTCGCATGTTGCTTCCTGTTTTGGCCTTGTCCTTGCTAGAATCGCTTCTGACATCCTAGGATTCATTTCTACAGACGTTATCGGATTGCTCCACGTGTGGAAGATCAACACAGGGTTTGTATAGTGAAGGCCAACCTCCATGGGGCGAAGCCTTCATGTGACAAAGTTTCCACAAAACCAACACCACAGGGGAGATATCCCACCTACAACAGAATATTCTGACAAAAAATGTAGAAGAAGTTGAATTCATGATATATGGATGGAGTTTCCACAAATGCCGCACCATAGGGGAAATATACCACCTATGACAAGGTAATTCCAGAAAGACTACAGAAGAACATGGGATCAGGACATACTCGTCGAGAGCTCGCATAAGGAATGAGAGTTGTCATCTTAATATGAAGGGATGTATTATGGTTAACATGTATGACTACATGGAGAGGGGCATCCATGCCATCCCCCCTCCTAAATATGATGGGAGGTTGCAGGGTGGTGAGCTCCCCCCCACCCTATTTCATTGGTACATATTCTGACACCCGATTAGATAACAATTTTATTACTATTTGAAAAAAATTACAAAATTACATTTTTTATATGGTTTTTTTTCTAATTTTTTTTATATGAGACATTCCAAAGTTTTAATAAAAAAAATTAATAATATTATTATTATTTTTAAGAAATTACTTCATAAAAAAAAACTCCACGTATCCACTAAAAAAATAAATATAATTGCCATCATAGAAATATAATTTAAATAACAGCAACATATAAATTAAATGTTTGGTAAATATCGATAGGCATCAATCCATTATAAGCATGAAAAACACTTAATTTAAGATACATCTCACATTGCTAAAATAAAAAATAAAAAAATCATAAAAGTTAAGTAAATTATAACTTCTTCTTTTTGTCTGAAGTTCGAATTTCCATTAACTAAATGAGGCATTACAAAAGGGAGTGATTTGTTCTACTAGTATTCTCAATGGAAAACTAGACAAATAGAACAAGTTATTATCTTCATATTAATGTGTGCATCATACAAGCAAACAGACTTTACAAAATTTACAAGGAGCCTCAAGATATTAGAGGCATTAAGTCCTTGTCGTGGTCAGTCATAAGAAAAAAAAAATGCTATCATTTGCTAAAAGATAAAGGGACTAACTAGTAATAATGTTCAGCCTGTAAAATTTCTTGAGGTTATGAATTCCACAGAATAAGAGTCTCCGGGAGCCACATTGTGTGACTTGTCTGGTGCCACGACTTAACAGCCTCATACTTGCAGACTCCCGAATCCAAGATTTCCATCCTTTATAAGCATGTTGACCGATGTATCAGAGATAATGCGTTAAGCCAGGAGGGCATGGATTTCACTAGTAACCCCAAAGAAACCATACAATTACAGAAGGGAAATGATGGTCCAACGTAAAGTATAAATAAATATGAAGCCAGTGTCTCGTGAACTAGTAGGCACCAAGAGTTGGATCAACCTCCAGGTGCATGGTGTCCATAAAAGCTAGAGGCATCACAGTGATTCATGAGCACAACTAAATGCAATTAAGGGAGGGAAAAGCTGTTAACCAAGAGTCGAGGCATGTCCAAAAGAGAGCACCACCACCACCCCATTATACCACCTTCAACTATGCACGCAAAGAGAAACACCTGATAATGATTATCTGCAATTAATATTGAACTAACCTAACAGAAGGGGGTGTACTTAAACCTGGAACTCATAATATTTCCTCGCATGTGAGAATCTATCGAAATGTTTTAGTTTATAGCCGAGAGTGTTGAGGAGGCCAAGTGGTTTTAGAGACCATTTGTCCACATTATCATCCAGGTTGATATTGGTGGCCAATTGCCTATTACACCTAGACCCCCCAGTTAGTTTCATATGTTTCCTTAATTGTAGAACAATTTACTATTTTTGGCAGTTTTTCGGGTCTCGAACTTTTGGAGTTGTTTTGAGGCCCTAAATGACATTTTTTTTGGCAAAATTCCGTTATTTCTTTTTAAAGAAATAACATCAGAAACTGTAGTCCTCGGAGAGATCTTTCCAACGAGGTATCATATATGTCAAACATAGATAATATGACCAAATTATGACCCCGGGAAGTTGGCTACCCAACTAACCCCAACGAGGCCCATAAACTCTTGGTGTTACATCTACTTAGGTTAGGGTTTTGGTTGTTTATCATTTTCCCTTATTGTTCAATAATAAAAGGCCCTTGAGCCTCATTATAACTCAGTTTAGAGGCATGTAGCCACCACATCTCTTCTCAAATATAAGCTACCATTTCCCGAGCTATCTTATTTCCATTTTGTTTGTAAGCATAGTTCAATATTTTCTAGTAATGAAATGAAGTGTTTTTCTACTGCATCTATGTGTTTATGATTGTATTTGTAAGTTTTTTCATTCCTGTTTAAGTTCAAATCAGTGGTATCAGAGTGGTCTGCTCTTTCTATGTTTTTCTTTGCATGTCCCTAACAAGGTTAGGGTATAAGGAGTTAGGGATCGATCTGGTTGAACCATTTTAGGATCAGCGTCACAAAACCCGATGACCTCCCATGGTGGAAGAAAAGAAAGATGAGGGAGTAGGATATCCTTTCAAAATGTTGCTCGAGGAAGCCCTCGAGCGACAGAGGGACGCAATGATGGATAACTTTGCCCAGATCCTTCGAAGGCTACCCATAGGCAATGCATCTTCATCCAACAGCCACTCTAGAGGCACCACTCCTTTTAAGGTACAATTTAACTTCGATATTCCCATATTCGAAGGCCTAATAGATGCATATGCCATAGATAAATGGTTAAATATATTGGAAGGATATTTTCAGTTCATGACTTTTCTAATCAGGAAAAGATTGCGTTTGCACTTTTCAAAGTCACCCCACACGTCAAGGACTGGTGGGAAACCTACTGTGAAAAAAGGGACAAGAGTGAACCCTCATTGTTTTCAGCTACACCCACTTGGAATTCTTTCTGAGACACCGTCAAGGAACAATATTACCCTGTCGGGAGCTATGAAGTGGACCACACTACAACAGGGAAGGGACCAAGATGTGTCGGAGTTCACAAATACTTTCCATACCCTTCGTACGAAGTTGGCTATCAAGGATATTGAGCAGCATTTGGTGCTCAAGTACCGCGGTTGTCTACACAAGTACATCTAGGACGAGATTGAGTTCCTGGAAATTTCCTCGCTCGGCACGACGTATCGGTACGTTGTAAAGATTGAGAAGAACTTTAAACAGAAGAAACGAGACTTTGGATCTGCGAATCTAAAGAAAGTAAAAGGCAACCCCAAACCATAGAACAAGTGACAAAGCAAAGGCGGGGCTACCCAGGACAACCCTTTGAAGCCGCAAGCAAAGAAAAACACCATGAAGACGAAGAAGGACACGAGAAAATGGTGTGAGAACCTTAAGAGCTCCACTCACAATACAAGTAATTTTCGGACCAAGCAGTCACTGGTGGCTGAGTTGAAGGCTTCCGAATCAAATGCAGGTTTCGACTCTGAATCCAAACTCGATAAGGGGACTGACAAAGGGAAGCAGATTATTGATGCAGAGCCAATGCCAACATGGCCACCACAAAGATCCAAAAAATTGAGCCTGAAGATCTAGAGGAGGGGGAACGCATCTTCCACTCATAGATGTGGGTTAAGGGTTCTCTACTACAGTTCATTGTCGACAACAAGATCCAAAAAAACCTAATTTCAGCAAAAGTCGTGAAGTGAATAGGCCTAAAGAGTACAACACATCCACAACTATACACCATCGGGCAGCTTTACCAAGGACGAGATCTTTGTGTTAGCCAACAGTGTCTCCTTCCCTACATCATCAAGACCTTCACGGATGAGGTATTGTGTGATGTTTCTTCTCTTGAATTTTATGATGTATTGTTAGGAAAACCATACTTATGGAATTGACATGTTGTATATGAGTCTAGACCTCGCTATGTGATTATTACTTTGGCTAATAAGTTGTACAGGATACCAGAGATAGCCCCACCTACTGCCATCTCTTTGATCACTACAAAGAAATGTAGTAATATCATGTCCTAGAACAGGAAATTTGTTTTCTTTATGATTTTCCCCCAAGGAAAGAAGAAGGTGTGGCCACAGCTTCTAAGCAGGGCTCCTCTACACAAAAACAACATATGGACAAGGTCGTGGAGGAGTGCAAGGACATTTTTGCCTCACCCACAGGGGTGCCTCTGCACTGTCAGGTCAAGCACTCCATCAATCTAACCCCGAGCATGCCACTACCCAATGGATCGAACTATCAACTCTCTATTTTGGAGAACGATCAGATCAAGAGGAAGATCCAGGAACTACTGTAGAAGGGCACATCAGGCCAAGCTCATCACCTTGTGGGAGCCTGATTGTATTAGTACAGAAGAAGGATGGGACTTGGAGGCTCTGTGTTGACTATCGGGTGCTAAACAAGATCACATTAAGGACTAGCTCAAGCGGGCCAAACATTTCAGCAAGGTTGACTTGAAGTCAGTTTATCACCAGGTGCCTATTGAATCCTCCGATGTGTGGAACACTGCTTTCAAATCCAAGGAGGGCCTTTTCAAATCATTGGTCATGCCGTTTGAATTGACGAATGCCCCTGCGACCTTTATGAGACTGATGGACGACACCTTGTGGCCCTTCACCAATGCATTCGTGGTGGCATATTTAGATGACATCTTGATCTTCAGCGAGAGTTAGGAAGAGCACCTCCACCATATTCGACAGGTCCTTAAAACCCTTCGACAACACAAGTTGTGTGCTAACTTGGAGAAATTCATCTTTCTCCTGACCCAGGTTCAATATCTAGTGTACATCATTGATGAGCAGGGTGTACATGTTGTTACAGGGAAAAGTGTCTATACAAAACTGCTTATCCCACTAAGGTGTGGCAGCTACCTTAGAAACAAACAAAGTAAAGCTACTTTCATTTTTCCTTTATGAAAGATAGATGAAAGAAGAATAGAGGAGACCAACCTCTGTCTTGCGCTTTGCTCCTAGTTCGATTCCTCTCTCTTCTGATAGTCCTTTGCTACTTGCTTCCTTGTACGCCCAGTTTCACAGAGTACCTGTAGAATCAGGGTAGCATAACACTATACAAGAACATGGATCTATAATCATAAACAATATAGGATCAGATGTAAATTGACCATACAAATGCATAAAACATAAATGACACAAGAGTATGGAGGAAAACTTGAATAGCTTTTATTGATAATCAAGAAAGAGCCAAGGGAGTTACAACCAGTTGTTCTGACCCAGCATCATCCTCTCGGCAAGTAAGCCCTTCTTCACCTCATACAAAGCTTAGATCACCCACCACTATGATATTGTCTCAAGAAACCAACATCAATTCCTTACAAGATGCAAAATTCCAGCCTCTGGATCTCTGGGATGACGGATCCATATATAGATATTTGTAAGGGAGATGAGTCAGCTTGTGATTTGATTAGTGTCTTCTCTCTGATAGTTCTTGCTTCCACTTGGAGATTGATGATCTCTTACTCATCCTTGGTCGAATTAACAGAGGCAAGTGTCACAGGAGAAGTTTCTGGAAGATTCCATGCCTCTCCACCTCGTGGAATGACACTGCCATTTGCCACTTCTCACCCATCGCACCCCATAGAAGGGCTTTTTGAAATGCAATGCACCCATAGAGTGTACTTAGGTGAGATTCAATGCACTTTGCCTATGGAGCAGGTGAAATGATCCTGTTTTGACCAGTTCTGAGTGGTTTTTCATGGAGAACTTCTGGGAGAAGCTGTAATCAGTTGACCTTGTTCCTTTAGGGGTTAGAACAACACTTTTAGGGACTTAGGAGCCCTTGGTTTATGGACATTTTATGCTCGGGGTTGCAGTGCCCAAAAATATCTATAACAGTTGCCCCCTAAAGCATGAGGTCGTTAATCTTTTTGATGTCGGGTGAAATGCTTTATCATGAGGATCTGAAGTTCTTTCAAGCTGGGAGGAGACCTGTAATAAGATACAATACAATACATTATCTTCATAATTTTTTCATGATCTAGCTGAGGCGGGCATTCCCATGCTCAGCTTTATAAATTCATTCTCATGTACATAGGACAGACAATCATCTGAGTGTAGACTGATGATTCTGGTAGAGCCATCATCCCTTTGATTGGATGATTATCTTTGCAGCAATGATGTACATTTGATGTCTTTATTTCCCTGAATATATATCGCAGCTCGGATGGATGAAACTAGATCCGGGGTCTTCAATCTCGTTCAATCTTCACTCGAAGTACAAGTCGATCCATGTGAGAGATGTTCTGGAGTCGAACATGGAAAGACATCGCTTGATTACCAGCCAATGATGTAAGCTGTTAACAGACATGAGAGGGGTCACCGATAATGATAATGACCCTCAAGGTACTGCAGTACAATTCATGTGGTGTGAAAAAAGGACTTGGCGTCGAACACCACGCAAAATCATTTGGTCGAAGGTCATTGATGTAAACTTGTCACCGGAAGTGAGAAACTTGCCATTGAGGCATGCAAGCTTCAAAGTATTGAACGGGGTGTTCCTAGATCGACTTCTTGGATAATGAGCTGATGTCGACAAGAAGCGATCCGTCATAGGAGGGCCTTAATGAATCCCACATCAATGACACGGAACGGAGCAAATGATTTTAATGGAGGTGAAAACGATCTGGTGATATAAGGTTCAGGGTGGCGGTCATGAAAGAATGGAGCGTAAATGTATTGTAGCGGGTGAGACACAGGTGAATTCTCTGAATGACTTCTCTTAAACATATCGGCGACACTGACATGATGGATTGGTAGCATTAACCCCAAATGTGGATGGTGTGATGGGACCATGGTGATGTGACCGATGAATGAAACAACCCAACCCGACTTGGATGCAGAGTGAAAGTGTCATGTTCAAGAGCGACTTGCTACCAACAAAGTTTCTTCAAGTTTTCTTCCCAATTTTTCCCCAGTCATTGCTGACCAGTACCTCTTTATTTTTGTCAAGCTCGAGGAGGATAACATATGCTTGTTCTATAATTTTCCCTTCGGGCAAACCCATCGCTATGTTTTAACGACCCTAGCGATAGTGAAACTTGTTCTTGTTTGCTATGGACAAGTTTGTCGCTATTAGGTTTTAACGAGTTTAATGACAAAGATAACTCGGTCCTTTTCAATTTTAGAGAGTCTGAAAAGGGACATAAAGGAAACTCCAAAATTCCTTTTTCGTCATCTAATCCCTTAAGTCAGAAAAATTATAAAACAATACAGAAGGGATGAATTTTCGATACTTTTAACGAGCCGAACAAAACAAGTGCTCAATCTTTTTGTGTAATAATCCCTCAGGTCCAAAAAGATTAAAATCTAAAGGAGGAATAGCACTTCCGGTCCCTTTAACGAGCTGCAGAGGCCAATAACTCGGCAATCTTTTCATATTTTATGAGTCAGTTGAAAAGAGCTTAAAGGAGACTCATTTTTTGAGGAACGAGTGATAAAATTGGGTAGCAGCTGATTCGAGGTAAGGTTTGGAATTTTCCAATCACGGCAGTGTTACAAGGATGGCTAGTGGGATCACTCTTCACAGCTGTTCCTCAAAAAGGGGTAAACAATCAAATGGAGGTGAATGATCGGCCAATACAGAGTGGAGGTGATGATGAGAACACGACCAAGGCTTTAAAGGATGAATTACTACATTCACGATGGTTATTTACCGGGAAATAGTTCATTTTTTAATGATCTTAAACGCGGGGAGAAACATTTGCTCATGACTTATGTTTATTTTTTAACGAGCTTGAACTATGTGCTAAAACTGCTCGATACATCCAGTCGTAAAATAAGAATGTCTCATATATGAAAAATGGCAATTTTTTGAGTTTTGCCCCACATCCTTTCTTTATGAAAGTTAGGAAACGACCAATCCAAAAAACAGATAAATGATCGCTCTTCGCTTGCATGCCAAAAGGTTTGCATGCCCCTAGGTATAAAACAGAGTTTCAAGGTCACCCTTCAAATCACCGACAAAACATTTTTTTTATCAGGAAAGGTCTACCTCTTTCAGGTTACCAAAGATTTTTCTATTCACATCGCAAACAAAACACTTCTTCGGCGATGTCTACCGAAATAGACAAAGGTGAGACAATCCACTCACATAACTTTGATGATGGAATCTTATTCCAGTCTAACCCCCTTTTCCAATCACGGATGGGAGTACAGACTAGTCATATATCTCTCACGGAAACCTACCCTATACCCGAAGTTTTCCTGCTGAAGCAGACCAGGGTGCATGCCCCCTGGGTTTCAGTCATGTCCCCCGAATCACTCGCGCTCATCAGGTGGACGGACTGGAGATTGATGAGACATTCCTTGTGTGAAAAGACCATTTAGGGATGGTATATGACTATTTTCTATGCGTGATCCGGGAAATGAAAGCTGGTCTACGAGCTTGACCACTCTTCCTTCGTGCGGAAAACACATTACTCTAAAGAGTGATGAGACAATGGCTCCCATGCAATAAATATAGTCTCGTCCAAGGAGTAGATTATAATCCAGGGGTCCTTGGACTACCATTACGTTCATATGAATGGTTTTCCCTCTCAATGTTATGGGCACATTGGGAAGGATCCCTAACGGTCGACTGGTTCCTTTGTCAAAGCCTGTTAGATTTCTCATCTCAAGAAAAAGCGATGGCGAACCAAGCGCTTTCCAAGCAGTCGAGGAAAGGATACTCACAGAAGCCGCTTCATCTATGATGGTACTGGCCATAACCATTCTATATATTTGAGCAATGATTCGGAATGGTACACTAACCGGTAAACGGGGTCTGCCTAGTTGATTCCAGTCAAAGGAGACAACTAGATTGCTTGGAGGTGGGACCGAATAGACGGCCGAGTACGACTCTAACGAACTTCCTTCCTGCGGTAAAGGAATGGGTAAATTTCCCTCATGTTCATCGGAGTCTATGCTTATGAAAAGAATTTGGACGGTGTCATCCTTTTTCTCTTCGGTGACTGTATCATTTGAAGATGGAACCTCTGAAGGCAAGACCGGGTCAACTGCTGCCTCGACATTTTGAATTTCGTCTAGTATGGGTTCAGATGGTTCATCTTCAATCATAGATGCTTCAGCCGACCACCTAGGCGGGTCAGCCAGATTTTCAACTAGTGACGGACTCGGCAAGAGTTTTTTATATCCAAGAGGAAGTCGTAATGGTGAAACCAGACGATCGTCCAAAACTCTTTTAGCCTCGTCTAAGAAGGGACAATGGTGGACGGTATGATCGCATTCGCACAGTTTACAAGGAAATCTGTATTTTCCTTTTTGGCCTAGGGCTTCACTTTCACTAGTCGACGGTGTGTTTTCAACATGATCATCAGAGGTTGATGACATCGGGCTGTGCAAACGAGGAGACCAGTCCCTTAAGATTCGAGGGATGCAGGGACAATCTCTATGATAGTGGTCCCCTTTGCAAATGACACATGGCGATTTAGGCCTGGTCGGTGCAGTGTGTGGATTTTCACTAGACAATGTTTGGTTGTCCCCTTTCGCTTTTGGCTCCTTCTTCTTCTCTTTCTTCTTCTTTTCCTTCTTCTTCTCAGATACTTGAATTTTGGCTTTACCAGCCCCATCAAGCGAAGAGGAAGGAGGAGAGGAAGAATTGGAGGAAGTAGAGGGTTGGGGGGTAACTCTGGATTCGTCTAGTTCCTGACTCGATTGTTCAGGAATTACGGTGTTCTTAACGACAGAGGTAGAGAAGAGCCATACGGGCAAGCCGATTGTCAATCCTGGAAGCGATAATGTGGCCATATGGGGTGCACCAACATCTCCCCAAGAGGAGAAGGGACTAGGGTTTCCCCCAAGGGGAATTCCTTGGTTGGTGGATTCCATTTTCTCAACCTAAGATCAACGTAGGAAAGGGTGATGATTATTCCGTTTAAAATAAATTTTAGACGCTTTGACACAACTTGTTTTTTCAATTTTAAAGAGTCGAGAAAAAACAAAATATGACTCTAGTCGCCTTCGATTTTTAATGAGCCTGAAGTGACAAGTGCTCAGATGGACCTTTTCCGTTAATGAGTCTGAAAAGGAATGAAAGGGATTGCTCTGGAAATCTAGGTAGAGGGATTACCAAACCAATCGCAAAACTGCAGAATACTTTTTACGATACGGCAGTCAATCTTCCCGAATGCTGTGTTCAGTGCATTGCAATCGATAGGGCGGCAGACACGGCTTCCTATGGATAAATGATTAAGCCTATTGTGGTCTCCCATAATATACTCGACGGTACGTGGGAGCACAAGTCCGTACTGGCACTTATCGTCTCAAAGTTGAGGAATCACCCATCCATCAGTGAGAACAACAGTTACCAGGCTTTACGACGCCGGAATACGTCTCTAGCCTAGACTTCTAGATGTTGTGCGTTAGGTTCCAAAGCGTTGTTAGATTCATTAAATTTATTTTATAGTTGATCTTGCTTAAGAAATTTGCCTTTTAGGTTCACCGCGTGATGTAGATGTACAATTCCTAAAATGCAATCTAAGATGATAAACAGTCTTTTATCTTCTTTGTGCAATGAAAATCGTAGCTACTAAGGAAAGAGAGATAGTATTCTTTCAAAAAGAGCAAAGAGCACACACTATATGCACTGTCCTAAATCAAACCAGTCAAACAGTCTAAATGCAAATGCACATGCATGTATTTGTTTTCAGCTTTCTTAGTATGTGAATGATAAAAAGAAAGCTAATGTGCAAATCTGAATTACTTTTCAAGTGACAATTACTAACAAGTTTCTTTTCAAAATCAAAAATGAAGACAATCACAACACTTTATGATTCGGAAATGAATACTTGCTTTCGACACTAGAAAAACTACAAATTCAGATCAAATACAATAGTAACAAGGTACTCGACTATCAAGAGCAATCAAACTCTCTTCTACGACTGAAAACGACACTTACGACGCTTTCAAATCGAGAATCGACAGTACAACTACGTTACTTTTTGCAAAGGAGAACTGAAAATGACTCAACAAATACACAAAAACATTTACAGTTCTTTGCACAATGGAGGTGGAATAATAGCAAGTAAAAGGGGTTTCAAACAGAGATATACTGATTATAGGCAGCAAAATTCATGAATAGAAATGAAAAGAATGAACACAAAAACCAAAACTGAGGAACAATGGCTAGTCTGATCAGTGCACCTGTAACACAGTGAACTTGAAATGCAGCGCACCTACTACACTCGGGAAGTGCGTTGAATTTCAGATTCACAGAACAGAGCCTGCCTGGGCTAGAGACAAGACTTTTCTTGGATTCTGGGTCACAGTTTGCAGTTCAGTTCAGCGGTTTTGGCTGAGCAAATGATAATCAGTAAATCAACAATCAGGGTTAGATCTAAGGAGGTTACTAGAGCTACCACAAGGGCAATCAGAGAGTTTGTAAATTAGTTGCTTAATTCATAAACTAAACCCGGAGATTGACTGAAGCGGCATTTATCTACTTTTCATTTGCATAGAAAATGCAGTTAGAAGGCTACCTGGCTCGACTTTAGGCTCCGTCTGTAAGTTTATAAAATAAACAACAAGGAAGATAAACAAACACCCTAGTTGTTCCCCAGTGGAGTCGCCATTTTGTTACAGGGAAAAGTGTCTATACAGAACTGCTTATCCCACTAAGGTGTGGCAGCTACCTTAGAAACAAACAAAGTAAAGATACTTTTGTTTTTCCTTTATGAAAGATAGATGAAAGAAGAATAGAGGAGACCAACCTCTGTCTTGCACTTGGCTCCTAGTTCGATTCCTCTCTCTTCTGATAGTCCTTTGCTACTTGCTTCCTTGTACGCCCAGTTTCACAGAGTACCTGTAGAATCAGGGTAGCATAACACTATTCAAGAACATGGATCTATAATCATAAACAATCTAGGATCAGATGTAAATTGACCATACAAATGCATAAAACATAAATGACACAAGAGTATGGAGGAAAACTTGAATAGCTTTTATTGATAATCAAGAAAGAGCCAAGGGAGTTACAACCAGTTGTTCTGACGCAGCATCATCCTCTCAGCAAGTAAGCCCTTCTTCACCTCATACAAAGCTTAGATCACCCAACACTATGATATTGTCTCAAGAAACCAACAACAATTCCTTACAAGATGCAAAATTCCAGCCTTTGGATCTCTGGGATGAGGGATCCATATATAGATATCTGTAAGGGAGATGAGTCAACTTGTGATTTTATTAGTGTCTTCTCTCTAATAGTTCTTGCTTCCACTTGGATATTGATGATCTCTTACTCATCCTTGGTCGAATTCAGAGAGGCAAGTGTCACAGGAGAAGTTTCTGGAATATTTCATGCCTCTCCACCTCGCGGAATGACACTGTCATTTGTCACTTCTCGCCCATCGCACCCCATAGAAGGGCTTTTTGAAATGCAACGCACCCACATAGTGTACTTAGGTGAGATGCAACGCACTTTGCCTATGGAGTAGGTGAAATGATCCTGTTTTGACCAGTTCTGAGTGGTTTTTCATGGAGAACTTCTGGGAGAAGCTGTAATCAGTTGACCTTGTTCCTTTAGGGGTTTGAACAACACTTTTAGGGACTTAGGAGCCCTTGGTTTATGGACATTTTATGCTTGGGTTGTAGTGCCCAAAAATGTCTATAACACATGTGGACCCATCTAAGATACAAGTCATTCAGGATTGGCCAACCCAAACCACTGTAACAGAGCTCGACAACTTCTTGGGTCGTGCCAAATTCTACCTTAGGTTTGTGTTGGGGTTCTCTCATATCACTTGGCCTTTAAGTCATGTCACCAAGGGCGGAGTGAAAGCAAAGTTCTTTTGGTCAAAAACCCAACAACGAGCATTCTCTAAGTTGAAGGATAGCCTTTGTTCTACACCAGTGCTCACATTACTCTAACTACAACAACCATTTGAGATTAAGACAGATGCCTCCGACTATGCTATTGGTGTAGTTCTTACTCAACATGCACATCCAATGGCTTACAAAAGTGAGACACTTTCAGACACAGTTCTAAAGTACCCCACTTACAACAAAGAAATGTATTCCATTCTGCAAGCATGTTGTCAATGGAAGCATTAAATTCTGGGGAAGGAAACAATCATCCACACAGACCACTGGCCTCTACAGTGCATACAAACACAATGGAATTTGTGGAACGATCGCCATCATGAATGGTCCACCTATCTGCAACAGTTCCATTTGAACATTAAGTATAAGAAGGGCATCACCAATAATGTCTTTAATTGCCTCAGTGGACCACCAGTCATGGCGTTAATCACTGTGCTCGACTCTTGTGGGCACAAGACATCGGGGTGGTTGTATCTTTACAAGAGCGATCTAGAATTTGGCAGCATATACTAGACACTCCTGGAAGGGAAGAAAGCTCCAAATTTTTACCTTCAGGATGCACTATTATGCCACTTGGGACACATATGTGTTCCTTCTAGTGAGTGTGTCAAGATGATTTGGGATGCACACTACAGTCAGGTCGTTGGATATTTCAGAGTGGAGAAAACAGTGGTAGTATTGCAGAAGTATTTTTATTAGCTGAAACTTTGATAGGATGTTTGGAAGTATATTAGATCCTACACCGCTTGCACCATTGCCAAACCAACCATCAAGAAGCAAGGCATGTATACTCCTCTACCTACTCCTAGTCGGCCTTGGGAATCTATCTCCATGGATTATATGTCAGGCCTTCCTTCTACTAAGCATGGCAACGATTGTGTTTTCGTGGTCGTCGACAGATTCTCTAAGATGGCCATCATGGTAGCCTACAAGAAGAGTATCACAATAGAGGCCACTGCTAAGCTCTTCTTTGAGTGAGTGTGGGTACACTTTTGGATCCCACAGTCCATTATCTCAGATCGAGACAACATATTCCTAAGTGCATTTTGGTCAAGTCTTTGGTCAATGTTGGATACAAAACTCACTAAGTCCATGGCTTTCCATCCCCAAATTGATGGCCAAACAGAGGTTGTCAACAGGATGATCATACACATTCTGTGCATGTACAACTCGAAGCATCCACACACATGGGATGAAAGTATCCCCTATGTCCAACACAGCTACAACATATCTCTCCACAACTCAACAGGCCACAACCCCTTTTAGGTAGGGTTGGGATTTCAACTATTATGCCCCATTGATGTGGCCATACCATTTGCATCCACTCAGGTAGATTCGGCTCACGTGTAGTCTAATGCTAAAATGGCTAACAACTTCATTGAGCGCATTCAACACATCTACCAATAGATCCATGATATATTGGACAGAGCTAATGCTAAGTACAAGCAACACCATGATCAGCATCGAGTGTCACACAAGTTTGAGGTGGGCGACAAAGTTTGGCTTCGTTTTCATAAAGAGTGCCTTGCTAGACCCCACTGCAATATTTTCCCACTCCGATATGGGCCATACACCATCAACAAGGCCATTGGTGATAATGCCTTTGATCTCAACATCCCACTATTCCTTGGTCTGCACCCAGTGTTTAATGTAGATTGCCTTCGGCCATACTTCCCACCATTATTGGACACATCTGACATTGTAAAACAACTCACACCAACAGAGCTCAACCCGGACTACATGGAACAGGCCACAAATGATTAGATAATGGAAACACAGATCAAGAACACTTAGCAACAGAGTATATAGCCATATCGAGTTGTCAAAGCAGGCCAACTCCATCACCGGGGCAAGTGGTTCACCAGGGACCAGGTTCAACAGAAATTTCCTCACCTCATGGAGGCTCTGCATGCAATGGGGACCATTGCTTCCTAAGGGGGGAGTAATCATCTAGGTGGATATTCCTCAGAGAGATCTTTCCAATGAGGTATCATACACGTCAAACAAAGATAATATGACCAAGTTACGACCCCAGGAAGTTGGTTGCCCAACTAACCCCAACGGGGCCCATAAACTCTTGGTGTTACATCTCCTCGAGTTGGTTTTTTGGTTGTTTAGGGTTTTTCCTTATTGTTCAATAATAAAAAGGCCCTTGAGCCTCATTGTAACTCAGTTCATAGGCATGTAGCTGCCACATCTCTTCTAAGAGATAAGCTACCATCGCTCGAGCTATCTTATTTCGATTCTATTTGTAAGCATAGTTCAGTATTTTTCTATTAATGAAATGAAGTGTTTTTATGTTGCATCTCTATGTTTATGATTATTTCTATAAGTTTTGCGTTCCTGTTTAAGTTCGGATCACATTATTAATGCAATTTATTTCTAGAATTGATACCCATTATGAGGGTGTAGTCCTGAATTGCAATAGAGATACAAGAGTTGTGCAAATTTTTAGGAAGAGCTTGAGATAAATGCTCTTCTAGTTGGGGATTTTTGAAGTGAACGGAAATTTTTACAAGATCGTCTGCAAGTTTGTTTCCCGAGAAATGAATGTGAAAAAGCATGGAAGAAGGAATACTTTGAAGTAGTGAGGCAACCTTCAAGATATGTGATTTAGTGCGCTAGTAGACAAATATTTTTTAGAGCCGTGGGCCACATTAAAGTTTTCTTAGGATAAAGATAATACTCAGAGAATCACCTTATATGAAGAGCTAATGATAATTGTGCTTTAATGAAATGGTCAGGCCCTATTCGATTCCCCATAGCTCTTCCTCATTGTTGGTAGTAAAGACAATTTTCCTTGCAAAGATCTTGAGAATTTTTCCTAAGCTATCTCTAAATGATCTACCATAGTTGGTTGGCCTAGGATTGCCACAATATTCCCCATAAAAATTGAGTTTTATGACGTTTTTGGGGGGGGGGCCATATGGTTGGACTAGTGGGTCGAGGAGAAAGGGGATGAACCAAAGAGTAAATATTCTAAGGATGAATCCCAAGGTGGCTCAAAATGATTTATTCTTTTGGAGGGCATTCCCAATCCTTTGAGGTCCACTGCATGGAGGCATTGGTTTCTTAGAGTTAGAATAGGATGTATGTCTAAACTGCTTCCAAAGATGAGGAGGGATTTTTGAAAATGTGAGAATCCATTTCCTTCCAAATATTCCAAGTGATGAAGCTTAGATTCAAGATCCATGCTTAATTTAAAATAGGACTATTAAAGGTTGATTCCTTCCAATTTTCCATCATGGCAGAAATGGAGTGACATACAAGGTTGGATATTTTGAAGACTATTTGTGATTGCTCCCAAAGCACTAGGAGAAGGAGCAAGCAAGAAATAAGTGATTGTGGTCCTCCACTTGGTCAAGAAATAGATGTAGATCAAAGGCCCCTGAAATCCCCGTTTTTGTAATTTATCCCAAGTTAAAGTTTTGTTTTCACGAGTAGCCAGAGGAAAAAGTTGATCTTGGTCCAATGCTTGAGTTTCCAAATATGTTTCTAGATGTGATTGAGATCAGTCTGTTGAGCTTGATTTAAGATTTCGCATGCCTCGTTGAGATTGAAGGAACTAGATGGACCATACCCTCACCTCAATATATCAGTATCCATCTGAACCATGATGTTTCAAGTAACAAATATTGACTGAAATACTTGTTTCTCATCTAAGTGGCTCCTTGCGTAGTTAAGTGATAAACTATTCCAGGGATTCTAAGGTGAGTTTTCACTATGGGGATCCCAATAATGAGCTATAAATGAGAGCATTTTTTGTTTATACTTTCTCTAATGTAGTGGATGTTGGCCTGGAGGAAATCTTAAGCCATTTTTTCCAAGGATACTCCCAAAATAATGTTTTCATACCTTTACAAACCTCCCAAAAACAATGGTCTTGAATCAATGATTTGTTGCTCCACGTTGTGTTCCATATGTGGAAGTTGCAGGGGACTTCTGACATTCTAACCAGTTGATAAGAGTGAGTTCCATGCACATATTTTTTAGACCAAATTTGACACCACAAAGTTGTCAGAGTTTTTAACCACCTCCATCATGTTTTTGCAATCAAAGCTTGACTTAAAACCACTGAGTCTCAGACCAAGGCCGCTAGTAAATTTGGGAATACAAATCTTATCCCAAGTTACTAGAGCCCATTTCTTCTATACGTTAGCTCCACCTAAAAGAAAATAACACTGAAGAATGTTAAGCTTTTTAAGGATAGAATTGGGGGTAGCTAAGGTCGAGAGAACATAGGTGGGCATAGGTTGCAATACTAATTTCAAGAGAATGAAATGCCTAACCAAATTCAAGGCTCTGAAGGTCCAACTTGTGAGGTTGCCTTCAAATTTCAGAAGTAGATCTTCCCACATAGATAATCGAATCGTATTGGTAGTGAGGGGTGCACCAAGGTATTTGGATGGAAGGGAGCTCTTTTTAGAACCCAAGAGATGAGAAATATGGATTTGAATGACTTGAGGAGTGTTGAAGAAGGAAAATTGAGACTTTCTTTATTTTTGATAGTCATAAAGGTTGCAACAAAGGTGTCTAGGGTATTTTTGAATTCTAGAGCCTCCTTGATGGAAGGGTGTCCCGTGAGAAGAGTTCCATAAAAAAATTGTTGGTGGGCAGAGTGTTGATGATTAGAGCCAAGAAGGAGGCCTATAAGGCTCTGTTTGGAGAGTGCATGTTTAATAGAATGGCTAAGACCTTGAGTTACTAGCATAAATATGTAGGGAGATATGGGGTCTCCTTTCCAGATACCTCTAGAATGGGCGAAGGTGGATGAGAGGGATCCATTAGCCAGAACATAAAAAAAAATGTTGTAGAAATGTGGGCTATTACCTAGGACACCCATTTTTCATGAAAACCATAAGCCATAAAGATATGATAGATAAATTTCCAATTGACCTTATCAAATATTTAGACATATCCAACTTTAGAATAATTTTGGGTTGCTTGGAAGAGTGAATTTAATGAATCTGCTCTTGGATGAGGATTCTGTTATCCAAAATTGTCCTCCCTTCAACATAGCTAGTCTGCTTAAGGGATATGATAATGGCAAGTAGTTTCTTGAGTCTATTGGCTATGGTTTTAGAAATTATTTTGTAGATAGCATTGCAGAGGGAAATTGGGCAAAAGTCGACTGGAGAAGAGGCCTTCAAGGATTTAGGCATGAGGGAACTAAAAATAACATCGAAGGGGAGAGCAAGGAGGTAGAACAATGAGATTTTTCAACCACTTTCCAGACATCCCTCCCCAATATAATCCAACAATATTAGAAGAAATTTATCGTAAATCCATAAGGATTGAGAGCTTTGTCTCTTGGCATTCTCATGAAAACTTATTCCACCTCTTGAAAAATAATTTCTCTAAGGACGAGGGAATTTCTATCCCCTGAGACAAATTTTGGAATTTGTTGGGTGATATTTTGAATTATTCCCTCTTTTCCTTGATTGACTCTATCAGAAGAGTGTTAAAGTACTGAGAAAGAGTGTTGGAAATAGCCTCATGATCTTCCACCGTCTGATTTTGTTCATTGATTATTTGATTTATTTGGTTTTGTTGCCTATAGTTGAGCATCAATTTGTGGATGAAATTGTTTTTGTGTTCTCCCTCCTTCAATTATTTCACCCTTGATTTCTACTAGTACAATATTTCCTCTTTATCAAGCCTCTCTTCTAATTTTTGTTGAAGTGATCCCTCAGTTGTAGTCAGATCTTTCTTTTTTCCCTTAGACATAATGGTTTGCTGAATTTCTTTCATATGACCCTCTACTTTAAGTTTTTCTTTGAAGATGTCACCAAAGTCCACTACATTCCATACTCTTATTTTTTTCTTGATGTATGTGATCTTTTGCTAGAAGTGGAACATGACTAGACCAGTGATGTAAGTTGATTCTTGCCACCATAATTCCATATTGGAAATGAAATACAGATGCCTTAACCATAAAAGCCTCAAAGTGGAAAGGTTTGTCTCGAGGTGGGAATGACCAAACCAACATGAGATAGATCAGTCAGTGATATAATTCATGCCTTGGAATAATTGTGGCTTCCAAACTAATTCTTGATAGAAAGAGAGATTTAGAGACAAGAAAGTGGTTTCATATCGAGGCTACCAAATGCACACCCCTTCTCTTAATATTCCAAGTGTGTATACCATTATATATTTGAATGTCAACCAACTTAGCGTCCTCTATGAATGAGTTGAAAATTCAAGCTTCTTCTTCCAATATTCGAACGCCTCATTTTTCCTGTAGAGAGTGAATCAAGTTGAAATCCCCTCGAATGATCCATTGGTTATTGATGACAAGGTAGGCTACTTTGGAAAGGTTGGAAAAGAAAAAATAATCTTCGGATGAGATTTGGGGCCATAAACATTTGAGATTAATCCAAATTGGGAAGAGTTGATGGGTTGAAACAAAGTAGTAAAGGTTCTGGTTGAAGAGAATGAATCTTGTAGGGTAACAATGGAAGGATTCTAAATATTCACAAGTTTTCTTAAGGCACCCATTGTGCATTGGGTTAGAAAATTGCAATTATTCCAAAATAAGTTAACAAATTGTCTTAGACTATCATAAGAACACATGGTCTCTTAAAGCAACAAGATGTTAGCTTCTTCTATGGAGATTTGAGTTTTTAAGATGCGGCATTTGAATCTTCCATTTAGGTTATGAGCATTCTACTATATGAATTTTATCATTGGGACTTGGGGATATATGGGAAGAACGAAGCCATGGGGGCTACTCAGCCCAAATTAACCATGAATTATCCTGGATCTTGGAGTTGGCTATTAGTTTTATGGCCTTTATTCTTGGGTTCTTTAGATAGGATGGAGTGATCTTGGGGGGATTTGTTTTGATTCCTTGCGAAGAAAAAGAAGGGGAGGTGGAAGAGTGAATACCTAACATATTTGATTTATGAAGAAGTGAGTCTTGATGTCAAAGATAAGATTTGGATATAGTTTATATTTGTTCTTTGGGAATTGTCATTGGATCCTTATTTTCCCATTCCTCTACAATTTATTGGAGATCCATGCTTTGCAGATCCAAATATTCCATATCTCCCTCCTCCATTAGAATTGGGCCCTCTTAATTTGTTGTGTTTCTTGATGACTGAGCATCTCTAGGCTAGGAGACTGGATCTATTTTTTCATTATAAAGGTCCACCTAAGAGAGTTTCTCCTCCAAGTGTTGGGTGAGATATGAATCTTATTTTGGTCCCAATTCCTCCTTCGGTTGTTGTAGAACGTAGTATTTATTCACTCCTTGATTGCCTTGTGAACTAGGGTTTTCACCTCCTCCCTTGGAGGGCCTTCTTCGACCTGCTATGGTGAAACCATTCTCCATAGAATTGTGATTAACAGCTGCATTTCCTAAATCAGATTGTTGGGGAGGATTTACAAGGAAATCCCTGAAAAAAATCATGGCCATAATCATGGAAATGCCGACAACAAAAGGGTATTTTCTCATAGTCTATGGGCTAACTCCAAATTATATATTCACGACTTAAATGAATGCTTGCTGGTAGGAGTTTTGTGATATCCAAGTATACACATAATCACGCATATGAGGTATATATTCCCTTTTTTGTGATGTTAGACATCATGGAAAATTGTCCTACCTTGTTACCAATGTGAGCTAAGATTTTTGGATCCCTATATCCTTGGGGGGAGGAAAACAATCTGATTCACATTGGGAGGAAAGTAAACTCCTCCTTCTCCGAATTGAATCTTAGGACCCAGAGTTCATAAAAAGGCGTGACAAATTCACAAAATATGGTCCTCCTTGGAATATACAATCTTAACCTTCAACATTGTTGAATATGATAGTGAAGACTCCTCTTTATCCCAACCTAGGTTCCACTTCTCATTTGATTGTCTAGATTTTTCAAATCTAATTGACAAGGATATTTTCTAAGGGTTAAGGTCCAATAAATTTCATATGATTGTGTTCCCTTTCCAATGTTTAACTATTGAGCCATTTTTTTAGAGGAATATACAAGAGAGGGGTCTCTTGTGTCTATCTGAGATAAGGGCTTGTTTCCTGTTCTGAGGTGTTTTCTTGATTTGTCGGTGAACTAGAAGGTTGTTTTTTACTCGAACCTATGCCTATGAAAGCTTTGGTATGATGGTTAGCTATGACATTGGAATATTTTCTCACGTACTGCTATGCAAGAAGACTGGGCAGAATCCCCCTCCCTCCCCAATGGGGCGCCATGGGAGTTCCTTCGGGAGAGATACTTTGAGCTGTGAATAATGCCGTAGAAATTGGCTCAAATTGTAGACAACTCAAAGTGAAGAACCCAATTATTTCCTACATAAATTTTAATTTGCACACATACACCAATTATAACTTCTTTATTATTATTATTATTTAAAAAAAATTATGTCAATGGATCTTAGCTCAAGTGGTTTAGTTTCTGTGGACTAGCATAAGTTTTTACAAAAGAAAATGATAGGACATTAAATGAAGTAATATTAAAATTATGCAACGATACATAAGTATAATAGACAGCAAAGCCTACAACAATTAATTGTATGCGCATTTATAGGTTCCAAAACATTAAATAAGGTTGTCTATAAGACATATCCGTTAATGAATAGTAAACTGACACAAAGAGAAGTGAAAAAAGAAAAGAACTATATACTCTTTAAATTAAAAATATCTGGTTCCAAAACATTAAAGAAGGTTGTCTATAGGAAATATCCATTAATGAATAGTAAACTGACATAAAGAGAAGTGAAAAAATAAAAGAACTATCTGCTCTTTAAATTAAAAATATAAGAGCAAATAAGGAAACTTTAGGAATATAAATATACACATAGAAAAATGAAGAACAAAAGGGAAAGAAAGAATGTGTAATGATTCATATATGAGGTTGCAAGGCAACTATTTAACCCTCATATCAATTATATGATGTCTTTACCATGGAAACAAAATGAATTGGAAGCAAGAGCTTGCAGAAGTATATAAATAATCGAAATTACATTATAGTACACGCAACGTAAATGTCTTTCTTGAAAATAGATAGAACATTTTTATATTAAAACCCTTGTCCACTTCCTTTAAAAAGAGAGTACAAAACCTGAGATATTCATATTCCAGTTCAGACCTAATTTTTTTTCTTTATACATTAATAAGAACAACGTAGGCTTGTGGCCAACTATTTTGGAGTAAAACTCATTGGTATTCGAATAATGCAAGATAAAAAATAGAAATTCGTTGAGATGAGACCCAACCCCCACTAGAGTTAGTGTTTCACAACTAATGTAGCCAACGGCACAAATTTTGAGTTGCAATAAGCACAACCTAGTACCAATAAAAAGGAATTGTATAAGAAGCTATTGACAAGAGCCGAACCCATTTTGTAACAAGAAGACAAGTATTGGGGTGAAACCCTCTCCCTTCATAATCAAACCACACAATTATTCTCATACCTATAATATGACTAGAATAACATGATTAGTAGAGAGTTCATATAGAGGTTACCTTCCTTACATAAATTCATACAAAATATAAAGATATTTTTGAATGGGGTTTACCCCTTCATACCTATGTAAGGTGGTGAGGTGCAACCATCATCTTTTCTTGTAATTACAAACATACCAGAACATGGCGATTTAATATTTTCAATTTGAACCCTAGAAAAGAAGCAATATCCAGCCAAATGATATTTTTATTCATTTTATTTTTAGGAATGGGAGCTAACTTACCATGTCAACAGGCTAATTCAGTTTAGAAGAAACTGAGTCGAATTCCTGAAGCCTTGGACCCATTTTGGTGTCATATAAGGCAAACTCTTGTGCGAGCGGATCCATTGATCTACTGACACAACAATGGAATAAGAAGGTTAGGAATTCCTCACATGATAGGAAAAAAATAAAACCCCATTCAATAACTAGAGGCATTTATAAGGGGTTACCAAAATTTACCAGAGGAAAATGGGTACTGGTTAAACAAAAGAATCTCGGTAAATATTTAGAGTCTTTCCATTGAGAATGTGAATGATTTCGATTATTTCCCAAAGGAATACCCATATGTGGTTGTAATAAACCAAAACCCTTGCAAATCAACTTTTTTTAGAAGCTTTGGAGAGAATAGGAGCCACCGATGTGACAGGGGTAAGGTGGTTACTCTAACCACCACCCATTCAATCCCCATCGTCCATATGTATGAATAAATCTTAATTTTTAACCATGAAAGCTAACATAAAATGCCACAAAGGAAACAACTAGATGCTACTTTTCAAAATTCATGTAAATGTATTGATAGAATAATGTGTGTTGTGGTAAAATAAAATCCAAGAAACATAACATATGGGAAGAATCCATTACAAAACCCGAGTCGAGGATGCACAAACTTAGGGAAACATTATATTTATTATTATGTTACATATATATTTCAAGGATAGCCAAGGTCGTAAGGGCTAATGTTACCATAGTTTACAATAATGATATAAAATTTGTATCGTTTGGATCTAAACCTAGCACCATGGGTATATGGTAAGACCCTTCTTACATAAAGTATAAAAATGGTTGTTAAATAGTTTCAAAGTTACATAAACAAAAGGGGGAGTTCTTACATGTATTATGGTCACCAATGTATGTTTCAATTCCATATCCAGTTATAGTATTTAAAAAAAAACAATATAAAGTCTTGTGCATAAATTAATGATTTTAATATAGCATTATGAATTGTTAATCATCTTTGGGTTTCACAGAGAATTTCTCATGCTACATAAATATAAAATCCATTGATTCGATGAGGTAAAAATTGTGAAAAGAACATGTACTGATGTGTGTTAAGAAAACATGTAAATATGGAGTACAAAAAAAAAATCATGTTTATTATACAATTTATTGTGGTAATTGGTCGCTTGAAGGGAGAGAAGTGACCAGGGTTATCAAAATATAGGTTGCAAAACTATGGCCTTTTGAGTTGAGTACATTTTCATTGACAAATGAATGACTATATGTGTACTAAAAATAGAGAGAGAGAGAGAGAGAGAGAGAGAGAGAGAGAGAGAGAGAGAGAGAGAGAGAGAGAGAGAGATGCATAGAATAAGCATAATGGATGGACCACAGGATACACATATTAGAGAAGAAGAAATTTATGTATCCTTAGGACAAAAAAAACAAATTTTGACTACAAAATTGTTGGATATGATGATAAACCTTCTCACTAAGTTAATAAATTTGCATGAAGGGCATGAGCAATAGAAAGCTAGTGCATAATAGGAACAAATGATCAAAAACTTAATTTATAAGTCAACCCTGAAACCATGAAAACAATAATGGATGAAAAAAATCAAGAGGAAATTTCCAAACATAAGACTGTGGAGGAAGTAGCAGAAAGAAAAGAGGAAAAAATTGTTAAAGAAGAAGAGCATAGCTCCTCCAAAATGTAGGTGAAGGCGGGGAAGAAGCCAAGGGTAGCGCTTCACAGAGAATTTTAGAAAATCAAAGCCCCAACTTTTGATGGGGAAACAAAAGAAGCAGTTGAAGCTTGGTTGTTGAATATTAATAGATATTTCCAAGCATATAATTACTCCATGTAGTTAAAGACCAAGCAAGCCACATACTTTTTACATGGAAAGGCCTCCTTATGGTGGGAGGAAATGAGAATTGTTCATAATTTAGAAGGCAAGGAGGTTGATTTGGAAGAATTTCATAGGTTCTTTAAAGGGAAGTACTTAATTAAGTGGTACTTTGATGATTGAGAAAAGGAATTTCATGACTTAAAATTGGGACAGATGTCGACGTTCGAACTAGTAACAATGTTTACCCATTTAGTACGCTACGTTCCATATATTAGAGATGAAAAATAAAAAGTATAGTGCTTTCTTAATTGTCTTCCACTTTCTTTTAAGGAAATAATTGAGTATGATAATCCAAAAACTATAGACGGAGTAATAAGAAAAGGCTGGATTTGTTACCGACAGTCTAGACAAAGGAGTAAATGTCAAAAGTCCTACTTGAGAAAGAAAAAAGACAAGATGAAACAAGGAATAAAGAGTGGGAAATCTGGATTTCCTAAGTAGTTTGGAAGGAGTAGTTAGGGTCAAAACTAGAATAAAAATGATAATCGGACATCTGATGCGTAGAATGAGTCCCAAGCTAAGATTAAGCAAGTAGAAGCTAATAAAAGGGGCAATGGTAAGGAAAGAGAACCATTAAGGTGTTGGGGTTGTAGAAAACCCCATTTATTGAGAAAGTGTCCTTACACTAAAAAAGCTTTGCAAAGTTTATATCATTTACATGAAGCTTCTACAGTCAATGACGTAGCTAGGAGTATACCAAGCATTAACGCAACATTGGAAAGATATCAACCAGATCATCATTTCATGATGTGGTGGGCTGGTCGCAGGTGTTGAGGATAATTGTTAAAAACCAAAAATGATTTCTTCAAGCTCAAGTGGAACTTATTCTTGGGTTTCCTTTGGAGTATCAGTCATCAACCTCCAATTTTTGGTTATTCTGCTAAAACTGCAGAACTAGTTAATTTACCCGGAATATGGAAAACTTCCACTTTTCCCATGGAATCAAAAGGAAGTAAAACTACAGTTTAGATCCTTATCACATCCACCATTCCACAAACCTTTAGCGCATTAAATTTTCTCCATAAATCTCATCTTCAATCCGACAGTTGTCACTTCGTCTGCTCACCAACTAGTCTGGATGATCTCCACCGTTGATCAATCCCGCTTGATCCAATGGCTATCGCATAATCTCACGTGGAATCTTGTGCGATGTATAATGAGCCGAGAGCATGCGAGAAAAGTGGTTTCCCTGTGCCACGCGTCGACTGCTAAGGTTAATCACATGAAATTTCAAAATACCACTTACCACCTTGAGACTGCGCGAGATACTGCTTTCACCTACAAAGACTGCTTTTTATTCTGACTAATGTCAGCGCTTGTTGGAACACGATGACCGTTAGATCTATTGGATCTGTAGATCGGATGATTTAGATCTTTTCTTGGTTTTCTCATGAATTTATCAGGTTTTCCTCGTTCCACCAAGATTTAGCATTTCCGCCAAGTTTAGTTCTTATCTATCATATTCAGGATATTGCTAACTAACTCTGTGATTTTGAATATATCCAGGTTATTTTAATGCGTAGTGAATGAAGATTTAAATTCGATAACATAAGATTATAACAAAAATCTAATTCTATAGGTTCAAACTAGAAATCAACAAAACTCAGAAATATTTCGAAGGAAATTAAAACCTCTGGGATTGACCATTCATGCACAGAATACACAAAGACACAGAGAGATTCCAAATTTTACAATCCAATCCTCCACAGCCAAATCCCATTACACTAATTCAAAAATTACATAAATACCTGTACATACAACAACCAGATCCTAAATCAATGGATCGAAACTACCTAATCCTAGATAATATCTAATCTGCATGACATTCTCCTCAAGAATTTCAACTAAGCCTAGCTACTTGAACTTTTTACAAGATAATTCAAATCCCTGAATTCGAAGCCTTTTGTCTTCAAGCCTCATGCTCCTGCATCAGACTCCTGAGGACAAAATTCTTCATGTGCTCCTATCCATGAGCTCTTCTATAGATCTGCCCAACTTCTGTAGCATGGAATCTGTCATCCAGGTAGCATCAGCAATTGGTTGATCCTTCCACTTGACCAAATACTGAAAATAATCATATCCCCTTATCTTCTTAAACAATCTCTTATCCAAAAACTTTTCTGGATGTAATGCATTTGCTGTAGGTAATTGTTTTACCCAATCAACCTCTTGTTATTCTTTATCTTTTGTTGTATCATCTGCAACACTTTCATACCTGTACAAATCAGCAACATTGAAAATTGGAGATATTCCAATGTCGAGGGGTAATTAAATTTCATATGCATTTGCAGAAAATTTCCTCAAGACTCTGCATGGTACAATTTTCTTAAAGTTTAACTTGTTATACTCCCTATTTGGAAATATTTCCTTCCTCAAGTGTCCTAAAACCAAATCTCCAACCTCAAAATTAACTCCTCTCTTCTTCAAGTCTGCTCTACTCTTGTACTTTATGTTGCTATCATGTAACTATTGTTTTACCTGTTCATGTATTGCTTGAACCTCTCAAGAAAAGTATTCTCCTTTAGCACTTCTCACTTCAACTTTTCCCAAGTCTCTTAATTCATACACCCCTCTTGGGTGCATTCCATAAACTATACGGAATGGACTCTGCCCTATACTCCTGTTAGGAGAATCATTATAAGCATATTCAGCCTGTTCCAAAATTTGATCCCACTATTTTGGATGTTCACCTGCAATACTTCTCAGAATATTACCCAAGATTTTGTTTACAACTTCAGTTTTTCCATCAATCTGAAGATGATAAGCTGAACTGAAAATCGGTTTAGTACCAAGTTTCTTCCACAAGGTCCTCCAGAAATGACCAACAAATATGGTGTCTCTGCCTAAAACAATGCTCTTAGGTAACCCATGCAACCTTACAATATCCTTAAAAAAAACAGATTAGCAATGTGAGTAGCATCATTGGTTTTATAACATGGAATAAAATGTGCCATTTTAGAAAATCTTTCAACCACAACATAAATTGAATCATTTCCTCTTTGAGTTTTTGGTAAACACAAAACAAAATCCATACTTACCATATCCCAAGGTCTATTTGGAATAGGTAATGGAACATACAAACCTGTGTTTTTGCTCCTTCCTTTTGAATATTGACAGATTTTACAATTTTTCACATACTTCTCCACTTCAGATCTCATCTTCGGCCAGAAATAAAACTGATTCAATTGTTCATAAGTCTTGTCTGCTCCAAAATGTCCTCCGATTCCACCACTATGTTTCTCCTTGATTAAATTTTCCCTCATAGAACAATTTGGTATGCACTGCTGATTTCTTTTAAACAACAATCCTTCCTGCAAGAAAAAAAATCCAGCCACTTACTTCTGTCTAATAAAACAGGATTTTTAAAAGCTTCAAATGCCTCTTAAAAATCTAAATCTTTCTCATACAATTATTTAAGAAAATCAAAACCCAACACTTGAATTTGACTTTCCTGAACTAGGATATTTTTTCTGCTTAAGGCATCTACTACCTTGTTTGATTGGCCATGTATATGCTTTAATACAAAATTAAAACTTTGAAGATATTCTACCCATTTTTCATGTTTCTGACTAAGCTTTGGTTGTTGCATAATGTACTACAATGCATGATTGTCTGAATAAAGTATAAACTCTTTAGACATCAAGTAATGTCTCCACTTTTTCAATGATTGTACAACTGCATAAAATTCCTTATCATAAGAAGAATATTTTTTCTTTGATTCATTCAGTTTTTCACTGAAATAAGCTACAGGTTTGTCCTCCTGACTTAAAACAGCGCCAATAGCTTCTCCACTAGCATCACATTTCACTTGAAAAGGTTTATTAAAATCAGGCAAAATTAAAATAGGTTTTTCAGTGATCTTTATTTTCAACAGCTGGAAGTTCTTTTCTGCTTCAACAGTCCATTTAAATGGTTGTTTATCCTTCTTTATAGTGTCAATAATAGAAGGATTGATATTACTAAAATTCCTTATGAATTTTCTATAAAAACTAGCAAGACCATGAAACCTTCATACCTCAAAAACACTTTTCGGTGAAGGCCACTCTATGATTGCCTTTATCTTCTCTGGATCCATATTTAGTCCTTCAGCAAAAACAACAAAGCCCAAATATGCGAACTCTTCCTTCATGAATGAACATTTCTTTAAATTTAACAGTAACTTTTCTTGTTGCAGCTTTTGTAAGACATAACTCAGATGTCTCATATGTTCCTCTTTAGATCTGTTGTAAACTAATATATCATCCAAATATACTATTACAAATTTAACTATAAATTCTTTCAGCACTTCATTCATAAGCCTCATAAATGTACTAGGTGCATTTGATAACCCAAAAGGCATTACCGTCCATTCATCACCTTCTCTAATCCTTATTTGATGGTACCCACTTTTTAAATCCAGCTTTGTAAAATATCTTGCTCCACTTAAACAATCCATCAAATCTTCAATTCTAGGTAAAGGAAATCTATACCTGATTGTTATTTTTTTGATTGATCTTGAATCAATGAACATTCTCCAGCCTCCATCCTTCTTTGGACTCAACACCATTGGCACTGCACAAGGACTCAAACTCTCTCTAATCAGTCCTTTATCTAACAATTCCTAAACCTGTTTTCTGATTTCTTCATTTTCTGTGGGAGTCATCCTATAAGCTGCTTTATTTGGCAGATTTTCCCCTGGAATCAAATCTATATGATGATTGATTTTTGTAATGGGTGGTAGCTCATTAGGAAAATCATCTACAATGATATCACAATAATTCTCTAGCATCTCTTGAATTTCAATTGGAAAATCAGAAATTTTAGTGGAAGTAATTATTACCTTGGGTTTGTAAATCAATGCAAAATTTACCTCATTCTCTTCAATCTACTGCAAGTATTCTTTTCCACTCAGCAATAGAGTCTTTGGATCATATTTTCTTGATGCATCCTCTTCTTCCATAGGCAACAATGTATGATTAATACCATCTTTACCAAATTTGTATGTGTTCTTTTTCCCATCATACATATCTCCTCTGTCACACTGCCAAGGTCTTCCCCGCAATATGTGACACACATCCATAGGCATCACATCACACTGAATTTTGTCTTTGTATCTGCCCAACTACAACTCCACTTCACACTATTCCTTCACTAACAACTAATGTCCTTTTTGAATCCATGACACCTTGTAAGGTGTTGGATGTTTCTTTGTCTTTAATTTCAACTTTTCCAACACTTCTGTAGAGAGAAAATTATGGGTGCTACCACTATCAATTACCATTTGATAACATTTTCCTTGAACCTTTCACACAGTCCTAAATAAAGTCTTCCTCTCTACTGGTTCAACAACTTCCTTTGCTGGCTTTAACAAAACTTTGTTAACTACCAAAGATTCCCCTTTCTCTGGTACATTTTCTTCTTCTGGAACTTTTGCTACTTCCTCTTCAATTTGAGCAACAATTACATTTCTTTGATTTGTTCCTACGTTTTCTGGGCACTCATAGGCTCTGTGTCCCATCTTGTTACATTTGTAACATCTGATTTCTCTCCCTCTCCCTCTACCTCCTCTTCCTCTTAAAAAACTCCTTCTGCCACTTCCATCACCTTCTATGGGTGTATGCTAACTCGAGCTTCTGCTAGCTCCATCTCTAGTTGTTGTAGATCTTCCTCTACCACCTTGACTTCCTCTTATTTGGAAAGTAGCTCTACTTCTGGTAGATTGCTTCCTCATGAGTTTTTATTCAGCCTTCAATACCATCTGATAAGTCTCTTCTACTATTTTAGGAGACAACACGTTTATTTCATCTTGGATTTGCATTCTTAGACCATTTATATATCTTGCAACCTTCTCGTCTGTATCTTGAATTTGTCCAGCCCTTATGCTCACTTTGTAAAATTCCTTTGCGTATTATTTCACTGTCAAAGACCTTTGTCTAATATTCTGCATCTATCTAAATAATGACTATTGATAATCACTTGGAAAAAACTTACCTCTCAACTTTGCCACCATCCTGTTCCAATTTTTAATTGGATGCTTACCAAATCTTTTTCTTTCTGCCTGCACTCCATCCCACCAAAGTGTTGCACATCCTTTCAATTTTGTGACAGCAAATTTCACTCTCTTTTCTTCTTCCATTTCTTCATAATAAAAGAATTTATCCATGTCATTAATCCAGTCTATCAACTCCTCAGGGTTTAAACCTCCTGTATAAATTGTACCCTCAAGTCTGGGTTTAGATGTGGATCCCAACACTGATTTAAAGAATCTCATTTCAGGAGTAACTTTTGCAGGTTCCTCTTCTTCTGCAGCTTCAACTTCAAGCTCGGTGACATCTCCATCACCGACATCTCCTTGATTTCCCATTTCCATTGCTTCTAATCTAGCTTGCATATGTTGCATAGCTTCCAACACTTCAGCATTTGCAACTGGTCTTCCTCTTCTTCGACCACCACCATGTCTTCCTCCAACTCTGAAAGCCATGTTGGATTTCTTTTTATGATCTTTGAGATCTTGCTCAGTGTCAGTAGGCTTCTCTGATACCACTAATGGTGGGCTCGTCGCAGGTGTTAAGGATAATAGTTCAAAACCAGAAATGATTTCTTCAAGCTCGAGTGGAACTTCTTCTCGAGTTTCCTTTAGAGTATCAGTCATCAACCTCCAATTTTTAGTTATTCTACTAAAAGAGCAGAACTAATTAATTTACCTGGAATATGGAAAACTTCCACTTTTCCCATGGAATCAAAAGGAAGTAAAACTACATTTCAGATCTTTAACCTATCCGCCATTCCACAAACCTTTAGCGCATTAAATCTCCACTGTCGATCTCATCCTCAATCCGATGGTTGTCGCTTTGTCTGCTCACTAATTAGTCTAGAGGATCTCCACTGTTGATAAATCCTGCTTGATTCAACTGAGGTCGTGTAATATCGAGTGGACTCTTGCACAATGTATAAAGAACCAAGAGAATGCGAGAAAAGTGGTTTTCTCATGCCACGCGTCAACCACTAAGGTTAATCGCGTGAAATTTCAAAATACCACTTACCACCTTGAGACCGCATGAGATACTGCTTTCAACTACGAAGACTACTTTTCTATTCTGACTAACGCATGCACTTGTTGGCATGTGATGACCGTTAGATCTATTGGATCTGTCGATCAAACGATTCAGATATTTTCCTGGGCTTCTAGCGAATTTATTAGGTTTTCCTCGTTCTGCCAAGTTTAGTTCTTATCTATCATATTCAGGATGTTGCTAACTAACATTGTGATTTCGAATATATCCAGGTTATTTCAATGCACAGTGAATGAAGATATAGATGTGATAACACAAGATTATAACAAAACTCTAATTTTAGAGGTTCAAACTGGAAATCAACAAAACTTAGAAATATTTCGAAGGAAATTAAAACCTCCGGGATTGACCATTCATGCACAAAATAAACAGAGACATAGAGAGATTCCAAATTTTACAATCCAATCCTCCACAGCCACATCCCATTACACTAATTCAAAACTTACATAAATACCTGTACATAAAACAACCAGATCCTAAATCAACGGATCGAAACTGCCTAATCCTAGATAATATCTAATCTGCATGACATTCTCCTCAAGAATCTCAACTAAGCCTAACTACTTGAATTTATTACAAGATAATTCAAATCCCTGAATTCTAGCTCAAATCCTATCTAGAAAGCTTTGTAAAGTGACAGTTAAAGGATCCCACTCTTTTTCTTGTAAACTTTTTTTGTATTTTTGGAATAAAATTCGAAGCCTTTTGTCTTCAAGCCTCATGCTCCTGCATCGTGATGGTGGAACTTGAAGGTTCTATTTCAAACCAAATATTTATGTATTGATAGATCCTAGCGCTAGTCTAAGTTATGTCAGCCCTCAGGTAGTAGAAAAATGCAACTTAAATATGAAAAATAAAGAAATTTGTGGTTAGTTCAGTTAGCCACAGGAACGAAAAGGAAAGTGACAAAATGGGTAAAGAGTTGTTTAGTGACCTTGAATATAGTTTACACCACCATAAATATGAGCATATTACCTTTGGGATCCTGTGACATGTTTATATAGATGGATAGGTTAGAGGGGTGCCAGGCAGTTGTTAATTATTTAAATAAAATTGCTACATATACAACAAAGAATGGAGAAGTTGTTGGGTGTGGAGCTTGATTATCTTCGTTATTCAAAGGTATCATCGTGTTGGACACTAGTTCCTAAAGGGACAGCAACGCCACCCATTTAATCGTCATCAAGGGGGTCTAAGGGGGGGCGATGGTGATTTTATGATCCCCCCTTTGGTGGGGGTTTGGGGGCTGGACCCCCGAAGCTAAACATAGATGTAAAATTGCCTTGTAAAATATTGTAATTTCATAGTCAATGTGGATTATTCATCAGGAAGATGATCTGAAGGCAGAAGTTATGTTAATTTAAGGAATTTTTTTTCCCTAGAAGGAAACCCTCAATTTATATGAGGGAAGTGTATTGTGGCTATGTATGTCTATTCTGAGCAAGAAAGAGAGAGGAGGATGTGAGAGCGAAAAGGAAATTACAACGGATCTGTTGTAAGTTGTATCTCATCATTTTGCTAGATAATATAAAAGGAAGGACTAGTTGTTTCTTCATGGACGTAGACCAAACTGGGTGAACCACGTATATCTATGTCTCTCTTGTTTTATGCATTTTCTATGTTTGTGTTTCTGCAATATTTTATGTGTACCATTTATTTGTAATATATAATTTTCTAACAACTGGTAGCAGAGTCGAAGGTCTATTCGGCTGATAAACTCGCAGGAGAGAAGGGTTCCCAATTCAAGTGGGAGAAATGGTGGAAGACAGTAGGTTTAGGGTCAAGAAATTTAATGACCAAAACTACCAGTTGTGGAATATGCAGATGGAATATTATATGGATCAAAAATATTTGTACCTACTATTGAGAGGAAAGATAAAGAAGTCGACAAGTATGACAGATGCAGAATGGGAGCTTCTCGACAGAAAGGAACTTGGAACAATATGGTTGTGCTTGGCGGCGTCAGTGGCATTCAACATTGCAAATGATATGACAACAGAGGGTTTAATGACGGTATTGACCAAAATATATGAAAAACCCTTGGCCTCAAACAAGGTATTTCTTATTAAGTGTTTATTTAATACGAAGATGTTAGATGGTGGATCTGTTGTTGATCATTTAAATAAATTTAATATAGTTACCAATCAGTCAAGTTCTATAGGGGTAAATTTTGATGATGAAGTTAGGGCTCTGTTATTTTTGTGCTCATTGCTAGAAAGTTGGAATGGTTTAGTTATGACCATTAGTAAATCGGTCTCTTGATATAGTACTTTAAAGTTTGATGATGTTTTCGGTGCCATCCTTAGTGAGGAAATCTAATGGAAAAGCTCTCGTGAGACATCAAGTTATGCTTTGACTGCAGAGGCTAGGGTAAGAAAAATGGAAAGAGGAAAGAGGTGTTGGAAATAATACTGAGAGGGGGGGTGAATCAGTATTATCTAGCAATTTAATAAATCTTCCTTATTTGATCTTTGAATTATTTTAGCATGTCAGTACCATAAAATAATGAGCATGAAAAACAGATAGTCACACCAAAGAACACAAGATGTAAGGTGGAAACCCAATGTGGGTGAAAACCACCTGCTGCAATATGTCTCTATCTTCTTTCAATTTAGAAACTTCTTTTACAATGATTTTGTACTGGTGCAGTCCTTTACCAGTACGCAGGCTGCAACCTGCGGAGAGCTACAACTCTCTCTCTTTCTCGTTTTTCCAGTCTACTTCTGGAAGGGAGCTACAACCCCTTACTTCTTTTCATAAAGCATCAGATGATCAATAAGTACATAACAGATATAGACCACTACAGATATCAGATCAGCAATAACAGAACTAACCCAGAACACCTTATCAATAGAGAAATTCAATCAACAGAACATCTTAAAACAGAGACGCAGCTTTCCTTTCTGTGGCCTGCGACCAGACGCTGTTAACCTTCTGCTACTCTGCGTCCACCCGCAGATATCCTTCTGCTTCGCTGCGTGCCCACGCACTGTTCCTTTGACTGCTCTGCGTTCTGTTGCTTCATGGACGCACCCAAGGATACTATCGCGCCGCGTCTTTCGCTACAGAGACGCACCTGAAAACACTATCGCGCCGCGTCCTTCTGCTTCAGAGACGCACCTGAGTCTTGATCGCCCTGCGTCCCCACGCAGGTCTCTCTCTACTGTACTGCGTCTCGGCGCACTTGCCCTTTACAGTACCTGCGTCCCTGCGCACTTTCCCTTCACTGAACCTGCGACCCTTCAGATATAAATGATATGAAGACTTCGGAACAAACCCAAACAGTCAGATCTACCGATCTGTTCATGCGCCATAGAGATCACAGTCCATTAGAAGATTCGCCTTTTTAGATCTGGACTAGATCTCACCAAATAAGATATTCAACCCAAGACAATTGCTCAATCCAAATGAACTCCTTTGCTTTATATAGGCAAGCTTCTCCCCAAAACATGGAACAATACCACGAGCCGACACCATAGAAACACAAAACCGTCGGCTGGATACCACACAAGAAACCCCCACGTGCTTTTCTCTGCCTTGAAATGTGTGCACTGGGTGGACGCACCCCCTGAACGGCCGGCCGGCGTCCCTGGACGCGGTTTCTGCATGGTATACCTGTGGGGGCGCACTTTCTGAACCGATTGACTGCGTCCTTCTTAATTTTCATCAAACTGAGAGCCTTACCACTGGAGTTGCCATCAAGTACAACATCTGTAACATACAGTCATACCAGAAAACATAATGCCAACAATCTCCCCCTTTGGACTTGATGGCAACCTCACAAACTTCAGCGTCATTCTCCCCCTTTGACATCAAGAGCAAAGGGTATGCTCCCCCTAAGCGCATGCTCCCCCTGAATATGAACCAGATCTGCAGCAACGCACCACCATGAAAGAGATAGAGACATAGTGCAGCTATTTCCAAGATCTCCTTCTCCATAATGCCAACAATGCATTATGTGCTCCCCCTGAGCCTGTACCACCAATAAGAAGAGGTTCAACAAGATGATGCATCAACAACCCCCAGCTTTTGCCTGAGGTATTCAAACGTGTCCCTGGGCAATGGTTTTGTAAGAATATCAGCAACTTGTTCCTTGGAAGGAACATACTCCAACTTGACTTTCTGTTCAAGCACTTGTTCCCGGAGAAAATGGTACTTGATTGGTATGTGCTTGGTTTTTGAATGCATGACCGGATTCTTTGAGATGCTGATTGCACTTGTGTTATCACATAAGATGGGGATAGGTGGTGTACAAGTGATTTGAAAATCCTGCAAAGTCTGCATCATCCAAAGGAGTTGAGTGCAACAAGATGCAGCAGCAACATATTCCGCTTCAGCTGTAGACAAGGCAATCGAACTCTGTTTCTTGCTGAACCAAGATACCAGTCTGGAACCCATAAAGAACGCACCACCACTTGTGCTTTTCCTGTCATCCACGCTTCCGGCCCAATCTGCATCTGTATAAGCATGAAGAGTAAGATCTGTATCTCTAGGATACCATAAGCCATAATTTTGAGTTCCTTGAAGATATTTGAAAATTCTCTTTACTGCCTGAAGATGAGTCTCCTTCGGATTTGCCTGAAATCTTCCAACTATTCCAACTGCATGCATGATGTCTGGTCGGGTACCTGTCAAATATAGTAAACTTCCAATCATAGATTTGTAGGTTGGTTGATGTACTGCTGCAGATTCATCATTTGCACTGAGACTACATCCTGTGACCATGGGTGTACATACAGGTTTTGCATCTTCCATGCCATATTTCTTCAAAATCTGCTTGAGATACTTGGTTTGAGATAAAAAGATTCCTCCTTCCTTTTGTTGGATTTGCAAACCAAGGAAATATGTCAGTTCTCCTAGCAAGGACATTTCAAATTCTTTCTGCATGACCGAGGCAAAGCTTTGACTCATAGCTTCTTCATTGCTGCCAAAAATAATGTCATCTACATACACAACAAGTATTAGCAATTTGTCATTTTCAACTTTTATATACAGATTGCTATCTGCTGAACCTTTTGAGAAACCTTGTTGATGAAGATATTTGTCCAACCGGTAGTACCAAGCTCTTGGAGCTTGTTTGAGACCATAGAGAGCCTTTTTCAATCGGCATACAAGATTTGGATCATTTCCAAGAATGAACCCATCTGGTTGTTCAATGTACACTTCTTCTTCCAAGTCTCCATTCAGAAAGGCTGATTTCACGTCCATTTGAAATACTTTGAAGTTTTGAAAACTTGAGAGAGCAAGGAACATTCGGATGGCCTCAAGTCTTGCAACAGGAGCAAAAGTTTCTTCAAAGTCTATTCCTTCTTGCTGCGCATACCCTTTACAAACAAGTCTGGCTTTGTTTCTAATTACTTCTCCATTTTCATTCAATTTATTTTTGAAGACCCATTTTGTTCCGATAACATTCTTATCCTTTGGTCTAGGAACCAGCTCCCAAGTGTTGTTCTTTTCGATTTGCTCAAGTTCTTCATCCATTGCTTTCACCCAACATTCATCTTTGCATGCTTCTTTCACATTTTGTGGTTCAGTAGAGGAGAGTAATGCCAAATAGCTTGAGGCTTCTGCAGCTGTTCTTCTTGTTTGTACACCTGCTTCTTTCTGCCCCACAATCTGAGATTCTGGATGATTCTTCTGAACATATCTGGATGGAGTTTTCTCTTCTATTCTTGTCTGCTCCTCTGGTTCTTCTTGAAGTTCTCCTTGGGGTTCTTCTTCTTCATTATTCTGTCTTTGAGGGTAGCCTTCATCTTCTTCTATATCTTCATGATGTACTTGCCTAGGAATATATCCCTTCTCATCAACCACTACATCAATGCTGTCAACAATTCTGCCAAGTCTTTTATTGTAGCATTTGTATGCTTTGCTGTGTGGAGAATAGCCAAGAAGAATGCCTTCGTCTGCTCTAGGTTCAAGTTTGCCAAGCTGCTCATCAGTATTCTTGATATAGCATTTGCTCCCAAAGATTTTGAAGTGCTTTACCGAAGGATTTTTTCCACTCCAGAGCTCATGAGGAGTTTGAGTGCTGTTCACCCGGACATTTGTCTTGTTGAGAATAACAACCGCAGCATGTGCTGCTTCACCCCAGAAAGTTGCGGGAGTTCCTGATTCATCAAGCATAGCACGAGCCATTTGTTGGATTGTTCTGTTCATTCTTTCAACAACTCCATTTTGCTGAGGAGTTCTAGCTGTAGAGAATTCTCTCCTTATCCCATGTTCATCACAGAAATCGAAAAATTCATTTGAAGTAAATTCCCCACCTCTGTCGGATCTGAGGCACTTAATTTTGTGACCTGATTCATTTTCAACCAAGGCTTTGAAGGTCTTGAATTTTTCGAATGCTTCATCTTTGTGCTTCATAAGTCCTAACCAGACAAACCTGGAGAAATCGTCAATAAATAATATCAAGTATTCCTCTCCTCTAGGTGTTCTTTTCCTGAATGGGCCACATGTATCTGTATGTACTAGCTCAAGAGGCATGCTAGCTGATCCCTCTTTCTCTGGAAAGTTAGTCCTGGTTTGTTTTCCAAACTGACATGATCTGCATATGGTGTTGTCAGGAATTTTGATATCTGGAAGATCGCGAACTGCCTGATATTTGCATGCTTTCCTTATTTGTGAGAAGCTTAGATGTCCCAACCTTCGATGCCATAACCAGTGCTCTTCATCCTTGCTAAGATAGCATTGTTGTTGTCCTTCTTCAAATATGTACAGATTATTTGGAGTTCTTTTGCCTTTGAGTACTGTTTTACATGTATCAAGATCACGAACAAGACATCCATTCGATCTGAAAATAACCTCAGTTTTTTGATCACACATCTGGCTGACACTTAGTAGATTATGCTTCAATCCATCAACATATAGAACATTTCCAGCCTTGACCTTTTCTTTTAAAGGAGCAATACCTTTTCCTTTTATAGTTGCAGGAGTATCATTTCCAAAAGAAACTTTCTTTCCCTTTTCTAAAGTAGAATAAGATTCAAGTTTTTCTTTATCACCTGTCATATGTTTCGAACATCCACTGTCAATGTACCATAGATTTTCCTGTCCTTCTGCATAAAATGCTATCCCACATCTTTCTGTTTGAGGTTCCTTTATTCTCCATGTTTTGGTGCTTGTGGCTTGTTCCTTTTTCTCCTGAAACCTGCTCCTACATTCAGAGTCTTCATGACCAAAATTATTGCAAATAGAACATTCAACTTCATTTTCAAGAACCGAAAAGTTGTTATAGGTCCTTTTTGTAATCCCTGTCATACTTCTTTGTTTTTGAGCTTCCCTAGTCATGATTGTTTTATATGCAACACATTGAGCTGCTTTGTGACCAAAGTTATGGCAAGAAAAGCATTGTCCATTGAAGAAGCTTCTGCGGTTATTGAATCTACCAGCCAACTGATTGTAATTTCTATTTTCATCTATTCTTGAACCAAACTGAGAAGATTTTACCTGTGGCTGGTTGTAGCTTTTGTTCACCCTTAGGATGGATTGTCCCTGATAGTTTCTGTTTGTAATTCGTCCCTGCTTTACCTGATTATCTTCATTGTTCTTCTGCTCATTTCTTCTTGCTGCATCAAGATAACTTTTTGAGGTGGATGCTTGAGAGGTTTCTCCATTATAGCCCAAACCTGTCTTGTTTAGAGGAGACCGCTGCACATTGATAATCTCATCCAAAGTTTCAGATCCTTTGACAAACTTAAGATTAATAGCTTTTGTTTTTTCTATTTCTTTTCTGAGACCAACAATTTCACCTTCTAGTTTTTCAAGATGTTTTTCCTTTTCATCAATTTGAAATTGCAAAGTATCAATGATCACATTCTTTTCTTCTATGCATCTCTTGAGTCTAGTAATTTCATCATAGAGATTATCCACATCTACAGCATCCTCATAATCATCATCTTCAAATTCCATTAACAGCTTATATTTATTACCTTGTTCATCTTCATCACTGTTTGATAAGCCATCACTATCTTCATGGGTGTAGTAGCTTTTCTTATTTGAACTTTGTTTCTTGTTCCATCTAGCAGGTTCTTTTCCTTTATCCTTATAAGGACATTTTGCAGCATAATGACCTACTCTTCCACAAGCAAAGCATTTGAAAGGTAGCTTACCTCTGAACCTTCCAGAACCCCTTTGAAGACTTCTGACAAAATTTGATTCTTCTTCCTCTTCTTCTGGAACATGGCTTGCTTCATAGTAATCTTCTTTGCCTGATGCCTTAAAAGCAGCTTCCCTTCTGTCTGATGGACCTCCCTTTCTCATTTCATAAGCAGTTAGAATTCCATGTAGCTGAGACATAGTGAGAACACGGAGATTTTCTTTTTCTTCTATTGCAGATACTTTAGATTCAAACTTGGGGGATAATGATCTTAGAATCTTTTGAACTACTATAGTCTCTTTTATTTCTTCACCCAAATTTTTCATACAATTAACAATCTCATCTACCCGAAGAAAATAATTAGCCACACTTTCATCATTATACATCTTGAGAGTCTCATATTGAATCCTGAGAGTTTGAAGTTTAGCTTGTTTTACCTGTTCATCTCCTTCATAGCTAGTGATCATTTTGTCCCATATCTCTTTTGTTGATTTGAAGTGCATGACCTTCATGAATTCTGTTTGGGATATACTTCCTAATAGAGTACTGACTGCTTTTGCATTTGTTTCATACTTCTTTTTCTCAGCTGGATCTGTAGGAGTAGCTGAAGGAAAAGCATAGCCTGTTTCTACAATGTCCCAAACTTCTGTACCAAGAGATTGAAGATATGCAGTAACTCTTACCTTCCAATAATTGAAGTTTGTCCCATCAAAAATAGGTGGCCTGATTGATGCTTCTCTCTCGTAGTTGCTCATGATGAACGATCTACCTTCAAGCGATCAAGCTTCTCTGAAGGACCTGCTCTGATACCAATTGTTGGAAATAATACTGAGAGGGGGGGTGAATCAGTATTATCTAGCAATTTAATAAATCTTCCTTATTTGATCTTTGAATTATTTTAGCATGTCAGTACCATAAAATAATGAGCATGAAAAACAGATAGTCACACCAAAGAACACAAGATGTAAGGTGGAAACCCAATGTGGGTGAAAACCACCTGCTGCAATATGTCTCTATCTTCTTTCAATTTAGAAACTTCTTTTACAATGATTTTGTACTGGTGCAGTCCTTTACCAGTACGCAGGCTGCAACCGGCGGAGAGCTACAACTCTCTCTCTTTCTCGTTTTTCCAGTCTACTTCTGGAAGGGAGCTACAACCCCTTACTTCTTTTCATAAAGCGTCAGATGATCAATAAGTACATAACAGATATAGACCACTACAGATATCAGATCAGCAATAACAGAACTAACCCAGAACACCTTATCAATAGAGAAATTCAATCAACAGAACATCTTAAAACAGAGACGCAGCTTTCCTTTCTGTGGCCTGCGACCAAACGCTGTTAACCTTCTGCTACTCTGCGTCCACCCGCAGATATCCTTCTGCTTCGCTGCGTGCCCACGCACTGTTCCTTTGACTGCTCTGCGTTCTGTTGCTTCAGGGACGCACCCAAGGATACTATCGCGCCGCGTCTTTCGCTACAGAGACACACCTGAAAACACTATCGCGCCGCGTCCTTCTGCTTCAGAGACGCACCTGAGCCTTGATCGCCCTGCGTCCCCACGCAGGTCTCTCTCTACTGTACTGCGTCTCGGCGCACTTGCCCTTTACAGTACCTGCATCCCTGCGCACTTTCCCTTCACTGAACCTGCGACCCTTCAGATATAAATGATATGAAGACTTCGGAACAAACCCAAACAGTCAGATCTACCGATCTGTTCATGCGCCATAGAGATCACAGTCCATTAGAAGATTCGCCTTTTTAGATCTGGACTAGATCTCACCAAATAAGATATTCAACCCAAGACAATTGCTCAATCCAAATGAACTCCTTTGCTTTATATAGGCAAGCTTCTCCCCAAAACATGGAACAATACCACGAGCCGACACCATAGAAACACAAAACCGTCGGCTGGATACCACACAAGAAACCCCCACGTGCTTTTCTCTGCCTTGAAATGTGTGCACTGGGTGGACGCACCCCCTGAACGGCCGGCCGGCGTCCCTGGACGCGGTTTCTGCATGGTATACCTGCGGGGGCGCACTTTCTGAACCGATTGACTGCGTCCTTCTTAATTTTCATCAAACTGAGAGCCTTACCACTGGAGTTGCCATCAAGTACAACATCTGTAACATACAGTCATACCAGAAAACATAATGCCAACAAGAGGATATCGCAGTAAGTTAAGGAAAGGTGGATCCAAGTCCAGATCAAGTATATTGTGCTGGAAATGCGGGAAGAAATGGCGCCTAAAGAAAGTCTCTAAGTCTCAGAAGGAAAAAGAATGAGACGCAAAACAAGAATACAATCATGAAGCGAATGTGATAGGTGATGTGTTACAAGATTCTTTGATTCTTTCATTAGAAAATATTATTGATGCTTTGGTGGTAGATTTAGGGGCCCAATTCCATGCCACACCTAATAGGAAACATTTTCATGATTATGTCCAAGGAGATTTTGGACAGGTTCATATGGGTGATGATAAACCCTGTAAAATTGTTGGAATGGGTAAGGTTTTTATAAAAAAGAAGAATGGAAACCAATGATTATTAAAGGAGGTAAGGCATGTTCCACATCTGTATAAAAATATAATTTCAATAGGGCAATTGGGAGGTGAAGGATGTGTAACTACTTTTACAGATAAAAACTAGAAGGTCACTAAAGGAGACCTCGTAATAGCAAAAGGAGAAAACGTTGGTAAATTATATTTATGCAATGGTATTTCTAATTTTGTTAATGCTTTAACGTCTACAGGAGCATACAACATTGTGGCATCATGTTTTTAGGCACATGAGTGAGAAGGGGATGTAGATTTTTCACTCAAGAAATTTTTTGCCAGGTTTAAAGCATGTTGATTTGGATTTCTATGACAATTGTGTTTGTGGAAAATAAAAGAGAGACAAATTTCTAAGAGCTGGTAAAGAAAAGAGGAGTGGAAAATTAGATCTTGTGCACACATATGTATGGGGACCTTCTCAGATATCATCTCTCAGTGGCTCTCACTATTATGTTACTTTTATTGATGATGTAACTAGGAAAACCTTGATTTATTGTATTCAAAATAAATATGATGTATTTGATACTTTCAAGAAATGGAAAGATTTGGTTGAGAATGAGACAAGAAAGAAGTTGAAGTGTCTCAGATCAAACAATGGAGGAGAATATTGTAGCAAAGAGTTTGATAAGTACTATTTAGAGCATGGAATTTGCAAAGAGAAGATAGTTCCAGGAACACCACAGGAAAATGGTGTGTCAAAAAGGATGAATAGGACAATAGTGGAGCATAAAATGTGCATGAGATTGCATGCAGGATCTCCTTTACAATTTTGGACAGATGTTGTAGATACTATTGTTTATCTAATAAACAGAGGGCCTTCAAGTTCCTTGGATGGTGGTATTTCAGAGGAGGCATGGATAGGTAAAAAGGTAAACTACTCGTTTTTAAAGACTTTTTGTTGTGAAGCATTTGTCCACATTAATAAAGAAAATAAAACAAAGCTTAAGGCAAATCAAAGAAATGTACCTTTATTGGATATGGTGTTAATGATTTTGGTTATCGCTTATATGATTATCAAAATCACAAAATCATTAAGAGTAGAGATGGCATATTCAATGAAAAGGTCTTGTATAAGTATCATATGTAGGGAAAGAAAAGTGAAAAAGAAAGCAGAGAATACACAGTGCTTGATGAGATCACAGAAAAAATAAAGGTGCCTAAAAATCATAATGATCAACATCCACAACAACAACAACAACCACAAAAGCAATAGGAAACTCAAACACCTAAAAGTGGTGTTAGAAGATCTACCAGGATAAGTAGACCCCCTGAACGACACTCTCCTTCATTATATTATGAATTGTTGACTGATTCTAGTGAACCAGAATGTTATGAAGAAGCAAAGAAGGTAGAAACCAGGAAGAAGTGGGAGCTATCCATGAAAGAAGAGATAGAATCCTTGGTACATAACTAGACTTGGGACTTGGTCTAGTTTCCTGCAAGTAAAACAACATTTCATAATAAAATGGTTTACAGGTTCAAGGAAGAATATGGAGGTAGAAAAAGGTATAAATATATACTTGTGGTGAAGGGGTTTTCACAGAAGAAAGGTATATACTTTGATGAAATATTTTATGTTGTTGTTAAAACAACTTCAATCATAACTATTTTAAGTCTAGTAGCAGGAGAAATTTTCATTTTGAGCAGTTAGATGTGAGGATAACTTTTCTCCATGGAGATTTGGAGGAAGAGATCTATGAAGCAGCCACAAGGGTATGAGGTCAAAGGGAAGGATAAACTAGTGTGCAGGTTGAATAAGAGCTTGTATGGCCTAAAACAAGCTCCAAGGCAGTGGTATCTAAAATTTGACATGTTTATATCTTAACAAGGTTATACTAGATTTCACTATGATCATTATGTTTATCTCATAAGGAAAAATGATGGCAGATATATTATATTGTTTTTGTATGTAGATGGCATGCTTGTTGTAGGGTCTAACATGCAGGAAATAAATGTGCTCAAAGGAAAATTAGAAAATTCATTTGCAATGAAGGATTTGGGTGCTGCAAAACAAATCCTTGGTATGAGAATAACTAGAATAGGAAAAATCACAAATTAACGTTGTATTAGAGTGAGTACATACAAAATGTGTTGGAAATATTTAATATGCAGAATGAAAAAACAGTTAGTACACCTTGGCTATCCATTTCAAACTAAGTAAGATGATGTGTCCCAAGACTCAAGAAGAGATGGATTATATGTCTAAAGTTCCATATGCATCAGCAATTGGAAGGTTAATGTATGCAATGGTCTGCACAAGGCCTGATATTGCACATGCAGTGGGAGTTGTAAGTAGGTACATGAACAATCCTAGAAAAGAACATTGGATGACAGTGAAGTGGATTCTCAGGTATTTTAGAGGTACCATAAATCAAGTATTATTCTTTGGTGGTTCAAACATTTCTCTACAAGGATATGTTGATGTAGATATCGTATTTAATAGAGATAACATGAGGATAACCACAGGGTATCTTTTTACTGTAGGTGGAACAACTATCAGTTGGGTTTCAAAAATGAAAAGTATTGTTACACTTTCAATGACAAAAGGAGAGTATGTTGTTGCTACAGAGGCTAGTAAAGAAATGATTTGGTTACAAATATTTATGGATGAATTGGGTAAGAAGTAGGAGATGGGAAGGTTATAAAATGATAGCCAGAGTGCCATTCATCTTGCAAAGAACTCAACATTCATTCCAAGACTAAACATATACAACTCAAGTACCATTTCATATGGTCAGTGTGGTGGGCTCCAGTATTGTAGCAATAATGCTACAACTCCTGGAGCTTCCTGTCTCTTAATTTTATCAACCCGGTAGTTCGTACAAACTTGGAAGCAACGGTGCTGTATGCACAAGTACTAGCTCTTGTCGCAGCTGTCACTTGGTCAGGTGGCACAAGTCCGCTAGGGCTCAAGCCAACTTCTATAGGCTCACAGAAGAAGCTTTATCAATGATGGACGAAAGCTAACTCAAAGGAGACTAGTCTAATTGCAGAAGGAAACTGAAAACCAATAAACAATGGAAACCCTAGGAAACCCTAATTTGACTAGCTAGACCCTAACTATGCAAAACTGTGAATGAAACAACTACCAATAATGCCATTACTTGCAGTGAACTGAAATACATGCATCTAAGCTACTTGCATCTGAAAAATCATGTTTTTGTATTTTTTCATTAAGTGGTTGGAGTTATTGTGATGATGCTTTTGATTAGGGTTTGGTTGTGCAGGAGCGATTGGAATGGAAGGAAAGCATGGGCAAGGTCAGGATGGCTAAGGGAGGTCCCAGAGGGTCTCTAGCATCAGTCCACAGAAGCCCACCACGTTCGGATGCTCAGCAACCGAGTTTGCAGGTTTCTACAGGAAGTCTGCAGGGGATCCTACAGGAAACTCAGGGGTTTCTACAGGATGGCTGTGCAATTCTACAGGATGTTTGGCCGTGGAGGTTTTGGGAGATGGTGAAGTGTTGGAGTGGTGTGGGAGGATAGGTGAGATGGAGATGGAGCTGGTGATGGCTCAGGAGCAGAGGAATCAGATGGAGGAAGAGTGTATGCAGTGGTTTGATGATTGGAAGGATGGGATCAATGAGAGTTGAAGGAGATGGAGCTATGTGGGGAATGAGAGAGTTGGAGGGGAAACTAGTAAGACAGAGGTTAAATAGGACTTGAGGAGAGATCAAGATGAAGAAGAAGAAAGTGGAGTGATAAGGAGCAGCGTAAATGAAACAAATGACTTATGCACCAAAACGAGAAATTCATTAACCTATGATAACTGTGCCATGAATCCTATGAACAGAAATGGAAAACAAGAAATGAAACTTGTGCGTGGAAGTGAAATGTAGCGGTATGGTTCGATGTCAAAAATGCATGGATGGATCTTAAATGAAAACGTTTATGTTGCAGCTGTCATGGAGATGAGAAGAACTGCTTTTCTTTTTGGTGGTTGGTCATGGACTGCACCCCAATCCCTAACAGAGAGATGGCAGTGAGCCTTTATGACCTTTTTGTTGGAGCTCCAAGAGATTATATATATCCTCCTATCAAACTTAAGCAACTGAAAGCAAATCACCATAAACTAGTCCTATCTATGCTCATGAAAATGACTAAATTAACAAACTGTAAATTTGAATTGCATGTGAAAATAAACAAACTCAAAGTGCTGGAATGAAATGCAAACACATTACAACACTGAGGAGATCTATTGCTCTCAGGTTGGGCCCTAACCTGAGAGCTATAGCTCCTTGAGAAAAATCAGAACTAGATCAAAATCTGCCTTCTTTATTCATAATCTGATGTCATGCGAAATTGGCTTACAAAAAGGAACAAAAGACTGAGCTCTAGCTCGTACTTTTCAATTACAAGAGTAATGCCAAGGTTCAAAAAGCTTCTCTGCAAGGCTACGGCCTCAGTATTTATGCAAAAACGATCATCCAACAGATGTTCTTGATTTTAGGAGCTCGGCTGTCCAACTAAAGTTTAACTGTTGATCCTGTAGGACAGTCATAACTACTGTTCCTGTAGAACAGTTATAACTGTTGTTCCTGTAGAACAGCTGGCTGCTTCTAAGCTCGGTGGGAAGATGGATTGGAGCTCGGAGTTCTTGGTGGGAATCACGAGGAAGGTCCCCAAGACCGTGGACATCCTCTCCTAAAAACCAGCAGTGCCACCTCATTGTCTCCTTGTCTCCTTTTTCGTTGTCTTTTTCTCCCTTTTAATGCCAAAAACCTGAAAGCATCATGCATTAGTCACGTAGATAAAATGTCTACCCTTCTTCCTACAAACAACACGAATAAACTAAGAAATGCATGCATAAGCAGTAAAAAGTGAATGGTTTGAGCAGAGCAAGTAGGCCAAATGAGCCCAAATTGTACCAAAAATTGGGGCTCATCATCACCCCCCAGCTAAGCTATTTGCTCATCCTTGAGCAACTTTGCCCTGGCTCCTCGTCTTTGGCCGAGAACTAGAGCCCGGAGCACGCTTTTCCTCCCCTGTTTTTGGTGGTTCTGCCTTTTCTGCTGAGGGTGGCGCTTCTTCCTTTCCCGTTTTTGGCGGCCCTGCCTTTGCTGCCCCTGGTGGTGACGAAGGTGATGCTTCCTCCCCCTTTCCTATTTCCTTGAGCCGGGCTTCGGAAGGCGACTGGCCTATTTTTCGTGTCCAGGAAGTTATTTTTGGGCTCCCCTTTTCGGGGTGGCTGATGTTTTAGAGGGGGTTCTTACACTGGGTGAAGTAGGGACATCCCCTGAAATGGTTTGGCTGCTGGGTGGAGGCTGTGGCTTGCCCTTGGTCATCCTCTTGCTTCTCCTGGCTTCAGATGGTAGAGGGGTCTCCCTCTCCCTTTTCTCCTTCGGTTTTGGAGGTGTACTGAGGGCAGCCAGTGCCGCTGCTGCCTCCTTTTCAAGAATGCCAGCCTTCTCTTTCTTGCGTTTTGCTCTCTCAGAGCTCCTTGTAGAGGGCCCCTCCTTTTCAGATTTCGGGCTTCCTGTGGAAGACCCTGCTTTGCCCACTTTCGGGCCTCCTGTAGAAGATTCTTTCTTTCCCGCTGTTGGGCTTCCTGAAGAAGGCCCTCTCTCTACCTTCAGACTCTCTGTAGGAGGCTGTTTCTCAATGACTTTTGGGCCTCTTGTAGAAGCCCCTTTTTCCAATTTCGGGCTTCCTGCAGAAGCCCTTGTCTCTGTCTTTGGGCTTCCTGTAGAAGCCTGTGTTTGCACTTTCGAGCTTCCTGTAGAAGCCTTTGTCTCCGTTTTTGGGCTTCCTGTAGAAGCCTGTTCTCCAACGATTTTCGGGCTTCCTGCAGAAGCCTTGATCTTTGCTTTTGGGCTTCCTGTAGAAGCCTGTTTCTCACTGATCTTCGGGCTTCCTGTAGAAGCCTTTGTCTTTGTTTTCGGGCTTCCTGTAGAAGCCTGTTTTTCAATGATTTTTGGGCTTCCTGTAGAAGCCTGAGTTTGTGTTTTCGGGCTTCCTGTAGAAGCCTGTTTTTGCTTTTTTGTAGATACAGGTGTCTCCACTTCCGCTTGCTTGCCTGCTTGAGTTTTTCTTTTTGCTTTGGGTGCAGGTGCTGTTGAGGTACTTGGGCTGACGTGGGCCACCTCTGCTTTGTCCATTCTGCTCTTCATCCTCTTTTCCCTTGCTGACAGGATAGGTGTGCCACCTTTTTCTTGGTCCTTCTTTTCCTCATGCTTCTTCCTTTGTTCTTCGGCCACTGCTTTGTGTTCCTCACTGCTAGAGGAACCCGTTTCTTCGATCAACATTTTAATATCCCCATCTTTGGTCAAATTGCGGAAGGATTCCCATGAGAGGGGGACCTTATATGAGTGCAATGCATCTTCCACAAGCAGCTTTATTAACCCATGGTGGGCTATCTGATCAGGTATGCCCTCTCTTAGCTTTGTAGCACACTCCATTAGGGACTGCAGGAGATAATAAGGGATGCTCAGTTTTTGCTCTACAGGAAGGTCAATTCGGTGCCTCAACTCAGTGAGTAGCTGAAAGTGATATGCATACACGATGCTGAACTGGCCTTCACAAGTAATATATTTCATGATTTGCAAACTGACTTCATTCCAAGGTGGTGATAGACTCGTTCTTCTCACCCCGTTTTTATCCTCCGAGAATTCTTCCTCAGGTGGAAAGAATTCCTTCTTTGCCTGCTGACTCAGCTTTCTCTCCTCTTTATCCCACGGCAGACCCATAGGAAGTTTTGTGATCCGACTGATATGTTCTGGGGTGAGTTTGAGGCTTAGACCTCTGAAGTTTACTGTGGCCAGTGTTTGGGATTTAGGCTTCAAAGCCTGCAAGAATTCCTCGGCTACTTCATCATCGTAGCCCTGCAGCTTATCACAAAAAGGCACCCATTGTGCTCTGGTGAAGAGCTCTACCACTGCCGGATTTCTCCTTAGTTTAGTTGAATCTGTGGGCTCTCGTCTTATAAACCCACCCGGCATGATGAACACGGTCGTTTTAACGAAAGGTGGCAGATGCAAAAGGGATTTGGTCTATGGAGACAGAGCATGCACATACAAAATTTCAACACAGACTACTTATACCAACATCCTGTAGAATGGTAGCAACGGCACAACAAACAACAATTCCACCAATATCTTTATAACCTGACCGTGGACGATGGTCTGGCCACTTCTAATAACCAGTTACATTAAGAGTTCAGGGTTACCTCCTTAAGTGGCCAACTTTTTCGCGAGGCACCCGCTTTCCTGTAGATGACTTCGTTCCTGTAGACTGCGTTCCTGTAGAACTGCGCTCCTGTAGAACTGTGTTCCTGTAGAACTGCGTTCCTGTAGAAGCCGCGCGCAATTCTCGGGGAGGACTGTAGTTGGCCGTGCTCGCGGTGTGCTTGACCAGCGTTCTGGTAGCCAACAACTCGGCGTATCAAAGTGCAGAGGAGATCAGAATAGCTATCCGAGTTGAAGTGTTGGATGATAAATGCATGCGCATGATTTAGCCGATTGGATTTTGAATTGGCGCAATCCGTGGCGCGGGGGATGAGCTGTCCCCACCGGACCGTTGGGCGAGGTCATCCATCCTCCGCCTGCGTATTCACTTGCTGCTGCATTCATTCCCACAGATTTGCTGCCGCCTTTCCTGTTAAACTCATGCTTCTGACGAGAGTGTTCCCACGTGCATGCCGTTCATTCTCTTTGTCGTGGCCGCCACCCAAACATCCAATTACACTTTAACTAGCCGACGTGGCCAGTCGACTGGCCATACGGCCGCTCAACCATTCAATTTTACGCTTTGCAAACAATTTCAAAGTTAGATTCATGCGATTTGATGGAAGGAAGGGTGGAGACACTTACCTGCGCGGCTGCACACGATTTTTCTAGTTCTCGGACGATGGTGAGCGGATCTACCTGCTGCGTGCGACTTACACAGACCCGGAAGCTCGTGGTTACAGGCTACCGACGCTGGAGTGGGTGGTTTTTCTTGCATGCGCCCGCGTTTCATTTCGGATGGCGGTGCTGTGAATGGTATCCACTCGAGCAGGTTGAACTGTTACAGGATCCCCACGAGGGGTCTCGTAACAGTCCTTTCTCCTTGGGTGCATGCTGCACGATGGCGGTTCTGGCTTCTCGATCACAATTCCGGAGCTCTTTGATGCATGTGGTATGAGATTCCATCATTTGTTAATCTTTGGAAATGGCTTTCCCGCGAGAACTCATCGATTTTCTTTGTTTGTGCAGGGACTTGGCCGCATGTCGACACGGGTGGTGGAGCATGGTGACAGCAACGTGCAAGGATGCCAACAGAGGCTTGCATGCATCCCAACCAATCCATGGTCGCGAAATCTCTTTTTAAGATGAATTCTGGCCGTCCAAAACTCCTACAGGAAGTTTCCTGTAGAACACAGAGCTTCCTGTAGAAAGTTCGGCCTTCCTGTAGAAAGTCTGCACTTTCCTGTAGAAAATCCGTGCCTTCCTGTAGAAAGACTGCGCCTTCCTGTAGAAAGACAGCAGCTTCCTGTAGAAGATTCAAACCATGATAAAATTGCACATACCTTGAAAAAACATGGGTGCTCTTGGAGGAGGTACTGATGAGGTTCCTTGACAGCATGATAAGGACCCTTGGCTGTGAGTTGAAGGGCTTCCTCTTCTCCATAGAGCATCTGCAACCTGCATGCAATTTTTACCATATTTTGCTTATTGTTTTTTTTTTTTTTTTTCTTATTTTTTTTTTTGAAAGATGACAGGGGCGCCTCAAAGAGGTTTTCACCCATGCCATCTGCCCTGAGTGCCTCAGAGAGGTTTTCACTCAAGGATCTTTTCACCTTTTCTCCTTTTTTTTTGAAAGACAATAGGGGCGCCTCAATGAGGTTTTCACCCCTACTACCTGCCTTGGGCGCCTCAGAGAGGTTTTCACCCAAGGATCTTTATTTATTTTTCTTTTCTTTTTTTTTCCTTTTTTTTTTTCTTTTTTCTTTTCTCTTTTTTTTTTTTTTTTAGATATTTTTTCAGGGTGTGCCAGAGGCAGAGGCAGAACCCTTCTCTATGACCAATACAGATTTCTCCATAGTTTTGATAAACTCTTGTCTTGAGAGAGGTCTCCTGTAGATCTTCAATCGATGCCCATTGACAAGCATGGGAATGGCTTCCTCATCAATGGTTCGAATGAGGACAGATCCATTGTCATGGCATTTCTCCACTGTATATGGTCCTAGCCATCTGGTTCTCAGCTTCCCCTTGAAATCTTTGTATCTGGAATCATACAACAAAGCCCAATCTCCCGGCTGAAATTGCTTGTCATGGAGATGTTGGTCATGCCACACCTTCCTCTGAAGTTGAACCACTTTTGAGTGAAGGAGGGCCTGCATGCGGTGCTCGTCCAGGCCATTCAGCTGCAGCAGCCTTTCTTGTTGTGCATGGCTGAGATCTAGGTCTAGCTGAGCTGCCATCCTCAAGGTGTTGTATTCAAACTCAATGGACAGCAAAACTTTCTTCCCATAGACTAGCTCATATGGTGTGAAACCGGTGGTGGTCTTCCAAGTGGTGTTCTAGGCCCATGTGGCTTCTACCAGGCGATCTGCCCAGTCCTTTCTGCTGCTGCTCACCACTTTAGTCAAGATCCCTTCTAATGCTCTATTGGTGACTTCCACCTGCCCATTTGCTTGAGGGTGATAAGGGGTGGAAGTCCTGTGCTTGATCTTGTGATGAGCTAGGAGATCTTCAACCAGGTTGGAGGTGAACTGGCTCCCTTGATCGGTGACCAGCTCTCTTGGATAGCCAAACTTATAGAAGATGTTCTCTCTTAGGAACTCGGCCACCTTTTCTTCTGTTGCTGCTTTGATTGCTTTGGTCTCTGCCCACTTTGTCAAATAGTCAGAACACACAATGATGTAAGTCCTTTGCCTCGAAGAGGGGTTGATTGGGCCCACAAAGTCCATGCCCCACTTCTCAAATGGCTCAAGAGTCACTTGAGGTTGGAGAGGCATCTCATCCCTTTGGGTCGGTTTCCCCATTCTTTGGCATTGGTCACACTGACTGACATATCTTCTGACATCTTGATGAAGTGTGGGCCAATAGTAGCCTGCCTGCAGGATCTTGAAGGCAGTTCTCTTTGCTGCAAAATGCCCTCCACAAGGCCCATCATGACAAGTGAGGAGGATATCAAAGACTTTCTCCTCCCTTACACAACGCCTTAAGATCTGATCGCGGCCAAGCTTGAACAGATTGCCCCCGATCCAAGTGAATGAGGCACTTTTTCTGATGATTCTGCTCTTCTCTCTGGAAGATAGGTGTGGAGGGAACTGTGCTGAAACAAGATAGTTTGCTATATCAGCAAACCATGGAGAGAGTACTGAAATAGCAAACAGATGTTCATCAGGCATCTGATCGTCCACTATTCCATCCTCATCTGCAAACAAATCCAATCTAGATAAAAAGTCAGCAACAACATTTTCTCTACCTGGTTTATCAATAATGGTTAGATCAAACTGCTGCAATAAAAGTAACCATCTAATAATACGAGCATTCACATCTGGTTTATTCATCAAATATCTAATAGCAGCATGGTCAGTATGTACAAAGGTCTGGTAACCAGTAATATAATGTCAGAACTTGTTCAATGCATGGACCACAGCCAAGAATTCTTTCTCGGTTACAGTGTAATTCAGCTCAGCTTTGGACAAGTTTTTGCTAACAAAGTAAATGGCATATGGAAGTTTCTGCTCAACTTGTCCTAAAGCTGCACCTATGGCTTTGTTCGAGGCATCAGTGTGGATGTGGAAAGGTAGGGCCCAGTTTGGACCTCTCAGGATTGGGGCTGACACCAACTTTTCCTTCAATTCATTTAAAGCCCTCTGACAATCGTCAGTCCATTTAAACTCCACATCTTTTGCCAACAGACCAAACAATGGTGAGGCTAGCTTGCTGAAATCTTTAATGAATCTCCGGTAGTATCCTGCTAATCCCAAGAAACTCCGGACATCCCTTACCTTTTGAGGAGGTGGAACCCTCTTGATGAGAGCAATTTTGTTAGGGTCCACCTGCAATCCTTGGCAAGAAATGGTATGGCCTAGCACGGTCCCCTCAGTCATTAGGAATTCACATTTTTCAGGACTAAGGGACAAGTTCATCTCGGTGCATTTGGCTAGGACTCTCCCCAGGTTGGACAATGCTTCCTGGAAGTTGGCCCCATAAGGAGTAAAGTCATCCATATAGATTTCTACTGCATCATGGACTAGCTCCGAGAAGATGCTCAAGACAGCTCTCTGAAAGGTAGCAGGAGCATTGCATAGCCCAAAGGGAAGGACTCGATAGGCAAAGGTACCCCAAGGACAAGTGAAGGTGGTCTTATCTTGGTCTTCCGGGCTGATTTGGATTTGATTGTACCCGCTAAACCCATCCAGGAAAGAGAAGAACTTCTTTCCTGCCAGTCCATCCAACACTTGATTTATGAAAGGTAGAGGGAAATGGTCCTTCTTGGTAGCTTTGTTCAGTTCTCGGTAGTCCACACAGATTCTCCATTTCCCATTTTTCTTGGGAACCAACACTAGAGGGGACACCCATTCACTATCTGAGATGGGGTAAATGAATCCGGCATCCAACATTTTTTGCAATTCTTCCTTAACAATGTCCTTAAGGGCTGGATTCATTCTCCTCTGAGGTTGCCTAACCGGTTTACAATCCTCTTTGATGTATATATGATGGGTACAGACCGAAGGATGGACTCCTTTCATTTCCTTATAGCTCCAAGCAAAAGCATCTAGGTGGTTGGCCAACAGACTACACAGCTCCTTTTCCTGGGAAGAAGATAGGGAGGAGCTGATCTTCAATGCTTTCTCAGGGCCGAACTCCACATTCTTGACTCTGGGAGTAACAGGGTTGGTTGTACAGAGATCCACTAAGGTGCTAGCTTGGGCATCCTCCACCAATTCCTCTAAGGGTAGTGCACTGGAAGGTGGATTCTGGATCAAGGTCTCGATCAAGTCATCCTCGGTTGGGGGGTTTTTTCTAGTGGTATCTAAGGTGCACAGAGGTGTTGAGTACACCTCGTCTTCTTCTCCTTCTTCCAACCAGAGTGGTAAATCATGCTCTAAAGAAGGTTGGGCAGGAGGGTATAGGACTAGCTTCTTGGACATGGGACCATTTTTTATGGTCATGTTTCCTGCCCGACAACTTATGTAAGCATCTGCAGTGGCTAACCAAGGCCTTCCCAAAATGAGAGGATATCCAGTAAGTTTGGCCTTTGGTTGCAGAACCAGGAAGTCTGCAGGGTATTCACAAGATTCAATAGAGACCAAGACATCCTCCACAATCCCTTCGGGAGTCACGGTGGAGCGATCTGCTAATTGCAGTACTGTCGAGGTCTTCCTCAAGGAACCCTGAAGATTAAGCTTAAGCATGGTATCCCTAGTCATCACATTAATGGCAGCCCCCAGATCAATCAAGGTGTGAGGTATAATAGTGCCATTGATGTGAACATCTACAACAGGACTTCCAGGATCTAGGTACTTTGGGCAGATGACTTGTCCTAGCATAAGGTCAGACAGTTGTCCTATGACATTGATAGTTGAGGCATCTTTCTTCTGTCTGCCTGGGTGTTTGAAACACTTCTCCTTAACCAGCTTGTTATATATTGGCACATCCTTGATGGCTTGGAGAAGTGGGATTTTTACACACAACTGCTTGAGCTCACCCAAAAGCTCATCTTCTTCTGGGTTAGGTTGTGTGGTGGCTGTTAGTCTCTCAGGAAAGGGTGGAATAGCCTTTGGTTCACTTTCTTGTTTATCTTCCTCATCCTCTGGGGGAGGAGGTTGGCGATCTGGTAGAGTCTTTCCAGATCGAAGGTTGATCTCCTGGATCTCCACAGCATAGGTAGGGCATGAGGTTTCCCCAGTGTATACCTGCTGGGCCTGTCTATTGTTGGGGTTCGGGTTCAGTTGAGCAGGCATTTGAGGTTGCCTTGGAGGAGCATGAGGTAATGGTTGAGGTTGAACTGGTGGTGGAGGCAAAATGGCAGGAGGAGTGTTGTATTGGGGCCTCCACCCCGACTGAGGTGCATTCCATTGAGGCTGTGGCTGGGTATGCGAGTGATATGGATGAGAAGTAGGTTGAGTGGGGTACTGAGGTGGATAAGACCATGGAGGAGGCATGGACCATGAAGGATGAGCAGGGGGACCCCAGGAAGGCATAGGAGTTGACTGGTTGGGGTTGTAATAAGCTTGAGATGCCCCTTGCATCCCCTGCTGATAAGGTCTAGATCCTTGTGGCCTCCTTTGGTTGAGGTAATAGAGAGGCTTTGTGGGAGCTTCGGTCCCTTGGTACATGGCTTTAAACCCAGGTAAGGTTGGACACTGATTTGTGGGATGGTCCTCCTCACAAACGAAACACACTTCAACCGAATGCAATGGACATTCGTTCTTAGGGTGCCTCCTTGTGCACCTAGGACAGAAGACAGCCAAGGCTCTCTCAGCCTCTTCTTTCTTTTGCTGAATCCTAAATGTATCAAGCTGCATGGCAATGGTTTGTCTCACCTCACTCTTAAGATCTTCTAATTGGTTTGCAAGCTCATGTTTGGAGAAAGGGACACTAGTTGAGAGGTGGTTTCCTCTACCTGGTTTCCGAGCTGCCCTGGAGTGGTTTCTAAACACAGTCTTGATGTCCTCATAAGGCAGTTGGTAAATGTCCCCCCCAGCTAACATGTGAAGGGTATCTAAGAGGTCTTCAGGGACTCCTCGGAGTAGGACCAACTTGAGGGATTCAGGGTCAAGTGTGCACCTGGCCCGCTTATAGCTTAGTTGGAACCTCTCCTCATAATCCTCTAAGGACTCATCATTTCCCATGGACATCCGAAAGATTTCCCCCTTTGTTTCCTTGGACCTACAGTAATCCCGGTACTTGGTGTTGAAAGCTTGCTGCATCTGAGCCCAAGTAGTGATACTATTCCCAGGTAAACCCATGAACCAGCGTAGTGCTGCATCCTTGAGAGTGGAAGGGAAAAGTTTCAACTTTTGCTCATCTTCAGTATAGTCATAGGTTCTACAAAGGACAGCAAACTCAAACAGGAAGGTATCTGGATCTTCAGTGGTCAACCCATGGAAGTGAGGTAAGGTGGAGGGGCTAATGTTTTTCATTTTCATCTCTCCATTGGTCTCTCGGATGGGGAAGGCACCTTCTATTCTCTCATCTTCTCTTCTATTATCAGCCATAGCTTCAAATGGAGTAGTCTCTAACTCTTCTTCTACTATAGGATCTTTGGATATCTCAGGATGTTCACCTATAGGTTCTTCTGGGTCACTGTCACCAAAGAGGAGAGAAGGGTGACTCAGTGATGTGGTGGGGGTGTTTGGTAGGAATTTGCCTGATCTATCTCGGTTCCTATGAGGCATGAAATGGAAAAGACTTTCTTTTTTCTCTTTGATTGCTTTTGCTTTTCTTTTGGTACCTGCAAAACTGAGACAGATTGATCTACAACTATCTATGAAAGATGCAAAATCAACTGAAAGCAGGAAAGGACTAATCTACTTTGCTTAAATGAAATTGCAGGAAGGAAATGCTAGTCTACGCTTGCAGAAAGGAAATGCTAATCTATGAAAGCAGGAAATGCTATGCTACTTTTGCAGAATGGAAATGAAGTAAACTACTTAGCAGAAGGCAAGAGTAAGGAAGTAGAAGAAAAGCAACAATTACTAATACTCTGACGCTTCCCCGGCAACGGCGCCAAAAAGATGGTGGGCTCCAGTATTGTAGCAATAATGCTACAACTCCTGGAGCTTCCTGTCTCTTAATTTTATCAACCCAGTAGTTCGTACAAACTTGGAAGCGACGGTGCTATATGCACAAGGACTAGCTCTTGTCGCAGCTGTCACTTGGTCAGCTGGCACAAGTCCGCTAGGGCTCAAGCCAACTTCTATAGGCTCACAGAAGAAGCTTTATCAATGATGGATGAAAGCTAACTCAAAGGAGACTAGTCTAATTGCAGAAGGAAACTGAAAACCAATAAAGCATGGAAACCCTAGGAAACCCTAATTTGACTAGCTAGACCCTAACTATGAAAAACTGTGAATGAAACAACTACCAATAATGCCATTACTTGCAGTGAACTGAAATACATGCATCTAAGCTACTTACATCTGAAAAATCATGTTTTTGTATTTTTTCATTAAGTGGTTGGAGTTATTGTGATGATGCTTTTGATTAGGGTTTGGTTGTGCAGGAGCGATTGGAATGGAAGGAAAGCATGGGCAAGGTCAGGATGGCTAAGGGAGGTCCCAGAGGGTCTCTAGCATCAGTCCACAGAAGCCCACCACGTTCGGATGCTCAGCAACCGAGTTTGCAGGTTTCTACAGGAAGTCTGCAGGGGATCCTACAGGAAACTCAGGGGTTTCTACAGGATGGCTGTGCAATTCTACAGGATGTTTGGCCGTGGAGGTTTTGGGAGATGGTGAAGTGTTGGAGTGGTGTGGGAGGATAGGTGAGATGGAGATGGAGCTGGTGATGGCTCAGGAGCAGAGGAATCAGATGGAGGAAGAGTGTATGCAGTGGTTTGATGATTGGAAGGATGGGATCAATGAGAGTTGAAGGAGATGGAGCTATGTGGGGAATGAGAGAGTTGGAGGGGAAACTAGTAAGACAGAGGTTAAATAGGACTTGAGGAGAGATCAAGATGAAGAAGAAGAAAGTGAAGTGATAAGGAGCAGCGTAAATGAAACAAATGACTTATGCACCAAAATGAGAAATTCATTAACCTATGATAATTGTGCCATGAATCCTATGAACAGAAATGGAAAACAAGAAATGAAACTTGTGCGTGGAAGTGAAATGTAGCGGTATGGTTCGATGTCAAAAATGCATGGATGGATCTTCAATGAAAACGTTTATGTTGCAGCTGTCATGGAGATGAGAAGAACTGCTTTTCTTTTTGGTGGTTGGTCATGGACTGCACCCCAATCCCTAACAGAGAGATGGCAGTGAGCCTTTACAACCTTTTTTCTGGAGCTCGAAGAGATTATATCTATCCTCCTATCAAACTTAAGCAACTGAAAGCAAATCACCATAAACTAGTCCTATCTATGCTCATGAAAACGACTAAATTAACAAACTGTAAATTCGAATTGCATGTGAAAATAAACAAACTCAAAGTGCTGGAACGAAATGCAAACACATTACAACACTGAGGAGATCTATTGCTCTCAGGTTGGGCACTAACCTGAGAGCTATAGCTCCTTGAGAAAACTCAGAACTAGATCAAAATCTGCCTTCTTTATTCATAATCTGATGTCATGCCAAATTGGCTTACAAAAAGGAACAAAAAACTGAGCTCTAGCTCGTACTTTTCAATTACAAGAGTAATGCCAAGGTTCAAAAAGCTTCTCTGCAAGGCTACGGCCTCAGTATTTATGCAAAAACGATCATCCAACAGATGTCCTTGATTTTAGGAGCTCGGCTGTCCAACTAAAGTTTAACTGCTGATCCTGTAGGACAGTCATAACTACTGTTCCTGTAGAACAGTTATAACTGTTGTTCCTGTAGAACAGCTGGCTGCTTCTAAGCTCGATGGGGAGATGGATTGGAGCTCGGAGTTCTGTTGATGCCCCGAAATTCGTTGCAACAACATCGGGGAAACCACCCGGTCCGGACCTTAGTGCAGCTCCTTTTCCGTTTGGGATAGTGGCTCCGACTGGGGATAATGGGACCAGTTTCCCAAGAATTATAAGTAAACGGGATGGATGAATGATTTACGATATAAGGTGGTAATAAGTGAATAACTAAACTATAAGAGAAATATAATAACTATAATCTAATCCTGAGACTTATCGATTCATAGAGTGCAGCGTTTGATAATCTGTGCTTAATGGCAGGCATATAGATGACTCTAACACTAAAGCATAGATGTTTAAATCATTTAAGATTGCTCTGCATAATTAGTTATGCAGAGCGATAATAGCGAATTACTACACTTAGTCATTTATATTATTGCTACACGCATGAGTAAGAGAGATAACAAATCACAAAACATTCAATAGTGATATGAAATGAAGATTTGTTGTTATATTGCATACATGTATTCAACAATAGCAAAGATAATAACACAGCAATTCATATAATAGAAAAGAGGACAGATACAGATAATAGTACCATGTAAGCTGTTTGATCAATCCAGTATATTAATCACTATGTTGCGGTCCTTCCTTCAAACCAGAAAGCATTCCAAGCAAATGACAGTAGTGCACAATTGCATAAAACAGCCTTCTAAGCAAAATTAAGAACCATTGGTCGAGTTTCACAAAAGGATATAGACTGAAGCACAATAGTGCAAACTTCAGCCTTTAAGTCTTTTACAAAATTTTACGACCCTTTCCAAAACAATGAAAGGATCTATAAATACTGTGCTAATCTAAATATCTAAAAACTGAAAAGCTACTAAATTGGCATTAACAAATATCATTTTGTTTCCTGGCGATCTGGCAGTCGGCGACGATGCTTCATTCAGAGGTCTCTTTGCCTTTACTCCTTCGCTGACATATCGCCAGCATTGGCTCTACTTCTGGTGGAGTGTTGAGGCGTGAAGTTAGCTGGGCATCATATGTGGCATCCTGAATGTCGGAAATCAGATATCGGAGGGCATCCGTTAAACAGTTAAGAGCCGACCTTTGAGAATGTGGTTTAATCAGAAAGAGCCAGTATGCGTCGGCGGTTAAAGTATTTAGTCCGGCGATTAACCGCCCTTGTTTCTCCAGATCAGGGTAATTTCTCTATTCCAGCATGTTTGCTGTTGTTATGCTTCCAGGTGTGCACTGGGAAATCATGTTTGCCAGATACAATGTGTCGTTGACTAGATTGATCATGTTGTTGGCAATCATTTTACATCTGGAAGCCGCCCTTTCAGCTTTCATTACCTGAGTATTCCATTCCATGAAGAGTATGTCCTTGTATGTTGTATGGATTCGGGACAAATTTTCCGCTTTCCCTTCTGGAGTGTCTTGCCACTCAATATATTCTGATATGTCATCTTCGGCCTGATCTAGCTTATTCCTGGCCTTTTCTATTTGCTCACACACTACTGTAGATGTTTCACAAAATGACTCAGCGTCAACAAGTTGTCGGCACAAGAGTCTGATCTGAGATATTAATGCGTCGTTTATTCGAGTTGCCTCTGCTATGAAATCATCAATACTCTGGGCGTCCTTGATACCTTCGAGCTGTGCTGATAGCTGAATTATTTGCTCGTCTTTAGATTTTATCATCAGCTCATTTGATGCTTTTAACTGGGATAATGCCTCTGATAATTCTTTTGCCTTCTGAACCTCACTTTGGTCTATCCTCTGTTTTTCGATTAACAGTTGCTGGGTTAACAAATTGTTTTCTTGCTGTTGAGCCAGCAACTGTTCCTCTACCTACGCTGCCTTATTTTTCGCCTCAATTACTTCTGCCTGCAATGCATATATTTCATGATCTTTAGTCTTCAACAGAAGACTTACCTCTGATGCTTTGTCAATAGTTGTTGCTGAATAAGCTCCCGTAAATTGCGATAGCTTAGTCAGATCTTCAGAGGGATCTAATTCCCCCTTCCAGACCACATTGCCCGTGACTGTTTGCTCAGGAGAAATAGAAGGTTGATCAAGCCTTCGTCTTTTCCTAGAGCGCCTAACAACGGCTCTATGCTTTGGGCTGTAGAAAATATCTAGGGGAGGAATTTCTTCCACCTGGAGATCAATTTGATCGGATGGGTCTTGAGTGATTACCTCTACATTCTGTAACATGGGTGGGCCGCTGGTTCCTTCTAGAACCTGAGAAGAAGTAGTATCGGGAGCATTATTTGTTTTAGAGGCGTCTGAGTCTTTGGAGGCTTCCTTACCACTGATAATGGAATCGAATTGGTTCCATTCCTTAATCAATTCAGGATCGGTAGAGATTTTCTCACTTTGTTCTGTGTGGGCTTTACTCTGTTCTTTCTCTTGTTCAATCCTCTGTTGTTCCTCGAATGCCTTCTGCTGTTGCTCCTCTTGTGCTCTCTGCTGCTGCTCCTCCAATTCCTTTTTCTGCCTATCTTCCAGTTCTTTCTTTGCTTTCTCTTCTTCTTCCCTCTTCCTCTGTTGCTCTAACTCTTTCTGTTTTCTTTGCTCTTGATCCTTTTGTTCCTTTTGCTGCCTTTCTATCTGCTCCCTTTTATGCTTCTCTGCATGCAGCTTATTTTGCCTTTCCTCCTGTTGTTTATCATACTCTTTAATTGTAACAGGAGGTGGATGTATTTGCTGCTGACCAGGCTCGCTTGAGGAGGATGTTGGGGTTGTGGATAATAAATCTAGAGGCAAAGTTTGCAACCTTTGCTTTCTAAGTTTATTAAATTCAGTTAAATCCACATCTTTGTATCTCATTGCAGCAAGCTGTTTGATTTGGCTTATTGAATCGGCACTCACGAACAGGTCATCAAACTGATCTTCTTGATGGACAACCTTTGACAGTTTGGCCTGTTCCAAGGCAATGAAAGCAGTCTTTTTTGGATCATAGAGTCTATTTGGAATAGAAGCCAGGGATATCATTTGGAGTTTTGCTGCTTCCTTTTCTGCATGCTTGTAATTCTGCAGTGTATAAACTCCAATTCTTAAAGGAAAAGAGGGCCATCCTCTCTTTTTCTCATCTTTGAGAGTTTGTGTGACACCCTCAGACATAATCTGATAGGAGATTTCCCGGGCTAACAATTTATCTGGGATGTACAGAGGGAGAACGTGTGGCCTAGCCTTGCTTCCAAAAACTCTAATATAGGTAAAATGCTCTTCCCCGAACCAATGTGCTACGGCTGGTAGGTCAAAAGAAGCTTCATAGGAAATTCTTGGGATGGGTCTGTCGAAAATATAATAGTGGACGGGCACCATGAAACCATTGCAAATTTGATACAAATGGTCTTTGTAAGAGGGCTTCCATAATTTCTGATGGTACAAGTGAATGGGTGTTGGGTCATGGGTGGTCCATCTCCAACCAAGGACAGGAAACTCAGAATTAAAACACAGGGTATCCATAATGTAAGCAGAGTAATAAAAGGGTGGGATTTTCCTTTCGGTGACTCTGGTTTTGGCTCTAAACTCACGAACAGCTATGACCAATTTATCAGACAGAATAGTGGCCCAATCCATAATTGTACTATTGACGGCCGCTTCCATTAAGGGAACCATGTCAATATGGATATTAGCAGAGTCATGTAATCCCCACAATCTACACATCATAATCCCAGCATAGCAATAGGGAGAAGCCAAAGAAGCATTGGAGTACTTACCCGAACTTTCATGCTTGTGTTTGGCTGGATTCTGCCTCCAATCTCGGAGAGGTTCGGATGGTGATTCATTCTCGTTCGCGAACTTCTCCACAAAGGTTCTGTTATAGACTAGCTCAGGTTCAGGCAAATGATACATCCGCCTCAGGTCATCAGGCTTGAAGGATCCGAAAATCCTTCCATCCTTTGTATGAAAGGTTCTATCAGTGAGGGTAATTTCCTCAATTGCCCAGCGTACCACATCAGTGTAAGGTAGGACTTGTTCTCTGGCTGCTATTCTGTGCAAAAAGGAGTCGGCCAAGTCTTTGAGAGTTGCCTCGGACTTCCTTAGTTCATCCACACTAGCCTCAGTTACTGTTTTTTCTGGTTGCTCAGCCTCTAACAGATTATATGTACCCTGCCATGTAGTGCTAGGAAGACCAGTGCATGTAGTATCTGAGATTAAGCCTTTCTTTGAAACTATAGCAGCTTGACCTGAGACAGGTGTTACAGTAGAACCTGCAACCTTCTTGAATTTCTTTCCCATCATGTTCAGGCTTCTCTTGACGGTTGAATTCTACACAAATGCAAGAGAAATCGTAACAAGGAAATAACAATGACAATCCATAACGGGATAGATATATTACTTGAAGCGTGGCGAGATTAATTCTAAAAGTGGCTGCGGATCTAATGATTTGAGAAGGCACCGCAAATGCAATGATGGTGATTTTACAGCCTGCAGCTCCATAAATGACCATTACTTAGTTATTAAACCGAATGACCCCTTAAAGCGTGCAACAGATTTTTTCAAAGGTCTAATCGTAAATGTTCGTTAAATCGAAGGGGCAAAGCTTTAAATACGCATGCATTACCTTATCCCTGCATTTAACGGCATTTTGAAATCTGTGCTTTTGTCAAATCGGATTCAAATATAACTTTGAAGCTTTGAAATAATCACCTTTTAGGAATTCTGGTCATCATTAAGCGTCATCGCATCGGGGGTGTGAGTGATATTATCGTTTGGGAGAGATCTTGGCGAATGCCGATTGCGACATTGCATCGTATTAGCGCGCGAACATGATCCCTAGATGTATATCAAATGATTTACCGACTACCGATAGCGATATCACATCGCATCGGGGAAAAGATCTGAACGTCTTATGAAAATGTATGGGATTCTGCCGACTACCGATAGCGATATCGCATCGGGTCGTGGCTTAAAACGCTTTTCATAAGAGGCAGCGCCGAAAGCTGATCACCGATATTACGTCGCGTTGGGGAAAAGACATGTGCTTTTTCTGTGTGTGCATTGACTATCGCCGATGGCCGATAGCGATATCGCATCGGAAAGGACCAAGGTAACAAGCGATCTTGCGATTGCTTTTTCGGACTTAACCAAAAATTGCTTGTTATTTATTCAAAAAGGCTTTTATTCACAAATTCATTTGATTATCATACCTTTTTCGAACAAATTCATTAATGCCAATTAAAATTTTAAAAGGGACCCATTTCATATGTTAATTGTTTGTGATAAAAAATGTTATGAAATGGGGGGGTTGTTGTAGGGCACAACAATTGGCGATTCGCTGGTAGAACCAGTTATCTCTGGACTGATAAACATACTTAAACTTTTTCAAATAGAATCTTTATAAGGGAAAGGAAATTTTGTAATATAACTAGATGTCTATTGATTCTGAATAAAACAGACTTTTTCAGTTGACTTCCTCTTTTTATAAAGAAAATAAATGCATTTTAAGTTTTAAAACAAGTCTTTAATGGTTCATAAAGGTAAAATAGAAAACTTTTCCATATCAGCTTTTAAAATAAACTCCTCTGTCACAGGTAGAGCCTCTGCTGCCAGCAAACGTTTATAGTCTCGGCAGGGTTACCTTTTAACCATGTTGTTGTCCATTGTTCCATTCACTTAAGAGTGTGACTAAACAGAATGAATTCAAAAGATATTTTCACATTTTTTGAATTTCACTTTCTTTTCTTCTTTGCTTAAGATAAAAGCCATTGTCCTGGTTTGGTGGCCAGATAATGACAATGCCACTCATGGGTAGTAATCAAACTGAACAAGCTGGCTCGTGATGAGACCCCTTGTCTTGAAATTTCAAGCCATTACCCTGTTTGATATGCAGTTTTGGTAATGTCAGTTAAATTATTTTCCTATGAACATGGTAAGCAGGCTTGTAATAAGACCTCTTATCTTTAATCTTTTATATTTTAGAATTACACTCTGAGTAATCATAAACTTTTGGTGAATGGGATGAACAACTATCTTCTTAAGAGTAAATGGATGACAGGTTAAGAGTTAAAGATGTTGAAGATGGATTAGCTCCTATTTTAATATAGATAACCTTTGGAGACCAATTTTGAAAACCCAAGATGACTCATAGAACTTCGTTCAGAAAGAAGTTTACAAAAGTTAGACTGTGATCTCAGAATAGAAAAATATCTAATTTCCTAGAAATGATCTCTCTTGGTTTAAGACTCTATTATCCAAAAGCAAATATTAATAGTGCCCCGGCGAGACAACTTTTAACTACAGCGAAAGGTCAATGGAATGATATCCCACATCCTTATTTCTACAAATCCTACAAACTATATAAAAACTATCAAACTATAAAGAGAAGGGGTTACCTCCTCAATTAAAGAATTTCTTCAAGATTAGACCATTGACAGGGAGAGAATCTCTCACCCCTGATAGATTTTGCAGTATAAAAGTGGAATGGCCTATTTTTTCACAGATCTGAAATGGTCCAAGCCACAGTTTCTGAAACTTGGAGTGTTTACCTTTGTCTTCATGGGCTTTGTCCCATTTCAGAACTAAATCTCCGACTTGGAATTGTTTAGGACTAGACGAAGCTAGATCAAAAGCTGCTTTAATGACTTGCTGATGTTTGGCGTGTGTAACCTTGGCTTTTTCCCTTTCTTCTTCAAGTTTGAGAATTTGATCATATCTAAACTGGATAGAGGAAGAAGGAGTTTCGTCAATAAATTGCACTAGGGCTAGAGATGGAAGAAGAAGATTGGTTGGTACGATTGCTTCTTTTCCGTAGACAAGATTAAACGGAGAGGTTCCTATGGAGGCTTTCTGTGTTATCCTATCGGCCCATAATGCAAATACCAAGGATTTGTGCCAGTTCTTATGATTCTCTTCGATTGTTCGCTTAATGATTTTGATTAGATTTTTATTAGTTGATTCTGCTAGGCCATTACCCTGAGGATAGTAATTAGCAGAATACTTTAATTTAAATCCTCTTTTGATAGCGAAATCAATCATCGCATTACCTGAGAAATAAGAAGCATTATCAAAGACAAGAGCGTTTGGAACACCAAACCTGGTAATGATGAACTGATCTATAAATTCAATGATCGCCTCAGAGTTTGCTGTCTTTAACGGAACTGCTTCTACCCACTTTGTAAAGTAATCGGTGGCTGTAAGGATATATTTGTGCTGCCTGGAAGAAGGTGGATTAATTTCTCCAATGATGTCCAATCCCCATTGTTCAAAAGGTTGTTCAATGTTGACTGGTTGCAAAGGGAAAGCTGGTTTTTGTTGTCTTCCACTGGCAGTTTGGCATTTGAGACATTTCCTTACATACTCGTGAGCGTCCTTAAACAAAGTAGGCCAATAGTATCCAGCATGAATGACTTTATGAGCTGTTGTATCAGCTCCAAAATGTCCTCCTGCTGGTCCGTCATGTAGCTCCTGCAAAACCTTTTGAGCCTCAGGTTTCTCAAGGCATCTTAATAGAACAGAATCATAATTTCTTTTGAAAAGCACATCATTGATAATCGAAAAACTCTTAGCTTTCAATCTAATGGCCCTTTTGTTCTTGTAGGACAAATTGGTAGGTGCATAACCATTCTTTAAATAAAAGATCAAATCTGCATATTGAGATTCGGAATCGGGAACACTTAGCTGATTAACTTCTTGAGTTTGCTCTGTATCGCTTGATTCCGGAATGTTTGATGCTCCTGCTAATATCCTGCAAAAACCTTGACCTTTAACAATCTTTGCTGGCTTTATTTCTAGGTCATATTCTTGGAGAGCCGCGACCCAATTTGCCCTTTTTTCGCCCAATTCTTTTTGAATTAATAGTTGCCTAACTGCCGAGAAAGGGACTATCACTTTAGTATGGGTTTTTAAAAGAAAGGGTCGATAATGTTTGACTGCTTTAAAGACAGCAAAAGCTTGTTTCTCAACATCGGAATAGTTCAATTCGGCGCCTTGAAAGTTTGAACTGAAGAACGAGATGGGCGCTTCCAAATTGTCATCATTCAACTGGGTGAGCACTGCTGCGTAAGATAAGTCGGATGCAATGGTATATAATGTAAAATGATTAGAAAGATTTGGAGTATTCAGAGCTGGGGCATTGATTATTGATTGCTTAATGTCATTAAAAGCTTGCTTTTCTTCTAATCCCCACCTGAAGGTTGAATTCTTTTTAATCATCGTTTGTAGTGGTAGTACAATCTGTGAAAAATCTGGAACAAATCGTTTAACGAAATTAATCTGGCCTAAAAACGACTGCATCGATTTTTTATTGTGTGGAAAAGGAATTTCAGAAATTTCCTTAATTCGATCAGGATCTACATAAATGCCATCCTTAGATACAATAAATCCTAAAAGCTTACCCTGGTTAAGAGCAAAGAAAGACTTTTTCGGGTTAAGAGAGATACCATGTGTTTTGCATCGCTGAAAAATCTGATTTAAATCATGCAAGTGATTATATCTCTTCTTAGAATATACAGTAATATCATCGAGGTAGACGACTACTGTCCGGTTAATTAACCCTCTAAAGGCTGTATCCATAGCTCTTTGGAATGTTGCTCCTGCATTTATGAGTCCAAAAGGCATTTTTTGATATGCATAAGTCCCCCATTTTGTTCTGAATGTGGTTTTAAGTTGGTCATCAGGATGAACCAGCACTTGATTATATCCTGAGAAACCGTCGAGAAAGGACATCAATTCAGATCCTGCTACCGATTGGAGGATTTGCTCCATGGTAGGCAGTGGGAAGTTATCTTTCAAGCTTGCCTTATTCAAGTTTCTGAAATCAATACAGATTCGGATGTCGCCGTTTTTCTTCCTGACTGGTACCATATTAGAGACCCAGTTTGAGTGTCGGACAGGGAAGATAATCTTAGCTTTTAAAAGCTTATTAAGTTCCGACTTTATCTGGCTCTCCAAATTCGGATGTATTTTTCTTAACTTCTGCTGGATCGGCTTTTGATTGGGAAGCATAGGAATAGTATGTTGTATGATAGATGTATCATATGTCTTGAGGTCGTCATACTTCCAAGCAAAAACTTGTTTGTTTTTTCTTAAGAGTTTGATAAATGCTTCCTTTTCTTCTACAGAAAGTCCTAATCCTAAGTTGATATTTTGAGGAGCTTGATCTGTTCCCAAATTAATCAATTCAAACCTAAGAGTAGAGCTTTGGAGTTTTGTATTAATTACAGGTTTAAACCTGTCTTTAATGTCATAAAGGTCTTCGAGCTTTACTACGGGCTTAGGAATCGCGTTATCTTGAGATGTTCTTTTCATTTGAGAATCATGCTCATCTTCTTCAATGATTTGATTGTCATAGGATTTTTCAGAGGTTAAGAATTGCAAGATATCCTCGTCATGGTTGAAAACCCTCCAGTTGGTGATGTTATCAGGAACTGAAGGTCTAAACATTAATTCTATAGAAAATCTATCAAGGCTATAGTCTTCAGAAGGCAGAAGTTTGGAAGCTACGTTGGCTAGTAAATCGGCTGCTGAGTTCTGTGATCTAGGAATTGAGGAAATGTTGAATGCTGAGAAATGTGAAGTAAGATCTTGCACTAGCGATTGATAATGCTTAAGGTGGCTTGAAAGGCAATGAATTGCATTTCTTACCTGCTTAACAATGATCTCACTATCGCCGAATACTTTAATATATTGGACTTTAAGGTCGATTGCCTTATATAATCCCTGCACTAGAGCTTCGTATTCGGCCGTGTTATTGGTGCACTCAAATTCTAATCTACAGGACAGCATTGTCTTTTCGCCTTGCGGACTAACCAAAATGCAACCTGCTCCTGAGCCCTCGCTGGACTTAGAGCCATCAAAATACAAAGACCAAAATAAAGGAGAATTAACAAAAATATTTACATCCTTTTGATTTTCATTAAAGCATTTGGATAAATTGGTTTGTGAAAAATTTTCTACTTGAGATGTACAATGGTTAACTGAAAAAGGAGAAGGTTGGGCAACAAAGTTGCCAAAGAATGATTCTGAGGAATAATTTCCCAAAATGTTGTTGTTGAAGGCCACAGGCTGGTTTTCTTGTTCGAAATCGGTTACTGTGTGGGTCATGTGTTTCTCACGGTCGATCCTTATTTGATTTGGCTTACCCTTGTAGGGGAGCCACATATGTGACCAATCAGTGGAAATGTATCCATGCAGTTTTTCGGACCAATCTCTGCTCAAAATTAAACCATAGAATTCAGGTATGTCAGCAATCAAAATATCTATTCTCTGTACAATTCTGGGATCAGCAGACAACCTGATAGTCACGGAATTAATTTCTCCTACAACCTGTACTTTGGTTCTGTCTAACTGTACAATGTGGATAGCGGACTTCTGGGGTTCTATGTTCAGTTTAGAACAAACTGAAGCTGGCATAATATTAGATGAAGCCCCTGAATCGATTAAACAGTTATGCAGATTTCGATTATAGATTTCATAGGTGAGCAAGAAAGGTGGGGTATGAGAATTGGATCTATCTCCGATCAGAACCGAATCGGTAGCTTCAACCATACCTGGAGGGGGTTGTCCTGAATCATTAGCAGCTTTTGAACTAGGAAGAGGAGAAGAAGGGACAGCGTTCAATTCTCTTAGAAGCAATTTCTGCTGATGTTTTAACTTACTAAGTTCAAACATGGTTATGTTTGCCTTAGTCTTTTTCATATCATCAACAATATTATACTCCATGGAGTCAGATACCACTAGTGTCTTAGATGTCGAAGGAGAATTAGAAATTGAAGGCTGGTTTTGAGGAGCTGCTACAGGCGACTTCTTTGGGAGAACTTTTTCCTTTGGTGTGGCAGCACCTGCGCTTCTTTTCTTTGTAGTTGTTTGAGTAGGTTCAGAAGCGATTTTACTTCTTGTAGTAACAGGAAAGGCTTCTTCTTGATTCTCGGTGTCAGAGTTTGGGAGTATAAAATCCCACATGCCGTGGCATTCAACTACTTCTTCTTCATCATCTGTTTGAGAGGTTGTTTCCTCTTCCTCTTCTTCCTGTTCTGAGTCTGCATTAGATATAACATTGGGTGGCTTTGCTTCAGTTTTCTTGAAAGTCCTAAATGGTCTTTTGTTTGAAGTCTCAGCCACCTGTTTTTTAATCTCAACCATTTCATTAGACAATGTTTTAAGGACTTTTTGTAAACCTTCCATGTCGTATGGGTCCTTTGGGGTTTTTTTCTTAGAATCCTCTTTAAATGAGACTTTTTTAGCTTTTCTATCCTCCAAGGCAGCTTTCTTCTCTAGAGCGTTAATGCGCTTTTCAACGGCAAGTGCTTCCTTCATATTTTCGGCTAAGGTAGGTTTGCCAGCCCTGTCAACAAAAATAGCTATGTTGGAAGGGAGGGCAGTAATATACCATTCGCTCCTAATTTGTTCACTTGGTTTTGAAGCGGTGGGGATTTTATTTAGGAGTTTATTAAATCGGGCATTAAACTCCTTTATTGGTTCCCTATGCTCTATTCTCAAATTGGAGAGGTCATTTATTAAAGTGGCTAGAGACCTGTCATCTCCATATTTGGTAAGGAACTGCTCTTGGCATGTGGTCCAGCTGGTAATAGAACCAGAAGGTAAGGAAAAGTACCAGGATCCTGCCGATCCTTGCAAGGTATAAGGGAAAAGCCTGACAACAACATCTTGCTCTGTCACTCCTTTTAAATTAACTGCTAACATAAAATTGTTAATATGTTCTTCAGCTTGTGTTCCGTTATCTGGATTGAATTTAGGCAACCATTTTTCGGGAGCATCAGGTAAATCATGCAATGGTGCGGGCATGTTGACTGCACCTGGTGTAGTCCATGGATCTGCCATTATGCTGGCGACAATAGTTGTTACTACTGTTGGGATTCCAGATGACTGAGGAGAAGAGATCGTTGAAGAGTGAGTAGTTTGAGATGCTGTAGTACCTATTCCCTGATGAACAACAGTGTGTAACGGAGGAGTGGATGGTTGACTTCGCAGATTAGGAGTTGAGATGGAGGATATGGAAGAAAGGTCTTCACTATCAGATCCTTCAGTAATCTTCTTAGCCTTTTTCCTTTTCGGTAAAGGGAACTCAGTAGGTTCAATACCGAGTTTTTCGCTCTGAAGTCTGGTAAGTGGATGGGATAAGTTGAACTGCGAGGTCACACTGCTTTGTGATACTTCAGATTTCTGAGGCGAAATCGAGAAGCTCTGAAGTTTATGGATAAGAGACTGAACTTCAGGGGATTCAAGACTTAATTGTTCTGAAATATGATGGGTATGAGCAGTGGTGGTTGATTCCTCTTTTTCTCGATTGTGTGCCGGAGAACCAGCATGTGATTGAGAAGGAGGAGAGGATTTGGAGGGAGAATTACTCTTAGAGTGGTTTGCAGATTTGGGCCTGCTTGCCATTCACAGTCGATGGCCCTCCTTCTAGCGCCAAAAATGTTGATGCCCCGAAATTCGTTGCAACAACATCGGGGAAACCACCCGGTCCGGACCTTAGTGCAGCTCCTTTTCCGTTTGGGATAGTGGCTCCGACTGGGGATAATGGGACCAGTTTCCCAAGAATTATAAGTAAACGGGATGGATGAATGATTTACGATATAAGGTGGTAATAAGTGAATAACTAAACTATAAGAGAAATATAATAACTATAATCTAATCCCGGGACTTATCGATTCATAGAGTGCAGCGTTTGATAATCTGTGCTTAATGGCAGGCATATAGATGACTCTAACACTAAAGCATAGATGTTTAAATCATTTAAGATTGCTCTGCATAATTAGTTATGCAGAGCGATAATAGCGAATTACTACACTTAGTCATTTATATTATTGCTACACGCATGAGTAAGAGAGATAACAAATCACAAAACATTCAATAGTGATATGAAATGAAGATTTGCTGTTATATTGCATACATGTATTCAACAATAGCAAAGATAATAACACAGCAATTCATATAATAGAAAAGAGGACAGATACAGATAATAGTACCATGTAAGCTGTTTGATCAATCCAGTATATTAATCACTATGTCGCGGTCCTTCCTTCAAACCAGAAAGCATTCCAAGCAAATGACAGTAGTGCACAATTGCATAAAACAGCCTTCTAAGCAAAATTAAGAACCATTGGTCGAGTTTCACAAAAGGATATAGACTGAAGCACAATAGTGCAAACTTCAGCCTTTAAGTCTTTTACAAAATTTTACGACCCTTTCCAAAACAATGAAAGGATCTATAAATACTATGCTAATCTAAATATCTAAAAACTGAAAAGCTACTAAATTGGCATTAACAAATATCATCTTGTTTCCTGGCGATCTGGCAGTCGGCGGCGATGCTTCATTCAGAGGTCTCTTTGCCTTTACTCCTTCGCTGACATATCGCCAGCATTGGCTCTACTTCTGGTGGAGTGTTGAGGCGTGAAGTTAGCTGGGCATCATATGTGGCATCCTGAATGTCGGAAATCAGATATCGGAGGGCATCTGTTAAACAGTTAAGAGCCGACCTTTGAGAATGTGGTTTAATCAGAAAGAGCCAGTATGCGTCGGCGGTTAAAGTATTTACTCCGGCGATTAACCGTCCTTGTTTCTCCAGATCAGGGTAATTTCTCTGTTCCAGCATGTTTGCTGTTGTTATGCTTCCAGGTGTGCACTGGGAAATCATGTTTGCCAGATACAATGTGTCGTTGACTAGATTGATCATGTTGCTGGCAATCATTTTACATCTGGAAGCCGCCCTTTCAGCTTTCATTACCTGAGTATTCCATTCCGTGAAGAGTATGTCCTTGTATGTTACATGGATTCGGGACAAATTTGCCGCTTTCCCTTCTGGAGTGTCTTGCCACTCAATATATTCTGATATGTCATCTTCAGCCTGATCTAGCTTATTCCTGGCCTTTTCTATTTGCTCACACACTACTGTAGATGTTTCACAAAGTGACTCAGCGTCAACAAGTTGTCGGCACAAGAGCCTGATCTGAGATATTAATGCGTCGTTTATTCGAGTTGCCTCTGCTCTGAAATCATCAATACTCTGGGCGTCCTTGATACCTTCGAGCTGTGCTGATAGCTGAATTATTTGCTCGTCTTTAGATTTTATCATCAGCTCATTTGATGCTTTTAACTGGGATAATGCCTCTGATAATTCTTTTGCCTTCTGAACCTCACTTTGGTCTATCCTCTGTTTTTCGATTAGCAGTTGCTGGGTTAACAAATTGTTTTCTTGCTGTTGAGCCAGCAACTGTTCCTCTACCTGCGCTGCCTTATTTTTCGCCTCAATTACTTCTGCCTGCAATGCATATATTTCATGATCTTTAGTCTTCAACAGAAGACTTACCTCTGATGCTTTGTCAATAGTTGCTGCTGAATAAGCTCCCGCAAATTGCGATAGCTTAGTCAGATCTTCAGAGGGATCTAATTCCCCCTTCCAGACCACATTGCCCGTGACTGTTTGCTCAGGAGAAATAGAAGGTTGATCAAGCCTTCGTCTTTTCCTAGAGCGCCTAACAACGGCTCTATGCTTTGGGCTGTAGAAAATATCTAGGGGAGGAATTTCTTCCACCTGGAGATCAATTTGATCGGATGGGTCTTGAGTGATTACCTCAACATTCTGTAACATGGGTGGGCCGCTGGTTCCTTCTAGAACCTGAGAAGAAGTAGTATCGGGAGCATTATTTGTTTTAGAGGCGTCTGAGTCTTTGGAGGCTTCCTTACCACTGATAATGGAATCGAATTGGTTCCATTCCTTAATCAATTCAGGATCGGTAGAGATTTGCTCACTTTGTTCTGTGTGGGCTTTACTCTGTTCTTTCTCTTGTTCAATCCTCTGCTGTTCCTCGAATGCCTTCCGCTGTTGCTCCTCTTGTGCTCTCTGCTGCTGCTCCTCCAATTCCTTTTTCTGCCTATCTTCCAGTTCTTTCTTTGCTTTCTCTTCTTCTTCCCTCTTCCTCTGTTGCTCTAACTCTTTCTGTTTTCTTTGCTCTTGATCCTTTTGTGCCTTTTGCTGCCTTTCTATCTGCTCCCTTTTATGCTTCTCTGCCTGCAGCTTGTTTTGCCTTTCCTCCTGTTGTTTATCATACTCTTTAATTGTAACAGGAGGTGGATGTATTTGCTGCTGACCAGGCTCGCTTGAGGAGGATGTTGGGGTTGTGGATAATAAATCTAGAGGCAAAGTTTGCAACCTTTGCTTTCTAAGTTTATTAAATTCAGTTAACTCCACATCTTCGTATCTCATTGCAGCAAGCTGTTTGATTTGGCTTATTGAATCGGCACTTACGAACAGGTCATCAAACTGATCTTCTTGATGGACAACCTTTGACAGTTTGGCCTGTTCCAAGGCAATGAAAGCAGTCTTTTTTGGATCATAGAGTCTGTTTGGAATAGAAGCCAGGGATATCATTTGGAGTTTTGCTGCTTCCTTTTCTGCATGCTTGTAATTCTGCAGCGTATAAACTCCAATTCTTAAAGGAAAAGAGGGCCATCCTCTCTTTTTCTCATCTTTGAGAGTTTGTGTGACACCCTCAGACATAATCTGGTAGGAGATTTCCCGGGCTAACAATTTATCTGGGATGTACAGAGGGAGAACGTGTGGCCTAGCCTTGCTTCCAAAAACTCTAATATAGGTAAAATGCTCTTCCCCGAACCAATGTGCTACGGCTGGTAGGTCAAAAGAAGCTTCATAGGAAATTCTTGGGATGGGTCTGTCGAAAATAGAATAGTGGACGGGCACCATGAAACCATTGCAAATTTGATACAAATGGTCTTTGTAAGAGGGCTTCCATAATTTCCGATGGTACAAGTGAATGGGTGTTGGGTCATGGGTGGTCCATCTCCAACCAAGGACAGGAAACTCAGAATTAAAACACAGGGTATCCATAATGTAAGCAGAGTAATAAAAGGGTGGGATTTTCCTTTCGGTGACTCTGGTTTTGGCTCTAAACTCACGAACAGCTATGACCAATTTATCAGACAGAATAGTGGCCCAATCCATAATTGTACTATTGACGGCCGCTTCCATTAAGGGAACCATGTCAATATGGATATTAGCAGAGTCATGTAATCCCCACAATCTACACATCATAATCCCAGCATAGCAATAGGGAGAAGCCAAAGAAGCATTGGAGTACTTACCCGAACTTTCATGCTTGTGTTTGGCTGGATTCTGCCTCCAATCTCGGAGAGGTTCGGATGGTGATTCATTCTCGTTCGCGAACTTCTCCACAAAGGTTCTGTTATAGACTAGCTCAGGTTCAGGCAAATGATACATCCGCCTTAGGTCATCAGGCTTGAAGGATCCGAAAATCCTTCCATCCTTTGTATGAAAGGTTCTATCAGTGAGGGTAATTTCCTCAATTGCCCAGCGTACCACATCAGTGTAAGGTAGGACTTGTTCTCTGGCTGCTATTCTGTGCAAAAAGGAGTCGGCCAAGTCTTTGAGAGTTGCCTCGGACTTCCTTAGTTCATCCACACTAGCCTCAGTTACTGTTTTTTCTGGTTGCTCAGCCTCTAACAGATTATATGTACCCTGCCATGTAGTGCTAGGAAGACCAGTGCATGTAGTATCTGAGATTAAGCCTTTCTTTGAAACTATAGCAGCTTGACCTGGGACAGGTGTTACAGTAGAACCTGCAACCTTCTTGAATTTCTTTCCCATCATGTTCAGGCTTCTCTCGACGGTTGAATTCTACACAAATGCAAGAGAAATCGTAACAAGGAAATAACAATGACAATCCATAACGGGATAGATATATTACTTGAAGCGTGGCGAGATTAATTCTAAAAGTGGCTGCGGATCTAATGATTTGAGAAGGCACCGCAGATGCAATGATGGTGATTTTACAGCCTGCAGCTCCATAAATGACCATTACTTAGTTATTAAACCGAATGACCCCTTAAAGCGTGCAACAGATTTTTTCAAAGGTCTAATCGTAAATGTTCGTTAAATCGAAGGGGCAAAGCTTTAAATACGCATGCATTACCTTATCCCTGCATTTAACGGCATTTTGAAATCTGTGCTTTTGTCAAATCGGATTCAAATATAACTTTGAAGCTTTGAAATAATCACCTTTTAGGAATTCTGGTCATCATTAAGCGTCATCGCATCGGGGGTGTGAGTGATATTATCGTTTGGGAGAGATCTTGGCGAATGCCGATTGCGACATTGCATCGTATTAGCGCGCGAACATAATCCCTAGATGTATATCAAATGATTTACCGACTACCGATAGCGATATCACATCGCATCGGGGAAAAGATCTGAACGTCTTATGAAAATGTATGGGATTCTGCCGACTACCGATAGCGATATCGCATCGGGTCGTGGCTTAAAACGCTTTTCATAAGAGGCAGCGCCGATAGCCGATCACCGATATTACGTCGCATCGGGGAAAAGACATGTGCTTTTTCTGTGTGTGCATTGACTATCGCCGATGGCCGATAGCGATATCGCATCGGAAAGGACCAAGGTAACAAGCGATCTTGCGATTGCTTTTTCGGACTTAACCAAAAATTGCTTGTTATTTATTCAAAAAGGCTTTTATTCACAAATTCATTTGATTATCATACCTTTTTCGAACAAATTCATTAATGCCAATTAAAATTTTAAAAGGGACCCATTTCATATGTTAATTGTTTGTGATAAAAAATGTTATGAAATGGGGGGTTGTTGTAGGGCACAACAATTGGCGATTCGCTGGTAGAACCAGTTATCTCTGGACTGATAAACATACTTAAACTTTTTCAAATAGAATCTTTATAAGGGAAAGGAAATTTCTAATATAACTAGATGTCTATTGATTCTGAATAAAACAGACTTCTTCAGTTGACTTCCTCTTTTTATAAAGAAAATAAATGCATTTTAAGTTTTAAAACAAGTCTTTAATGGTTCATAAAGGTAAAATAGAAAACTTTTCCATATCAGCTTTTAAAATAAACTCCTCTGTCACAGGTAGAGCCTCTGCTGCCAGCAAACGTTTATAGTCTCGGCAGGGTTACCTTTTAACCATGTTGTTGTCCATTGTTCCATTCACTTAAGAGTGTGACTAAACAGAATGAATTCAAAAGATATTTTCACATTTTTTGAATTTCACTTTCTTTTCTTCTTTGCTTAAGATAAAAGCCATTGTCCTGGTTTGGTGGCCAGATAATGACAATGCCACTCACGGGTAGTAATCAAACTGAACAAGCTGGCTCGTGATGAGACCCCTTGTCTTGAAATTTCAAGCCATTACCCTGTTTGATATGCAGTTTTGGTAATGTCAGTTAAATTATTTTCCTATGAACATGGTAAGCAGGCTTGTAATAAGACCTCTTATCTTTAATCTTTTATATTTTAGAATTACACTCTGAGTAATCATAAACTTTTGGTGAATGGGATGAACAACTATCTTCTTAAGAGTAAATGGATGACAGGTTGAGAGTTAAAGATGCTGAAGATGGATTAGCTCCTATTTTAATATAGATAACCTTTGGAGACCAATTTTGAAAACCCAAGATGACTCATAGAACTTCGTTCAGAAAGAAGTTTACAAAAGTTAGACTGTGATCTCAGAATAGAAAAATATCTAATTTCCTAGAAATGATCTCTCTTGGTTTAAGACTCTATTATCCAAAAGCAAATATTAATAGTGCCCCGGCGAGACAACTTTTAACTACAGCGAAAGGTCAATGGAAGATATCCCACATCCTTATTTCTACAAATTCTACAAACTATATAAAAACTATCAAACTATAAAGAGAAGGGGTTACCTCCTCAATTAAAGAATTTCTTCAAGATTAGACCATTGACAGGGAGAGAATCTCTCACCCCTGATAGATTTTGCAGTATAAAAGTGGAATGGCCTATTTTTTCACAGATCTGAAATGGTCCAAGCCACAGTTTCTGAAACTTGGAGTGTTTACCTTTGTCTTCATGGGCTTTGTCCCATTTCAGAACTAAATCTCCGACTTGGAATTTTTTAGGACTAGACGAAGCTAGATCAAAAGCTGCTTTAATGACTTGCTGATGTTTGGCGTGTGTGACCTTGGCTTTTTCCCTTTCTTCTTCAAGTTTGAGAATTTGATCATATCTAAACTGGATAGAGGAAGAAGGAGTTTCGTCAATAAATTGCACTAGGGCTAGAGATGGAAGAAGAAGATTGGTTGGTACGATTGCTTCTTTTCCGTAGACAAGATTAAACAGAGAGGTTCCTATGGAGGCTTTCTGTGTTATCCTATCGGCCCATAATGCAAATACCAAGGATTTGTGCCAGTTCTTATGATTCTCTTCGATTGTTCGCTTAATGATTTTGATTAGATTTTTATTAGTTGATTCTGCTAGGCCATTACCTTGAGGATAGTAATTAGCAGAATACTTTAATTTAAATCCTCTTTTGATAGCGAAATCAATCATCGCATTACCTGAGAAATAAGAAGCATTATCAAAGACAAGAGCGTTTGGAACACCAAACCTGGTAATGATGAACTGATCTATAAATTCAATGATCGCCTCAGAGTTTGCTGTCTTTAACGGAACTGCTTCTACCCACTTTGTAAAGTAATCGGTGGCTGTAAGGATATATTTGTGCTGCCTGGAAGAAGGTGGATTAATTTCTCCAATGATGTCCAATCCCCATTGTTCAAAAGGTTGTTCAATGTTGACTGGTTGCAAAGGGAAAGCTGGTTTTTGTTGTCTTCCACTGGCAGTTTGGCATTTGAGACATTTCCTTACATACTCGTGAGCGTCCTTAAACAAAGTAGGCCAATAGTATCCAGCATGAATGACTTTATGAGTTGTTGTATCAGCCCCAAAATGTCCTCCTGCTGGTCCGTCATGTAGCTCCTGCAAGACCTTTTGAGCCTCAGTTTTCTCAAGGCATCTTAATAGAACAGAATCATAATTTCTTTTGAAAAGCACATCATTGATAATCGAAAAACTCTTAGCTTTCAATCTAATGGCTCTTTTGTTCTTGTAGGACAAATTGGTAGGTGCATAACCATTCTTTAAATAAAAGATCAAATCTGCATATTGAGATTCGGAATCGGGAACACTTAGCTGATTAACTTCTTGAGTTTGCTCTGTATCGCTTGATTCCGGAATGTTTGATGCTCCTGCTAATATCCTGCAAAAACCTTGACCTTTAACAATCTTTGCTGGCTTTATTTCTAGGTCATATTCTTGGAGAGCCGCGACCCAATTTGCCCTTTTTTCGCCCAATTCTTTTTGAATTAATAGTTGCCTAACTGCCGAGAAAGGGACTATCACTTTAGTATGGGTTTTTAAAAGAAAGGGTCGATAATGTTTGACTGCTTTAAAGACAGCAAAAGCTTGTTTCTCAACATCTGAATAGTTCAATTCGGCGCCTTGAAAGTTTGAACTGAAGAACGAGATGGGTGCTTCCAAATTGTCATCATTCAACTGGGTGAGCACTGCTGCGTAAGATAAGTCGGATGCAATGGTATATAATGTAAAATGATTAGAAAGATTTGGAGTATTCAGAGCTGGGGCATTGATTATTGATTGCTTAATGTCATTAAAAGCTTGCTTTTCTTCTAATCCCCACCTGAAGGTTGAATTCTTTTTAATCATCGTTTGTAGTGGTAGTACAATCTGTGAAAAATCTGGAACAAATCGTTTAATGAAATTAATCTGGCCTAAAAACGACTGCATCGATTTTTTATTGTGTGGAAAAGGAATTTCAGAAATTTCCTTGATTCGATCAGGATCTACATAAATGCCATCCTTAGATACAATAAATCCTAAAAGCTTACCCTGGTTAAGAGCAAAGAAAGACTTTTTCGGGTTAAGAGAGATACCATGTGTTTTGCATCGCTGAAAAATCTGATTTAAATCATGCAAGTGATTATATCTCTTCTTAGAATATACAGTAATATCATCGAGGTAGACGACTACTGTCCGGTTAATTAACCCTCTAAAGGCTGTATCCATAGCTCTTTGGAATGTTGCTCCTGCATTTATGAGTCCAAAAGGCATTTTTTGATATGCATAAGTCCCCCATTTTGTTCTGAATGTGGTTTTAAGTTGGTCATCAGGATGAACCAGCACCTGATTATATCCTGAGAAACCGTCGAGAAAGGACATCAATTCAGATCCTGCTACCGATTGGAGGATTTGCTCCATGGTAGGCAGTGGGAAGTTATCTTTCAAGCTTGCCTTATTCAAGTTTCTGAAATCAATACAGATTCGGATGTCGCCGTTTTTCTTCCTGACTGGTACCATATTAGAGACCCAGTTTGAGTGTCGGACAGGGAAGATAATCTTAGCTTTTAAAAGCTTATTAAGTTCCGACTTTATCTGGCTCTCTAAATCCGGATGTATTTTTCTTAACTTCTGCTGGATCGGCTTTTGATTGGGAAGCATAGGAATAGTATGTTGTATGATAGATGTATCATATGTCTTGAGGTCATCATACTTCCAAGCAAAAACCTGTTTGTTTTTCCTTAAGAGTTTGATAAATGCTTCCTTTTCTTCTTCAGAAAGTCCTAATCCTAAGTTGATATTTTTAGGAGCTTGATCTGTTCCCAAATTAATCAATTCAAACCTAAGAGTAGAGCTTTGGAGTTTTGTATTAATTACAGGTTTAAACCTGTCTTTAATGTCATAAAGGTCTTCGAGCTTTACTACGGGCTTAGGAATCGCGTTATCTTGAAATGTTCTTTTCATTTGAGAATCATGCTCATCTTCTTCAATGATTTGATTGTCATAGGATTTTTCAGAGGTTAAGAATTGCAAGATATCCTCGTCATGGTTGAAAACCCTCCAGTTGGTGATGTTATCAGGAACTGAAGGTCTAAACATTAATTCTATAGAAAATCTATCAAGGCTATAGTCTTCAGAAGGCAGAAGTTTGGAAGCTACGTTGGCTAGTAAATCGGCTGCTGAGTTCTGTGATCTAGGAATTGAGGAAATGTTGAATGCTGAGAAATGTGAAGTAAGATCTTGCACTAGCGATTGATAATGCTTAAGGTGGCTTGAAAGGCAATGAATTGCATTTCTTACCTGCTTAACAATAATCTCACTATCGCCGAATACTTTAATATATTGGACTTTAAGGTCGATTGCCTTATATAATCCCTGCACTAGAGCTTCGTATTCGGCCGTGTTATTGGTGCACTCAAATTCTAATCTACAGGACAGCATCGTCTTTTCGCCTTGCGGACTAACCAAAATGCAACCTGCTCCTGAGCCCTCGCTGGACTTAGAGCCATCAAAATACAAAGACCAAAATAAAGGAGAATTAACAAAGATATTTACATCCTTTTGATTTTCATTAAAGCATTTGGATAAATTGGTTTGTGAAAATTTTTCTACTTGAGATGTACATTGGTTAACTGAAAAAGGAGAAGGTTGGGCAACAAAGTTGCCAAAGAATGATTCTGAGGAATAATTTCCCAAAATGTTGTTGTTGAAGGCCACAGGCTGGTTTTCTTGTTCGAAATCGGTTACTGTGTGGGTCATGTGTTTCTCACGGTCGATCCTTATTTGATTTGGCTTACCCTTGTAGGGGAGCCACATATGTGACCAATCAGTGGAAATGTATCCATGCAGTTTTTCGGACCAATCTCTGCTCAAAATTAAACCATAGAATTCAGGTATGTCAGCAATCAAAATATCTATTCTCTGTACAATTCTGGGATCAGCAGACAACCTGATAGTCACGAAATTAATTTCTCCTACAACCTGTACTTTGGTTCTGTCTAACTGTACAATGTGGATAGCTGACTTCTGGGGTTCTATGTTCAGTTTAGAACAAACTGAAGCTGGCATAATATTAGATGAAGCCCCTGAATCGATTAAACAGTTATGCAGATTTCGTTTATAGATTTCATAGGTGAGCAAGAAAGGTGGGGTATGAGAATTGGATCTATCTCCGATCAGAACCGAATCGGTAGCTTCAACCATACCTGGAGGGGGTTGTCCTGAATCATTAGCAGCTTTTGAACTAGGAAGAGGAGAAGAAGGGACAGCGTTCAATTCTCTTAAAAGCAATTTCTGCTGATGTTTTAACTTACTAAGTTCAAACATGGTTATGTTTGCCTTAGTCTTTTTCATATCATCAACAATATTATACTCCATTGAGTCAGATACCACTAGTGTCTTAGATGTCGAAGGAGAATTAGAAATTGAAGGCTGGTTTTGAGGAGCTGCTACAGGCGACTTTTTTGGGAGAACTTTTTCCTTTGGTGTGGCAGCACCTACGCTTCTTTTCTTTGTAGTTGTTTGAGTAGGTTCAGAAGCGATTTTACTTCTTGTAGTAACAGGAAAGGCTTCTTCTTGATTCTCGGTGTCAGAGTTTGGGAGTATAAAATCCCACATGCCGTGGCATTCAACTACTTCTGCTTCATCATCTGTTTGAGAGGTTGTTTCCTCTTCCTCTTCTTCCTGTTCTGAGTCTGCATTAGATATAACATTGGGTGGCTTTGCTTCAGTTTTCTTGAAAGTCCTAAATGGTCTTTTGTTTGAAGTCTCAGCCACCTGTTTTTTAATCTCAACCATTTCATTAGACAATGTTTTAAGGACTTTTTGTAAACCTTCCATGTCGTATGAGTCCTTTGGGGTTTTTTTCTTAGAATCCTCTTTAAATGAGACTTTTTTAGCTTTTCTATCCTCCAAGGCAGCTTTCTTCTCTAGAGCGTTAATGCGCTTTTCAACGGCAAGTGCTTCCTTCATATTTTCGGCTAAGGTAGGTTTGCCAGCCCTATCAACAAAAATGGCTATGTTGGAAGGGAGGGCAGTAATATACCATTCGCTCCTAATTTGTTCACTTGGTTTTGAAGCGGTGGGGATTTTATTTAGGAGTTTATTAAATCGGGCATTAAACTCTTTTATTGGTTCCCTATGCTCTATTCTCAAATTGGAGAGGTCATTTATTAAAGTGGCTAGAGACCTGTCATCTCCATATTTGGTAAGGAACTGCTCTTGGCATGTGGTCCAGCTGGTAATAGAACCAGAAGGTAAGGAAAAGTACCAGGATCCTGCCGATCCTTGCAAGGTATAAGGGAAAAGCCTGACAACATCATCTTGCTCTGTTACTCCTTTTAAATTAACTGCTAACATAAAATTGTTAATATGCTCTTCAGCTTGTGTTCCGTTATCTGGATTGAATTTAGGCAACCATTTTTCGGGAGCATCAGGTAAATCATGCAATGGTGCGGGCATGTTGACTGCACCTGGTGTAGTCCATGGATCTGCCATTATGCTGGCGACAATAGTTGTTACTACTGTTGGGATTCCAGATGACTGAGGAGAAGAGATCGTTGAAGAGTGAGTAGTTTGAGATGCTATAGTACCTATTCCCTGATGAACAACAGTGTGTAACGGAGGAGTGGATGGTTGACTTCGCAGATTAGGAGTTGAGATGGAGGATATGGAAGAAAGGTCTTCACTATCAGATCCTTCAGTAATCTTCTTAGCCTTTTTCGTTTTCGGTAAAGGGAACTCAGTAGGTTCAATACCGAGTTTTTCGCTCTGAAGTCTGGTAAGTGGATGGGATAAGTTGAACTGCGAGGTCACACTGCTTTGTGATACTTCAGATTTCTGAGGCGAAATCGAGAAGCTCTGAAGTTTATGGATAAGAGACTGAACTTCAGGGGATTCAAGACTTAATTGTTCTGAAATATGATGGGTATGAGTAGTGGTGGTTGATTCCTCTTTTTCTCGATTGTGTGCCGGAGAACCAGCATATGATTGAGAAGGAGGAGAGGATTTGGAGGGGGAATTACTCTTAGAGTGGTTTGCAAATTTGGGCCTGCTTGCCATTCATAGTCGATGGCCCTCCTTCTAGCACCAAAAATGTTGATGCCCCGAAATTCGTTGCAACAACATCGGGGAAACCACCCGGTCCGGACCTTAGTGCAGCTCCTTTTCCGTTTGGGATAGTGGCTCCGACTGGGGATAATGGGACCAGTTTCCCAAGAATTATAAGTAAACGGGATGGATGAATGATTTACGATATAAGGTGGTAATAAGTGAATAACTAAACTATAAGAGAAATATAATAACTATAATCTAATCCCGGGACTTATCGATTCATAGAGTGAAGCGTTTGATAATCTGTGCTTAATGGCAGGCATATAGATGACTCTAACACTAAAGCATAGATGTTTAAATCATTTAAGATTGCTCTACATAATTAGTTATGCAGAGCGATAATAGCGAATTACTACACTTAGTCATTTATATTATTGCTACACGCATGAGTAAGAGAGATAACAAATCACAAAACATTCAATAGTGATATGAAATGAAGATTTGCTGTTATATTGCATACATGTATTCAACAATAGCAAAGATAATAACACAGCAATTCATATAATAGAAAAGAGGACAGATACAGATAATAGTACCATGTAAGCTGTTTGATCAATCCAGTATATTAATCACTATGTTGTGGTCCTTCCTTCAAACCAGAAAGCATTCCAAGCAAATGACAGTAGTGCACAATTGCATAAAACAGCCTTCTAAGCAAAATTAAGAACCATTGGTCGAGTTTCACAAAAGGATATAGACTGAAGCACAATAGTGCAAACTTCAGCCTTTAAGTCTTTTACAAAATTTTACGACCCTTTCCAAAACAATGAAAGGATCTATAAATACTGTGCTAATCTAAATATCTAAAAACTGAAAGTTACTAAATTGGCATTAACAAATATCATTTTGTTTCCTGGCGATCTGGCAGTCGGCGACGATGCTTCATTCAGAGGTCTCTTTGCCTTTACTCCTTCGTTGACATATCGCCAGCATTGGCTCTACTTCTGGTGGAGTGTTGAGGCGTGAAGTTAGCTGGGCATCATATGTGGCATCTTGAATGTCGGAAATCAGATATCGGAGGGCATCCGTTAAACAGTTAAGAGCCGACCTTTGAGAATGTGGTTTAATCAGAAAGAGCCAGTATGCGTCGGAGGTTAAAGTATTTACTCCGGCGATTAACCGCCCTTGTTTCTCCAGATCAGGGTAATTTCTCTGTTCCAGCATGTTTGCTGTTGTTATGCTTCCAGGTGTGCACTGGGAAATCATGTTTGCCAGATACAATGTGTCGTTGACTAGATTGATCATGTTGCTGGCAATCATTTTACATCTGGAAGCTGCCCTTTCAGCTTTCATTACCTGAGTATTCCATTCCATGAAGAGTATGTCCTTGTATGTTGTATGGATTCGGGACAAATTTGCCACTTTCCCTTCTGGAGTGTCTTGCCACTCAATATATTCTGATATGTCATCTTCGGCCTGATCTAGCTTATTCCTGGCCTTTTCTATTTGCTCACACACTATTGTAGATGTTTCACAAAATGACTCAGCGTCAACAAGTTGTCGGCACAAGAGTCTGATCTGAGATATTAATGCGTCGTTTATTCGAGTTGCCTCTGCTCTGAAATCATCAATACTCTGGGCGTCCTTGATACCTTCGAGCTGTGCTGATAGCTGAATTATTTGCTCGTCTTTAGATTTTATCATCAGCTCATTTGATGCTTTTAACTGGGATAATGCCTCTGATAATTCTTTTGCCTTCTGAACCTCACTTTGGTCTATCCTCTGTTTTTCGATTAACAGTTGCTGGGTTAACAAATTGTTTTCTTGCTGTTGAGCCAGCAACTGTTCCTCTACCTGCGCTGCCTTATTTTTCGCCTCAATTACTTCTGCCTGCAATGCATATATTTCATGATCTTTAGTCTTCAACAGAAGACTTACCTCTGATGCTTTATCAATAGTTGCTGCTGAATAAGCTCCCGCAAATTGCGATAGCTTAGTCAGATCTTCAGAGGGATCTAATTCCCCCTTCCAGACCACATTGCCCGTGACTGTTTGCTCAGGAGAAATAGAAGGTTGATCAAGCCTTCGTCTTTTCCTAGAGCGCCTAACAACGGCTCTATGCTTTGGGCTATAGAAAATATCTAGGGGAGGAATTTCTTCCACCTGGAGATCAATTTGATCGGATGGGTCTTGAGTGATTACCTCAACATTCTGTAACATGGGTGGGCCGCTGGTTCCTTCTAGAACCTGAGAAGAAGTAGTATCGGGAGCATTATTTGTTTTAGAGGCGTCTGAGTCTTTGGAGGCTTCCTTACCACTGATAATGGAATCGAATTGGTTCCATTCCTTAATCAATTCAGGATCGGTAGAGATTTGCTCACTTTGTTCTGTGTGGGCTTTACTCTGTTCTTTCTCTTATTCAATCCTCTGCTGTTCCTCGAATGCCTTCTGTTGTTGCTCCTCTTGTGCTCTCTGCTGCTGCTCCTCCAATTCCTTTTTCTGCCTATCTTCCAGTTCTTTCTTTGCTTTCTCTTCTTCTTCCCTCTTCCTCTGTTGCTCTAAATCTTTCTGTTTTCTTTGCTCTTGATCCTTTTGTTCCTTTTGCTGCCTTTCTATCTGCTCCCTTTTATGCTTCTCTGCCTGCAGCTTATTTTGCCTTTCCTCCTGTTGTTTATCATACTCTTTAATTGTAACAGGAGGTGGATGTATTTGCTGCTGACCAGGCTCGCTTGAGGAGGATGTTGGGGTTGTGGATAATAAATCTAGAGGCAAAGTTTGCAACCTTTGCTTTCTAAGTTTATTAAATTCAGTTAACTCCACATCTTCGTATCTCATTGCAGCAAGCTGTTTGATTTGGCTTATTGAATCGGCACTCACGAACAGGTCATCAAACTGATCTTCTTGATGGACAACCTTTGACAGTTTGGCCTGTTCCAAGGCAATGAAAGCAGTCTTTTTTGGATCATAGAGTCTATTTGGAATAGAAGCCAGGGATATCATTTGGAGTTTTGCTGCTTCCTTTTCTGCATGCTTGTAATTCTGCAGCGTATAAACTCCAATTCTTAAAGGAAAAGAGGGCCATCCTCTCTTTTTCTCATCTTTGAGAGTTTGTGTGACACCCTCAGACATAATCTGATAGGAGATTTCCCGGGCTAACAATTTATCTGGGATGTACAGAGGGAGAACGTGTGGCCTAGCCTTGCTTCCAAAAACTCTAATATAGGTGAATTGCTCTTCCCCGAACCAATGTGCTACGGCTGGTAGGTCAAAAGAAGCTTCATAGGAAATTCTTGGGATGGGTCTGTCGAAAATATAATAGTGGACGGGCACCATGAAACCATTGCAAATTTGATACAAATGGTCTTTGTAAGAGGGCTTCCATAATTTCTGATGGTACAAGTGAATGGGTGTTGGGTCATGGGTGGTCCATCTCCAACCAAGGACAGGAAACTCAGAATTAAAACACAGGGTATCCATAATGTAAGCAGAGTAATAAAAGGGTGGGATTTTCCTTTCGGTGACTCTGGTTTTGGCTCTAAACTCACGAACAGCTATGACCAATTTATCAGACAAAATAGTGGCCCAATCCATAATTGTACTATTGACGGCCGCTTCCATTAAGGGAACCATGTCAATATGGATATTAGCAGAGTCATGTAATCCCCACAATCTACACATCATAATCCCAGCATAGCAATAGGGAGAAGCCAAAGAAGCATTGGAGTACTTACCCGAACTTTCATGCTTGTGTTTGGCTGGATTCTGCCTCCAATCTCGGAGAGGTTCGGATGGTGATTCATTCTCGTTCTCGAACTTCTCCACAAAGGTTCTGTTATAGACTAGCTCAGGTTCAGGCAAATGATACATCCGCCTCAGGTCCTCAGGCTTGAAGGATCCGAAAATCCTTCCATCCTTTGTATGAAAGGTTCTATCAGTGAGGGTAATTTCCTCAATTGCCCAGCGTACCACATCAGTGTAAGGTAGGACTTGTTCTCTGGCTGCTATTCTGTGCAAAAAGGAGTCGGCCAAGTCTTTGAGAGTTGCCTCGGACTTCCTTAGTTCATCCACACTAGCCTCAGTTACTGTTTTTTCTGGTTGCTCAGCCTCTAACAGATTATATGTACCCTGCCATGTAGTGCTAGGAAGACCAGTGCATGTAGTATCTGAGATTAAGCCTTTCTTTGAAACTATAGCAACTTGACCTGAGACAGGTGTTACAGTAGAACCTGCAACCTTCTTGAATTTCTTTCCCATCATGTTCAGGCTTCTCTTGACGGTTGAATTCTACACAAATGCAAGAGAAATCGTAACAAGGAAATAACAATGACAATCCATAACGGGATAGATATATTACTTGAAGCGTGGCGAGATTAATTCTAAAAGTGGCTGCGGATCTAATGATTTGAGAAGGCACCGCAAATGCAATGATGGTGATTTTACAGCCTGCAGCTCCATAAATGACCATTACTTAGTTATTAAACCGAATGACCCCTTAAAGCGTGCAACAGATTTTTTCAAAGGTCTAATCGTAAATGTTCGTTAAATCGAAGGGGCAAAGCTTTAAATATGCATGCATTACCTTATCCCTGCATTTAACGGCATTTTGAAATCTGTGCTTTTGTCAAATCGGATTCAAATATAACTTTGAAGCTTTGAAATAATCACCTTTTAGGAATTCTGGTCATCATTAAGCGTCATCGCATCGGGGGTGTGAGTGATATTATCGTTTGGGAGAGATCTTGGCGAATGCCGATTGCGACATTGCATCGTATTAGCGCGCGAACATGATCCCTAGATGTATATCAAATGATTTACCGACTACCGATAGCGATATCACATCGCATCGGGGAAAAGATCTGAACGTCTTATGAAAATGTATGGGATTCTGCCGACTACCGATAGCGATATCGCATCGGGTCGTGGCTTAAAACGCTTTTCATAAGAGGCAGCGCCGAAAGCTGATCACCGATATTACGTCGCATTGGGGAAAAGACATGTGCTTTTTCTGTGTGTGCATTGACTATCGCCGATGGCCGATAGCGATATCGCATCGGAAAGGACCAAGGTAACAAGCGATCTTGCGATTGCTTTTTCGGACTTAACCAAAAATTGCTTGTTATTTATTCAAAAAGGCTTTTATTCACAAATTCATTTAATTATCATACCTTTTTCGAACAAATTCATTAATGCCAATTAAAATTTTAAAAGGGACCCATTTCATATGTTAATTGTTTGTGATAAAAAATGTTATGAAATGGGGGGGTTGTTGTAGGGCACAACAAGTTCTTGGTGGGAATCACGAGGAAGGTCCCCAAGACTGTGGACATCCTCTCCTAAAAACCAGCAGTGCCACCTCATTGTCTCCTTGTCTCCTTTTTCGTTGTCTTTTTCTCCCTTTTAATGCCAAAAACCTGAAAGCATCATGCATTAGTCACGTAGATAAAATGTCTACCCTTCTTCCTACAAACAACACGAATAAACTAAGAAATGCATGCATAAGCAGTAAAAAGTGAATGGTTTGAGTAGAGCAAGTAGGCCAAATGAGCCCAAATTGTACCAAAAATTGGGGCTCATCACAGTGTCAGAAGATATGTTAATAAAAGTTGTAACTAGGGATAAACTGATATTCTTCTCGATTTCAATTGGTCTTCAAGTATGATGATGAAGATGAGAAACAACCAGGTCCAAAGTGGAAGCATTGTCCAATAAATGAAGCAATGATGGAGTTGCTATAATCATTCTCCAAGTGGGAGATTGTTGGGTGTGGATCCTGATTATCTTCTTTATTTAGAGGTGTCCCCGCGTTGGACCCCAGTTCCTAACGGGGTGACAATGTCGCTCGTTTAATCACCATTGGGGGGTCTAGGGCCTCTGAAGCTAAAAATATATGTAAAATTAACTTGTAAAGTATTGTAATTTTGTAGTCAATCTAGGTCGTTCATTAGGAATATATGATCTGATGGTAGAAGTTATGTTAATTTAGGGTTTTTTCCACTAGAAGGAAACCCTCGATTTATATGAGGGAATCATATTTTGGTTGTGTATGTGTATTCTAAGTGAGAAAGAGAGAGGAGACTGTGTGAGAGTGAAGAGGAAATTACAGTGGATTTGTTCTAGGTTGTATCTCTTCATTTTGTTGGATAATATAAAAGGAAGGACTGGTTTTTTCTCTATGGACATAGCCCAAACTGGGTGAACCACGTATATTTATGTCTCTCTTTTTTATGTGTTTTATGTGTTTTTGTTTTTGCAATATTTTATGTGTACCATTGCAATGTAATACATAATTTTCTAATATAAGTTCAATTCATCCAAGGTATACCCATACCTAACTATGTATGACATATAATAACATTATAGTTAAAATGAGTTGGAAGGAAAGGGTGCCAATGTTTTGCCATCCAGGTTGAAGATAAATCAACAAAAAAAGTGGGTAAATCAGTGGATGAGTTGATGTTGTTCGATACTACCTGGAAATGTTTTCATATGATATTTCATGTCTTCCACCAAAAAGGGAGATGGATTTCTCCATAGAATTGATACAGGGAGCAACTCTAGCATTGAAGGCCCCTTATCGAATGATTGTGTTGGAACTTACCGAGAAAAAAGTGTAATTGTAGGAAATTCTTAAAAATGATATATATACGACATAGTGTGTCACCATGGGGTGCATTATTTCTCTTCGTTAAAAATTAAGACGAGACCTTTATATTACGCATCGATTTCCATCAATTAAACAAGTTAACCATTAAAAATAAGTATCCCCTTTTGAGGATTGATGAATTGTTTGATTAAGTCAAAGGAGAAATGATATTTTCAAAAATAGACCTCAGATCTGGGTATCACTAGTTGAGGATTAAAGAAGAAGATATTCCAAAGACAAATTTTCAAACAAGATACAGGTATTATGAATTTACGGTTTTACCCTTCGGGCTCACAAATTCCCCTGCTATGTTTATGTGTTTAATGAATAATGTATTCAACATGATTTTAGATAAGTATGTGTTTATTTTTATAGAAGATATATCGATATACTCTATGACATTAGACGAGCACAAACAACACTTGGAATAATGTCACAAATGCTGTGTGACCACCAGTTATATGAAAAATTCAATAAGTGTGAGTTATACCAAGATAAGATACAATATCTTAGTCATGTTATATCTAAAGAAGACATAGTTGTAGACCCAGAGAAAGTAAAATATATACTTCATTGGCCAGTCCTGAAAGAAATGGAAAATATAAGGTCGATTTTGGGAATAATTGGATATTACCACAAATTTATAGAAGGGTTTTCAAGAATATCCCATCCCATCACTTCTTTTGAAAATATGGGAGTAAAGTAGGAATGTACCTAACGATGCCAGGAATTCTTTGAAAGGTTAAAGTATTTGTTGACATTGGTGCTTATTTTACAAATAGCGAACCCAAATGAATAATTTGTTATGTGCATCGATGCTTATTTGGAAGGGCTAGGAGGAGTAGTAATGCAAGATGGACATGTGATAGCGTATGAATCCTACAAATTAAAAGAACATGAGAGAAACTATGTAGTCTATGATCTAGAGTTGGCAGTTTTTATCCATGCCATTAATATGTGGAGGCTTGGTAAGAAATTCACATTAATTATAGATCATATTAGTCTAAAATACCTTTTTTGCCAACTTGACATGAATGTAGGCAGGTTAGGAGGATGGAATTCATAAGTCAATATGATTTTGACATAAAACATATAAAAGGGAAATAAAATATGGTGGTTGATTCTTTAAGACAAAATTCAAGTCCATTATGTGAGGTAGGAGTGAGTAAAATTGAAACATATTTTTCTGAACAATTAAGAGAGCAGTAGTAAGTGATCAAAATTATACAATGATTTATGACAAAGTGAAGTGAAACCACACAAGGAATTATTTCGGTATACGAAAAAATACCTTACTTTCCAAATGAGCATGAAATTAAATCATTAGTTCTGACTGAATATCACAACAAACCATATGCAACACATCCATGATACTAGAAAATGATTTATGCACTTAAAAAGGAGTTTTATTGGCCTAGAATGAAGAGGGATATTACAGAATACCTGAAAAGGTGTCATGAATGTCAATTGGTAATCTAGCAGGATTGTTAAATCCCCTACCAATCCCATAATGAAAATGGGAGGTGATATCCCTGAACTTTATAACCGGTTTACCCAAAACAAGAAGACAACACAATTCTATTATGATAGTGGTGGACAAACTAACTAAGGTTGCTCACTTTATTCTCATACAATCCACTTATAAGGTTACACAGGTGGCTGAGGTTTTTTTGAGAGAAGTATTCTGACTACATGGAATACCTAAGACAATGATATCAGATAGGGATGCAAAGTTCACATTGAAATTTTGGAAATATTTGATTTTGGATTAGGAACAAAGTTAAACTTAAATATTGCATGTCATCCGCAAATGGATGGAAAAATAGAGAAATCCAATAAGGTGTTATCAGATATGTTATGTATGTATCTTATGAACTATCCCACTGAGTGGGAAGATTATCTACACCTAATGGAGTTTGCCTACAATAATGGGTACCAAGCCTCACTTAAGATGAGTACCTTCAAATCTTTGTATGGAATAATATGTCATGTTCCTTTGAATTGGTGCATACTAGAAGACAGACTCATGTTAGGACTAGAACAGTTGCAAGAAATGATAAAAAAGATTGGGAAAAATCTAAAAGTTTCCCAAGATAGGAAGAAGAATTATGTTAATCCCAAAAGAACACATAAATAATTCAGTTTAGGATATTTTGTCTATGTCAATGTAAAACCAAAGAAGAGCTCCTTAAATTTGGGGAACTATTCTAAATTAGCTCCACAATTTTGTGGACCATTTGATATTTTTGCTAGAGTTGGTCTGGTAGCTTATTAGTTGGAAATACCAATTCATGTTAAAGTTCAAAATGTTTTTCATGTATCACTATTGAAGAAGTATGTACATGACCTGTCTCATATAATTGATTGGTGTGTGGTACAAGTTGAACTAGAAGGAGAATTCGAGGTAAAACCACAACAAATCTTGTATCGGAGAGAGATTATGCTATGGAATTGAGCCATCACCCATGTTAAAGTGTAATGGAAGCACTTTGGACCTGAAGAGGCTACCTGGGATTTATAGGATGAGATGAGAAATTCATTCCCAATGTTGTTTAAATGAATATGAACACGTGGAAGTACAACAAGGATGATGCTTTTTTTTAAAGGGGGGAGATGTAATACCCCTGGAAAAATGACTATATGATTTGTTTTAATTAATTATTGGCCAAGGAAATTAAATTATATGTGATAAATATTTTAACGTAAATTTTATTTGGTGACAATGGAATTAGGAATTATTTTAATGTGTTAATCCTATTAGGAAAATGTTAAAGGCTAACATGAGAGATTAACCCCTAAATATCAGGAAAATGAAGTTGGAGTTGGTTGTGCCTAATGAAGCAGAAATAAAAACTAAAAACTTCTTATGCCAGTTTCTTCTGGGATAAAAGTGGAAGAAAGACAGGTTGACAAACCACAATATGTTATATGGATGGAGATAAAGATCATAGTGTGGATTCTGTGGAAACAAGAACTGTGGTAGATAAAGATAGTTCTTGAAAAATAAATACTAGTGGGAGACAAAGAGTGGTAGAACCCAGATAATTTAGCAAGATGTTGCTAAGGGTTCAAGAGGTACAAAGATATAGAATAACTCCTACTATGATACTATTTTTCTTGACAATTTAGGGATAGCTCCGGGCGAACCAGTGAATTATTGGTTCAAGGTTGGGTGGAATATGAAGGTATTTAGTCTATTCTTGAAAGGACTCAAATAAGTGTAGGTTAAATTTTATGAATGTAGAAGTGTTTGAAAATATATATCATATGGACTAATTGTGTTTTGTAGGAAATGTTGTACATAAAAATATGTGATGGTGCATGGGTATAGGTCTTGTGTAAAAGAAAATAGTTATGAAATTTTTTGGTGGAACTACCGTGTAATTCTATAGGACACACAAGGATTGAGAAAAGAAATAAATTAAATACTTTTATGATAGAGAATTGTTATACTAATTATATGAGTTGGTTGTAGATATTGAATAGTGTTCAAAGTTTACAATGAATGCTTTGTTGGAACTGTTCCTACATAAAAATATATGTATATAGTATTTGTAGTAGTAATATGTTGTAAGCAAGAAAAGAATGGCGTACAAGTTAGAAATAAAATGTAAGAAAGAATCCTACGGTAAAACTTTCAGTCCTAAACGAGAGGGTTAGGACCTAGAGAAAATGACAGGAGTTCGCCATTACAAAGATCCCCTAAGTTTCTCTAGACTAGCATAAGATTTTACAAAATAAAATGATAGGATATTAAATGAATTAATACAAAAGCGATGCACTAATACATAAGTAGAATAGACAAAAAATCCTACAACATTTAACAATGTATGTAGTTATAGGTTCCAAAACATTTAAGAAGGTAGTTTGTAGGACAAAGTAGATAACGAATAACAAATTGACACAATGAGAAGAGAAAAAGGAAAATAACTATATGTTCTTTAAATTAAAAATATAAAATTTCTTGATAAGGAAACTTTTGGAATATAAATATCCACACACACACATATTAAAAAAAATGAAAAACAAAAAGGAAAGAAAGCATTTGTAATGATAAATATATGAAGTTGTAGGGAAAGTATTTAACATGTGTATCACTTATATGATGTCTTTGCCATGGAAAAAGAACAAACTATAAGCAAGAGCTTGCTGAAGTATATAATTGAAATTACATTATAGTGCATGTAGCATAAATGTATTTCTTGAAAATAGATAGAAAAATATTTGATGTTAAAATCCTTGTTCACTTAGTTCAAAAAGAGAGTACAAAAACCTAAATATCTAGAGTCTAGTTTGGAATTAACATTTTTTCTTTATAAATTAAATAAGAACAACAAAGGCCTTCGACCAACTATTTTGGAGTACAACTCATTGCTATTCCAATAATGCAAGATAAAAACCATAAATTTGTTGAGATGAGACCCAGCCCCCACTAGAATTAGAGTTTCACAACTAATGTAGTCAGCGACACAAATTCGATGGGTTGCAATAACCACAACCATGTACCAATAAAAACTAAATGTATAAGAACCTGATGACTAGGGTCGAACCCATTTTGTAACGAGAAGACAAGTATTGAGGTGAAACTCTCTCCCTCCATAATCAAACCACACAATTATTCTCATACTTGTAATACAATTGAAATAACAAGATTAGTAGAGAGTTGGTACAAAGGTTACCTTCCTTATGAAAATTCATACAAAATATAAAGATCTCATCGAATGGGTTTTACCCCTTTATATCTGTCTAAGGTGGTGAGGTGTGGCCATCATCTTTACCTATAATTACAAGCATACCATAATTTGGTGAGTTAAAATTTTCAATTCAAACCCTAGAAAAGAAGCAATAACTGGCCAAATGATACTTTTCTTCAGAAAAAAATAGTAATATGAGCTAGCTTACCATGTTGTTAGGGTAATTGAGTTTGGAATAAATTGAGCACATTTAGTGGGTTTGTTCAGTTGATGTAGTTGTCAGAGACTGGATCAAAATATGGGGTTCAGGGAGCTAAGAAGAGCATGTTGGATTTAGCTAACAAGAAGATGTTTCTCTCAACCATAAAAAATTATTGAATGGAAGTGTTTCTTATGTTGGTGGAGGTATCCTATACGTTAGTGTTGTTGGTGTTACAGTAATATTTTCCACTAAACATTTTGGAATTTTCATCTTTTGTACAATTTGGATTGCCTAGGCTGGGAGTGATAGTCGGCCTTTGGTTTATGTTTATGAAACTTTTGTTGGTGGCTCTTGGGATCTTTTCTTATTTAATGGTGGAGTACTTCGAGTGGCCAGTTTGTTGTTCTCAAACCTTTGTCACCAAGGTTTCATTTTCTCTCGAGAATTGAGTGTGGAAGTTGATGTTTATCTAAGTAATGGTGGATTCTTCGAGTGGTTGGTTGGTGTTTTGATCCCCTATCATTGTGGATTTAGTCTTTGGTATGCATAGTTTTCCGTGGCGAATTGGTAATTGTTTTCTGGCAAGACTAGCTTGGAAGCATTAATGTTCTCCTTCGTCTACTTTTTTCTAAGAGTCGGGGAATTCTATGATAAGGCACGCTGGGAAGATTTGGGTATTTATGTATTTATAGCCATTTATGATGTTTCTCATCGATCCGATATTCCTTTTTAAAGGTGGTGATGCCCTTGGTGTTTCCATTATTCCTTGGGATTAATCTCTCAAGGTTTTCTTTCATGTTGTCATATTTTTTTATTTCTTGTCACCTTCCATTTGTGGAGGCCATATACAATTTGTATTATCTCAAGTACTATCTCGGTAGCTAGATTTTGTTTATACTTTTTACTCTACACTTTGGTTGGATTTTGAGTGTTCCTTTGGTCTTTGTTGTCTCAGGATCCAAATCTCCTTTTGGTATTTCATTAGGTCATCTTCTTTGGGATGATTATGACCTGATTTACCCCTGACTCACTGGACCCAAATTCCCTTATCCACGCCACCATGGTTGTTGAGGTGGCATATGTGAAAACACATTCCACTGGGTAGACATTGGAACCTACTCCCTTGCATGTGAAATACTCGCTAGGTGGCGTCCCTACACTTTTGGGTGATTTTCATGTCGATGCCAGCAAGCAAATGAAGCAGGAGCAACATGACATGAAGAAAGGTAGTAGGAATGTTAATGCGGTTAAGTCTACTCTAGAAACAACACTCCTTAGTGGTAGCCATAACATGCTCTAGGATTGTGTAGTTAGACTGCAAAAGCATGCTCTAGTGGATAGATGGGCATTTGCAGACATGAATGAATGTTGTATTCAGGATTGGGTTAAGCAACAATGGACTCCTATCCTCCAGTATACTCCCAAGATCAGTGTACTTTTTAACAAATAATTTGGGTTTTATTTCCTTCACTAGGATGACGTAGATCATTTACTTAATTACCCTTGGTGAGAGGTCATAACTTCTTGTAGTTGTATCGGTGGTATGTGGGCTTCAACCCTCTACCGAAGACTCCTTAAAATCTCTTTATATGAGTGAAATTACCTGGTTTATCATTGGAGTTCTAGAACAAAAGGACTATCAAGGATATTGGGAATGCAATTGGTTGCTTTGTGTACCTAGATCAAAGGATATTTTGCACCATGGACAAGTTGGTTGCTTGGTTGTAAGTGGAGGTAAATTTCTATAGTGGTGTTCCAACGAATATTTATTTGGAATGGGGAACGATTAGGGTCCAACAACGCGTGGATTTTTGAGGCATCACTTTTAGATGCTTAATATGCCACCATACTAGTCACCTTATGGTTAGATGTACCCGTTTGATATTGAATTAATGGAGAAAATGTGGAGTTTGTGTGTAAGAGGAAATATCATGGAGGATATGATAATCAAGAGGACACCACAGGCCCAAGCATCTTGTTAACTCATTTGTGAGGGGTTTATCTTTTCAGCTACATTTCCTTAACATATATGCCCCTTACTAGGACAAATTTTATTTCTGGAATAAATTGGGTGAATGTGGGATCCTTAAAATTGGCTCAATGATCTTGGCTAGGGATTTTAATGCCACCATCTCAAGAGAAGAATTTTGTGGCACCCGTTTTTGTGTCAATCCTTTGGGAAAACACCTACGACATCTCTTTGTAAATAATCACCTTGTGGATGTTCATCCTTTTCCCTTATCCCTACATGGAGTAATAATCGGTCTGGTTCTAAGCACATTGGGAAGAGGTTAGACGGATTCTTGATTCATGAGAACATTATGGAGTTGTTGGATTATCTTAGAACATGGTTTTCACAAAAAAAAAATCTCAGATCATTCGTCAATCATTCTACAATGGAGAGGGAAAAATATTTGTAAAGGACTCCCTTCAAACTCAATAGGCTTAGTTAGAAGAGGAGGATTTTAATCATTTGGTTAGAGACTTCTTGAAGAATATGTTATGTACATAGAAAACCTTGACGATGAGCCTGATTTCAGAGAAATTAAAGAGGTTAAAACATGAATTTCTAGCATACATCCTCAAAATATCAAGGACTGCATTTCTGTAGGCTCTCATCTGCGGATGTTTTTCTTGATATTCTCCTCTTACTTGTTTAATCACCAGCTCTGAATCACCATAAACAAAAATCATTTTTGCATCCAGTTTCTTCAAAATTTCAAGACCTATAATCAAAGCCTCATACTCCGCTTCATTAATAGAGCAATCAAAAGCTAACTTGTAGGAACATACTCTAACATTACTTAGGACTTTGGCAGGCTGGAAAGCAGGGCTTCAAATCCAAATTCCAATACCAGCACCGTCCTTACCCATAGCGCCATTGAAGTCCATGCTCCAAAGGCTGGCTTCATCTTCTAGACACTGAAATTTTGTTTCTTTCTCAACCTTACCTTTGCTGATTACTTCATGTTTCTGCTCTTCACTGGCCTTTTGCTGCTATGTAGGTTGCTCAGAAGAAATTTCTATTTTTTCTTTTTCTTGATTAAAAACTGCTCTAAAATTCTCGGAAATTTATGGCACATCATCTACTTCTACAAGCTGAATATCTACATCATTTAATGCACTATCAGAGTACAAAACAAAGGACTCTAAATCAATATGTACAACATTTATCAGATAATTCACAGGCTTCTCTTTACTAATGATCATATACTTCATTTTCTTTTCCTGGTACAACTTCCTCGATTGACCGAAAATAGGGATGGTAGCATAAGACAAGTCAAGTTGTAAAGTGCCTTTGAGTTTAGCACCCCATGATCTAGATAAGAGCATAGCAAATCGAGGCGGTATATCAGCAACTACCACATCCATCAAGACATTTTTGGTTAGGATTTGATCTAAAGAAACCACCAAATATTTGATGAGACCAATGCAATGAACTCTACCAGAGTCAAAGGAGTACAAATCATGATATTTTCAGGTGATATCCAAGCCCAAATTTTCCATAATGGCTTTAGGCATCAAATTGTGGGAAGCTCTAGAATCTAACATAGCATTATGGAGAATATACTCATGCAGTCTAAGACTCAGATAAAAGGGAGGGACTTTGCTATCTTCAGGCTGACCTTCTATGGCTGGACCAAAAATGAGTTCAGGATGATCATCTTCGACATTCACCATGTCTGAAAAAGGGTCTATTTGCAATATTCTAGATACATGGTGTTTATAATTGCTATTATTAACAAGCTCAGTCAAAGGAATGAACACTTTTAATTTAGAAATTTCACTTTCTAAATTAAAGGATGAAAGTTTTTCTACCTTTTTGACACCAATGTCCTTCTTATCTACTTGCTCTTTCGTTGCACTATCTTTTTTCTTATTGTTTTTCTCGTTTATAGTGATACTTGTTGATAGTACCTTGCTGGGATTTGGATCAGCAAGCTCTTTCCCTTTCTTTTGAGTGTTTGAGGAATCATTCTTTGATTGCACAACTTTTCTTTTCTGAATGGGATTGGCCGGTACATCTTTGCTCCTTAAAGAGTACTGCCTCTGTTGTGCAGTCAAAGCATTCATATAACCACGCTGATAATCATTAGATTCAGCCTCCAAAACCACATCATTTTCTAAGATGTAACCCTCATCCCTTTGAATGTGTGGAACTTCTGCATATTCTTCATCTTCGGTCAGAAATATAGGCATACCATCAGCAGTGAAAAAGTGATTTTTTTCAATTACCGGATCTTCATCATCTTCTTCTTCCATTGCTTGAACATAATTATCTTGTAAGGGAGTCCTGATCTATTGTTGTTGCACCGGTTTCTCTGGTGATTTTTGTTCTCTTTGCTTGATTTGGAATTGAGGCTGTTGTTGTCCCCTAAAATTTGGATTCCAGATTGGTGGTTTAGCTCTATCTGTGATGGTTAACCGATCAACCATCCTCTCCACTGTTCGAATCAATGTATCCACTTTTAAATCTGAAGTAGATTCTTCTTCTTTTATGGTCACTCTTTTCTTAGATCTCATTCTTGCTCTTTTGGCCAGCAAGTTTGCTTATACACTCACAACATTCTTTTGCATGTCTTCTAGTGTGGTAGGATCTTGTTCCTGCAACTGATATTCCATATCAGCATCGAAACTGTCTGGAAATTTGAGCAAATTCAATCCCTTCGGTGGTTTAATGTTGGCAAGAATAGCATTGTATACTGCATTAAACCTCACACAATAGTCTTGCACACTCTCGCCGACATTTATTTTGATGTTCTCATACTCGAACAAAATCTAAAGTGGATTCTTCTTCACCTCCCACCAATCCAAGAACTGCCTATGGAGGATTGGTAAAGTGGTGATAGAAGCTGCTGGTAAAGCTCTAAACCATTTTTGAACTTCACCTCCAAAGCTTTGTACAAACAATCTCATCGTCACATCTTCAATCTCTACTTCATGGAGGTCAAAGAAATCATTCATTTTATGTTGTTGAGTTGTAATGGTTTGAGTGGCATCAAAGAAAGGTATTTTGGTTTGATAATCAGTGAGCATGGCACCAAGATTCTGAGGTAAAACAAGGGGTGCATACCAGGCAACCATAACTCAAGGTGGATTTAAAGCAAGGATTGGGCTACTAGGAGTTGATGCAGTAGTTGATGGAGAACTGGGAGTAATAGGTGATTGATGGGGAATGGTAGGTTGATAGGGAAGTGAAGGTATAAATGGAGGTGGGGAATGAACTTTAGAGGTTGAAGGGAATAATGATGAACTAAGGGTAGTGGACATTGGTTCAGAAAGCTCGGGGATCTTAGCAGTAGTAAGGGATGATTGAGGGGAATTTAGAATATACTCATCAATTGACTGGTTTTCCTTTTGGACTTCGAGATCTGCAATAAAATCTGGATCTAGAACTATGTTGTCAAGTGCACTTTCAGACCTGGTTCTAAATAGGGAAAGGTCAAACGATAGATCAAATGGGAGGTCTTCTAAAAACAACCACTCATCAGGGCAGGAATCTACTTTGATTGAAGGTGTGGGACTGACTGAACTTTCTTCTCTTTTGAGTCTTCTCAAAATCAGTTTGGGATTAGTCACTACTGGGGCAAGGTTTGGATTTGGACTGGCCCTAGTGTACTTTCTCGAAGCCAATGTGCTCAAATTTTGAAGTTTTATATATTTCTTTACAAATTTCCAATTCATCCTAGTAAATTCTAAAACTCATCATCCATAAGCTTAAGAATTCAAATGAAAGATACTACCGGGGTGATTAGTATTTCGTTCCCCAATATCGTCGCCACTATGTTGTCACTTGGATTGAACCTCAGGCTGAAGGAAGGCATTGCCAAGGTAACCACAAACCACGCATAGCCAAGTAGCTAGCCCTACTAGGCCAGGAGAGGGCTCTCTCCGTAAGGATCTCAGCCAAGATGACTGGATCAGGAAAAGAATTTTAGGCTAGGTATAGTAGCATGAAGTTTTGATTGGATTTTGAAGGGGTTTTGCTGGATCAGGAGGAGTTAGACAATTTAGATATAGGGAATTAGGTCAAATTGCAGGGTGTTCAATGGGGCAAGGTAGGCATAAGGTTTATCACTCTAGGGCCTGATGGGGTGAGATGTTTAAGACTGGTGAGAAGCTAAGAAGAGCATGTGAAAACCATGGATCCTTCCTAGAATGCGGAAAACATGAAATGGTGAATGTTTTCCCAAAGCAGAGCACTGATATAATGATTTTTGCCTATAAACATGAAAGCATTCACTTAGAAGCAATGAAATGATTAATGAAGTACACAAAAAAAATTAACATATGATCACAAAAAGAAGAAACTGTACTAAAACTCCATACCACATGGATCCCATAAAAATAGCTACAATTCTTATTAATCTCCTGCTAAACTGCTACAAAATGATGTACAATTAAGGTCTCAGCATCCAGCTGAGTGCAACCCTTTACAATGAGATAGAAGAAGAAGATATAGGTTGTGTTTCAACTTCCTCCCATCCTCAGGGGTCAAATCCCTAAGATGAAGAGTTAATCTAACCAACATTGAACAAGAAACAGGAATATAGGCATCTTAACAACTTGCCTCTAAAAGTGAAAAATTGATTCATTTAAGCTCAAATTGACTTCTAATGTAATGAATCTACCCTCTACTACTAGTTATCCATCATATTTACATTCCAAGTCATCATTTACAATGGTAAAACATCCTCCATGAGAGAGAATCCATAAACACAGTCAAAAAATGGAAAAATAGGCATCCTACGCAAAATTTGCCCTTCGCACAGCGCCAATGACCCAACACGCAATGCCACTTTCAAGTCCCTTTTGGAGGCCTTCCCGGCATCCAAATTGAGCTCATGATAGCTCATTGGAAAGGTATTCAAGTATAATTTCCAAAACACCTAGCATGTCTGCATTTGAAGCTCATTTGACACCTAAAAACGTGATTCTCCCAACACTGCTTCTGTGTGTCCAAAAAGTGGCAGAAAGGTCTTTTTTAGGGTGTTTTTTGACCTTTCGGTGGACAATTTCTGCCTCAAAAACTTAGCAAACCCATAGGTTTCGTGTACTCATCGCTCTGAATCCAAAAATGAAAACCATTTGTGCATTAGGTGCCCCTAGGAAAAGCGCAGGCAGTTTTTCTGTGTGTAAATTTCAAAATTTACAAATGACAAAAACTCTTCTAAAATTGACCAAAATTGGTGAGAAGAACCATCATCAACTATCTTTATGGGCCAAGGAAGCTTCACCAACAAAACTAAGCCTATCGTTCTCCTTTTTGCCTTTTATATCCCGCCTTAGCCTAGCTTTCATCTTCTGGACCCTCATGTTGCAAATTTTGTTTCGAGTCCTGTAATGGTAGGCCATGTGCGTGATCATCTGGTTGTCTCTATTAGCCTTATGCAATAACTTCTCAAGGTGAAAATTGACTCTCTCAAGCCAAGTCTCTCTATCATCTTCAATTTCCTTCTCAATAGGAGTCAAAGTGACTTGTGCCTCTTTGTCACTTTGTCGTTTTACCTTGAGCAGTTCCAGCTCCATGAGGACTTGTTTGTCACTCAACTGCTTGTTTTCTTGTTCCAAATATGTGATGACATACTTGGCCCTCTCCAAATTATCCATCAGTGCTTGGATTTGAGCCTCCTTTTCTTGTATGATGATTTCCTTTATTGTTTCTTTGTCCTGAGCCTCTAAGTCAATTATTTCCATGCCATGATGCGTATAACACTGCTCTGGCTCATCAAGCTCTGTCATGTCAAAGTCTCTTTCCTCCTCATCATCAAAACTCTCCTCTAGCATCTTTTCTTTCCCTTTGTGCAGCTTTTTCACCTGTACCTGCTGTGTTGATGAAGAAGGTAAAGCCCCTTCCACATCCTATGGAGCTAGAATTTTCCTATGGGTTGATGAAGAAGGCAAGGTCCCTTCCACATCCCATGGAGAAAACACTTTCCTATCAACTGCAAACAATATCCTTGTGCCCCTTTGATATTTCATGTAAGTCCCAGGCACCTCGATAGTTTTAGTCTCTTTGGCCTCCTCATATGTTTTCGCCTGAGCATTGCTAGAAGGTCTGCCTGCCTCTTGAGACACTGGTGGAGGAATTTGAGGACCCCTAAAGATGTCATGAGAAATAAATGTCTCCCAAGATATGTTGAGGAGGCTAAGGTGATGAAGCACAATCATTTTGATCAGGGAGTAATGATAGAGATTGCTCATCTGTTGAGGGTATGGCTTCTTCTGGACAAAATGAGCCATATTCTCAATATTCTTGAACAAGAAATAAAAGAGGTTTAACATCCTCACCCTGGTAAAATGCATGAGAAGCTTGATGTGATAGGTGTACAGCCTGGAAAATCTGCCCTCACAAGTGAAATATTTCATGATGATTTTCATCATGGCAACATAATTGTCTTCAAGAAATCTAAAAGGAAAAAGTATTTTCACCTCATTTCTATACCGGGGTTTAATATAAGGCTCATAATAGTGTTCATCCAGGTCCTGTGCCTTGTACCACTTCTCCCCTACATTCGAATCCTGGTTGCATCTGCAAAGATGGAGGGTGAGACTGTGAATGTTACCCCAGCAAGAGTCACCTTGTTGTCCTAACAATGAGCTACAAAAATTCTGGTGAGCTTAGGGTGGTGTTGAACTCTCTCTACCTGCTCACAGAACTCATGGCAGCCAAGATATCTAAAACAAGTGACAGCCAACTGAGAGGCCTACAATTCCTCAAGGTTTGATGACTCTTCTCTGATAATTCTACCTCCCTTGTGTGGTTTTCTCTAATTCCTAGCTCTATCTGCTAAGGTGTCACTGCCTGTGTTTTCCTCCTCCTCACAGTCTCGGTCTTCTCTATCCATGTTTGCAAGGCTTGAGGTTGTATGAAGGGAATGAGTGAGAGTGATTTAGGAGTGAGGGGATGGGAGATGACCTTATGGGCTAGAAAATGAATGAGGGAGTAGGAATCATAAAAATGAGAGGGAGGGCTTGGTTTGTTTGAGATATTGCCTTTTGTGAAGAGGGATAAAGGGATGGGGATGTTATGGAATGTAATAGGGAAAGAGTTTAGAGTTTTAGGGATAGGTGATAGGAGGGATAATTGGGTTTAGGGTTTAGGCATAACTAGGGGAAAATTTAGGGTTTCATATTTACCATGGGGAATTATGCTTAAGAGTTTGATTGCAAACCAATAATGAAGCATGGGAGGACAAATTACTTGTATTGAAGGGAAGAGAGGGCAATCTTGAAGTTTTTTGAAGTTTTGAGGCCTTTTTGGCCCTTCTTCTCAACGCGCAGCGCCACCACACAGACATGCAGTGCCACCTCTAGAAGCGCAACGCAGTGTAAATTTACACTGTGAAATTCTCCAAACACGTAGTGTCGGGCCCAGACGTGCAGTGCCAGTCTCTCAATGCGCAGTGACAACCCTGCCTGCCTGAAATGTGCAGCACCAATCTGCCTACGTGCAGCGCCGCTCCACCACTGCTCCAAGTGCACAGCACCACCCTCAAGAAGCACAACGCCACTTCTCCTTTGCCCAAAACTCACTCAACCTTTGCTCTTCTCCTCACTTTTTAACTCCTTGCTTACCAAATGAGACTGAAAAACTTGAAAATGAAATGTCAGGCCTTATATAGGAGTAAATTTTGATTTTCCACTTGAAAAACCCACTTTCTAATGTTTGTTGACCTTTCTCAAAACTTTGTTTTTAATGCCTTTTATTCTTTGTTTCCTTTCAGGTGGATAATGCTCAACTTGAACTAATTTTTGCAGTGTTTCTTTGTCTTGCAGCAAGGAGAGATGCTTTGGTGTAGCTGGGATCATTAACTCAAAATACTTTGTTTTCACAAATTACATTCGTTTAAAAGATAATTATATAGTGACTATGACCTACAAGCCATCTTGCTTGACTTATTTATCATCCTCATACCCTTGCTGCCCTTTATTTACACCTTTAAATCATGCTCTTGACCTTGGTAATGAAACCCTAAGACCTAATGAAAACATGCCCTAAGACCTAATGAAAGCATGATTGCAAATTGACCATGAAACCATAACTAAAGACATCCTGGAGAAGGGTCAGCAAGTATACTCTATGAGGGAGAAATTAGATTTTCTGAAGAGAAGATAACCATCAGTGGATCAATTTGACATGACCTAATGAAATGATGTAAAAATTTCAGTATGGGACCCCTAAAATGAAAATGCAAAGAGAAGATTTGATCCTTGATGGAGGTATGCAGATACTGACACTAACAGGCACGGTAAAAAAATTAAATTTGAGGGTGGATCTAGACTAGATCGAGGTGGAGATGGAAAGTATTGGTGAGATAATGGATCCAGTAGCTTTGGCCACTTTAAATGTGGCTCATCTATGGGAATTGGAGCTTGAAAAGAGACATATATTAAAATTATAGGAGGTCACATGGCGACTAAAGAGTCGAGCTACTTGGATTAAGGAGTGTTATTGGAACACCCATTTTTTACAACATTTGGCTACTCAAAAGAGAAATATGAACTCTATATGGGAATTGGAGTCGACATCGGGTGATAGGATATATAACAAAGGAGACATATAAAAGGAGGTTGTCCATTTTGTTGAGAACATGTTCTTTGCTCGCACAAGGGTGGACATCACTGAACAACTCTGGGCGATTGAGGATTTCCCCAATATGTTCACAACAGAGTCAAATGTTGAATTGAGAAGACCAGTTACTATTAATGAGATATCAATGGTCGTTAAATCTTTCGCGAAGGAAAATTCTCATAGTTCTGATGGGTGTACTGTAGGGCTATTTTTACACTTCTTTGAAATTATGGGAGGTGATATTTTGAATATGGTTGAAGAGTCACACATTTTTGGTTGAGTCTCTTGGGTGATCAATTCCACTTTCATTGCTCTCGTCACCAAGACATCCCACCCGACTTCCTTGATAGATTTTCGACCCCGATTTCCCTTTGCAACATTTCGTATAAATTAATTTCAAATATCATAGCCTTCAGACTTAAGAATACTCTTTCAAATTATATCTCTTTAGATAAATTCAGTTTTCTCTCTAAGCGACAGATTCAGGAGGCTGTTGTTATTTCCCAGGAATGTATTCATGCCATTCACACAAAGAAACAAGAGGTTGTTGTTATGAAGTTGGATCTCCACAAGGCGTGCGGCTGCATTGATTGATCTTTTCTGAGAATGATTCTTACAAAGATCAGGCTCTCTGTGGATAATGTTACCTCGATCATGGCATGCATATCGTATGTTAATTATGCAGTCTTCACTAATGGTGCCCCATCTAAATTTTTTGGGTTGGCAGAGGACTTCATCAAGGTTGCTCTTTTTCCCCGTTATTATTCTTTCTGATTATGCATGGTCCGAGCAAGAAAATTGGGGAGGCTTGCATGGATGGCACTTTCCATGGCATGTAGGTACCTTGTAGTGTCTATATTTCACACTTATTTTTTGTTGATGATTTTCTTACTTTTGGACAAGTCTCTTCGAGACAATGGAGTGATTTTCATACCATTCTCTCTAGATATGGTACAACATCTGGTTTATGCCCAAATGGTAATAAATCAATATTGATCCATTCCTTTGGAAATAATGAGGAGATAGCCAACATCGTTGGGATTTTTGGCATGGTTGTCTCAAATATTGAAGATGGCTTCTGCTACTTGGGTTTCAGGCTAAAACCAAACTAGTCTGGGATTGTTATTGGTTACTCGAGAATTTTCAAAAGTGCTTATCTTTATGTTCACATCAATGTTTATCTCTAGGTAGAAAATAAACCCTCATACAATCTATCCTTCAACATATCTCGGTGTATTAGATGCACCTTTTCATGACCCCCATGAATACCATTCAACGGATCAAGGCTATCATGACACATTTCCTATGGTCAGGTGCCAAAGGGAAACATAAATTCCATCTGGTTCTTTTGTACACCATCTCAACATAAAAATAGTTTAGTAGATGGGGCTTATTGGATCTAAAGATGTTTGGATGGGCACTTCTAACCAAAATTCTATGGAGGGAATTTTTTGGTAAGGGGATATGGCAAGATGTTATTCATGACAAGTATTTGAGACACATGTCCCTAGTGGAATGGTACTGGCGTGGTGGTATTGGAATAAAAAAGGGATCTCATATATGGAATAGTCTCACTAAAGTTAGAAAGTGTTTGTTTGATAATCTGCATTGGTCCTTTGGTAAAGGTGATAAAATTTTGATTGAGATTGATAATATACATGGGATGTGTAATAAACAACATCCACCCCTTTGTGTCATTGATTCCTTGCATGTGAAGGGTATTTTTTCCTTGAACAAGCATTTGGACACATGTTTGACTAGTATTCTTACCCATCTTGAAAGGATGCTGTCGAGATTAGTCTGTCTCATGCAAATGCAATTTTCTGGAAATGCTTTAGATTAGAAGGCCCCATCTAATCCGAAAGTGTTGTGGTTTTAGAGATTTATAAATATTTTATTGTAAATCTTTATTTTATTATAAATCTTTACAAGTGTGGTAATTTTATTGTTTTTGATCATTTTTTAGTTATCAATTTTAATTTTAGTTAATTGATTAATTATAGTAATGTTGATATCTTTATTTCTTGTTACAATGATATTTAATATAAAAATATGAATGTTTCTATATGTGGGAAAACAAATAATAATTTGTTTGAAAATAAGGGTTCTTAATATTTTTATATTTTTTTAACGAAGAATTATGAAATTTTGAGGTTTGATATATTTCTTGTGTTTAGGATATAGGGCAAAAAGATGAAAGGTGGGAATAACATGAAAGTAGGATTCATAACAAATAATCTATGTTTGAATTTGATTTTCCTTAATTTAATAATGGAATGTTACATGTTTAAATCAAGTGACTAATATAATCTATAGAATAACTATCCAAACACAACTTTTCAATGGTTTAATATGATGTTTTTTGGTTGGGACACATTTGTTTAAATTAGAACCTGAATTACAATTTCATTAAACTTGAACTAATAAGTAAGAATCTAGATTAAAAGATTGTGAATTTTTCTTTTGAAAATACAAATTGAAGTGTTTTTAAATTGCAAGATTGAATTCTAAAAGTAAATATAGATTTTGAATAATTTTAATTTGAAAAGGTAAACTTTGATGTCAAAAGTGTCAACTATGATTACGAAATTATAAATTACAAGTTGAAAAGTGTTACTAGCGAATTTGTTGGAATGTGCGTAATGATGCCAATATTATTTGTTGGAATGTGCATAATGATGCCAATATTTTGAATTATTTTTAAAAGTGTATATATTGAAATCTCATACTAAAATACACAATTTTATTCATGCATGTACATGCATATCATTATGATATGCATTGCTAAATATATAAAGTTATTGAATATAATAAAATTAACAGTTGATGATTATTACAATGAAGGGTTGTACATATTTATATTTATTTTGAGACAACATACAATAAGGTTCCATATATCCAATGTCATTTATCAACTTCCTCATCTTATTCACAAAACAATGACACTTGTTTATTTTAGAAAATTTATTTACAAAGTCCACCACTGGAGCAAGAGAGAAGAAAGAAACTAACCTTCAATACTTCAAACTAATATAAGTCGCTACTTTATGGGTTCTTACATGAAACAAGTCATTAAAATGACAAATAATAAAATTCATTATTCAAATAAAATATTAATCATTAGCATCATTCTCACTCTCTCTATTATGTGTAACTTGTTCTAGTTGTACCTCAATTACCTCAAATCCCTTACAACTTATTTTTTATTGTCTTTCATTTCCATCTTTATTACATCTACAAACATAGTTTCCACAGTTCCAACAACCCAATATTGAGTTCTTCTATGGACTTCCACTAATGAACTACTACTTTATATGTCTTAATGGTAGCATTTGAATCTTACTAGACATTACTATTTTCTATACCTAAGCATATTGCAATATGCTTGATGTGTGTCTGATGATCATACTACAAGTAATTGTCCCTTAATAACATTTTTTCTTGGAAATAATTAATCTATGAATATGTTTCATAGAGGTTAAACATAATGATCCTTAATAATATGGAAATTATCCCTCCAATAAATTTCCATGACTTCATATGTGTAATAACCCCGGGTTAAAAGTTCATGTAATAAATGATAATAAAGATAAAATAAGACCAAGGTCATAAGACACATATTCCAAGTTAAATGTTGGGAAAAACTCTATAGTGGGCATCACTTGTTGTTTATTAGGGCTAAGGAAATTGACAAAGCATTTGAAAAAGGCATTGGAAAAGGCAAGAGACATTAATTGACATTTATTTATGGAATAAAGGAAAACATGAGAAAAGGGAGATGAATGGTCACAAATTTGTATGTGAAGGAAAATTGAAGAGAAAATAGAAGAAAATGAAGAAAATAGAGGCCTTAATGATAAAAAGGCATCTAAGGATCAATTCACAACTTTTGCCAATTCAGTTTTGGAGCTCTCTTCTATTCTCTCATACTCTTGCACACATAGAGAATTCTTGGAACGCTCTAACATTGGAGAAAGGAAGGAAAAGGAAGGACAAGGAAATAAAAGGACAAGTAAGGAAGGTTGGATCAAGTAGCTTCAACGGGACGATTTTGCAGTTAATAGATTACATGTGTGATTTCCTGGTTGAGGTGTGAATGCATGCTACATGCATTTGTTCATTTGGTTCATTTTTTGTCATTGGCATGGGTTTTTCCTAGTTTTATATTGGTTTTAGCTTTCCCTTGCCATTTCCTGGATAACCATGGTGTGATGGGGTTAATTACTTAGTTGAGATTTGGATTGTCGAAAGGTTTTGGAATTGGGTTAGATTGTCTCAGGAAAATTCCAAAAGGTTAGGGGTGGAGATGGTTTTCTTCGAGAAGCATTCAAAAGGCGGGTGGAGATAGGAAAATTATTCAAGGTAATGCTGAAGAAATTCTTAGGCATCCAAGCTTGTTTTGGCTTCGTGATCCCTTAACCAATTTTTGTGAGATCGCATTAGCCTAAGGGTGTAGGTGGTTTAATCTCCATGAATCCCTAGTTGTTTATGTCTTAAGATCCCACATTCATTCTTGGAACATGGCACGAGGGTGATTGGATGAATGAAATATTTGGTTCAGCCCAAACTATGGTCAAGTGGTACATGGAAGTCCCTGCCTTAGTTGGATTTTGCACAAGTTAGCAAGAGTCATTTTCCTATTGTTAAGTATGAGCACTTGTGTTACAGGTCTATTTGGGCACATCACTCCCAACATTCAGATCAGTACTTTTAGGGCTCATCAAACCCTAATTTAGTTGTTACATGCCCTAGAGAAGTCAACTCATTGAATGCCTCCTTTTATGAAATTTTCATGGCCTGAAGCCCTCCTAAAAAGCCTCCTTGGGATACTAGCGCAGCCTATGCCTTGAGACAGTGCACTGCAGAGCAGGCAAGCCCAGTATGGCCTACATTGCAGTGCACTTAGGCCCTCTTTAGCCTACGCTAGGCGATATTGAGCAAAATTTGTGTAGGGTTCTAGGAATATACCTTCATTCTAGATGACTCTAGAAGGTTCCCATCTCTTATCCCCTCCTATGAGCTCGAAATCGGATAGGCTAAGGATCTATTAACCTCCTATCCTCTCATCCCTTGCTCCATAGAAACTAACTTCAAGATTGGAAAGCCATTTAATACCCTCATTTATGACAAAACCACCTCAATTTCCTATAAATTGAGCACTCATCATAGTGATCAAGGGGCTAGAATCTGAAGTTTGTAAGGAAAATATGTTTCTTTGAGGATTCAATTTATGTAAAGCAATGTTATGTTGTTGGAGTGTTGAGCTTTTGATGTGGCAAGGGTTGAACTAAAGTTGGAGGAGTGGCACAGAATCAAACTGTATTTGGTGATATTCTTCCTTCTACGTTAATAAAGAGATTATTCCTTTTCTCATATGATTGTTCATATATGTGATGATTATGTGTTTCAATGTATTCAATTCCATTGTTTTATAGTTGATAGTTCATGTATGCTTTAATCGTTTCTTATTTCTGTTTCTCTTGATGCAAGTGCCTTTTGAGCAGATTTAGTTCAAGTGGGAGCAACGAGAGCGATTCAAAAGAGATTTAGGAAGTGAAAGGCAACAAGTAAGTTCCTCTATCTCATCTATATTCTATAAGAAAAGGTTAAACTACTTTCATTTTGTTGTTATAGGTGTAGTCACCCACCTAGGGAAGATGTGTTTATCTGTAGATGAAAATTCCATGTAACAAATTGGTGACCATATTGGGGAAAGACTGTCATTCTTGGTGGCTTACCCTCATCATATCACACCCTAGTAGACTTCTCTTAGCTTTATTGATCTTAGTTCAGTCTTCTTGAAGTGCTTTTAGTCAAAAATTGTGCTTGAATGTCCCTTGAATTGACTCTTTGGCACCAACGCAGTGTTTTTTCTGACACAGTGTGTTGCAGAGCAGCCCCTGCCTTAGAGACAGTGCATTGTAGCACACTATCTCCCTCTCTGGTCTACGTTGATCCCTTTTAGGCTAAAAACCCCACCTTTGGTATCATTTTTTCAAAGTTTCTTCTCTTGTTGTTTTCTGAAAGATCAATGATGCTTGTGGTTCTAAAATCAACTTGTATTTCTCTTCCTAGCGCTACTTTGGCCTTGATTGTTTAGTGTTTCTTAAATGATTTCTTTATCATTATCAATTCATTGTCAAAGTTAGCTTATAGTCAATTAATCTTTGCTGAAAAGAAAGTGTCGTAAAGTATTCATTTCTTTCGAAAAGGAACTGTCGTAAAGTCTTCGTTCTTGCAAAAGATTGATTGATTGTATGTGCATTAGTTTCCTTTTGTTCATCTCAACATTAAGGGAATTGAAAAGAAAAACTTGCATTATGAAATTAGAGGTTTTGTGTGTACTTATAGGAATAGTTTAGGGAAATTGCATTAGATGTGCTCTTTGTTCTTTGATTAAACATTTTGATTTCTCTATCCCTTGTAGTTAAGGTTTTCATTGTTCAAAATCAAATGAAAAGAATGTTTCTCATTATAGTTGCATTCTAGGAATTTCAAAGACATCACGTGGTGAACCTTGAAAGACAAAATCTTAATCAAGATCAAATTAAAAGTTATCTCAATTAACCTAAGGGAGAATTGTCAGCTAATGAATAACATTTATAGGTTCTAGGCTAGAGACGTGTTTTGTCGTCGTAAAACATAGCAGTTGTCGTTAATTCTCTGCGATGCATTCTGAGTGTGATACCTCATTCCACATACGTAATTATATCGTAGCTCATCCACATACCTTTGGGTATATAGGGTGGTGTTATAGTATGAAAAGTATAAAGGAATGCTCTCACTGTGCGGTTTCGCATTAGACAGTGCTAACATGGGTTGGGCTTCCACGTACTTTTGGGTATATATGGGAGGACTACATTAGGTTTCTATCCATCCTTAGGTAACCGAGTCAGCCTCCTTGTACACTATGATACACTGAACACAACATTCGGGGAGATTACCTGCACGTATGTTAAGTCCTTGGTTTACTGAGGCAGTATATTGCAGTTCATAGTTGCTTGGTAATCATTTTGCCTAGATTACCCTCTTTTTATTTATTTCTTTTTGTAATAAAGTCATTCATCAATCGTGGAGGAACATCAACCCTTACTGTGTCGTTCACGGAGGATAGCGAGTAAACCATCGTTACCCCAAGAAGCTACACCTAGTCAGCAAAAGAAATCTCGTTTGACTGAATCTAGTACATCACAAACTTTTGTTTCTTCATCTAAATTACCGGAATTACCTATATCGGTAAGTACTGTGACCCCAGTTACTCCTACAATTACTGGTACATCTGTTACTGAAGTGGAATCTCCACAATTACCTGAGGACACTAGAAGTGAACCTAGTGAAACAGTAACCCAAGTTGTTCAACAAGAAGTTGATTCTCAACCCAAAGTTGTTCAACAAGAAATTACTTCTGAACCTGAATCTGTTCAACCAAAATTTGATCCTAAACCTATCACCATTCAATCAGAAGTTACTTCTGAACCAGAAGTTGTTCAAGAAGCCCAACCTAAACCTGTTGTTCTTTAACCAGAACACTTGGATCTTGAAGTTGAACAATCAAAATTTGTTACCATACTGGAAGATGATCGATTGGTTCATCCTCAGACATCCGTAACTGTTGAGACTTCCCCTTTACCTCAGGAACAAATACCAAAAATCTATTACATACCTGATGGTGAAATCCTTCCACGTGGTTTGATTTCGATAGAAGAGGAACCTGAGGAAGAAACAACCAAAACTCCAGTTCGATTTGGACCTGGACTTTATCCTTATCCTCATACTCCTCATTTTACTTCTACTTTTGGTCCTGATTACTTTCAGACACCCATTGATTCGTTAGGAAATTTATTAGGACATTTGATTATGGCAGAATCAACATCCCAGACTGTAGCATCTGTTACAAATGCGGCAGAATCTTCTGCCGCTACCTCTTCGATTTTTACCACGACACCTGAGTCACATTTGTATGGTGTTCTGTCTATCCCACCGAGTTATCAATCTTTATCTGGAGCCCACTCAGGTGATTCTTCTAGTCCATTGTCTTCACCCATTTCCTCTACAGGAATTTTATCCTTCATTAACGGATACTGAACAGCTTAACCCATCAAGTCAATATCAAGCTGGTTCATCTAGTTATCATCCAATGTATCTGCTTTACACTAGATTACCCCCATATGGAGAATAATATGCACAATCTCCTTATCCTCCATTTACTGGGGGGAAACCATATGTCAATATGTTATCGTCTTTAGGTCAGCCTGGAATGATTTTTTGTCAGTGGAAGCCAACAATGCTTGTTCAACCAAGGCATGTGTATCCATCACAACCTATCCAATCTGTCTCATCCATACCTACTACACCTGTTGTTACAACTTTACCGTAGTCACAAGCTCAGTTAGTTGTATCTCAACCTTTGCAAGTTGGTCCTTCAACCTCAGACCCCCAAGTTTCAGGTTTACAGATTCAGCCTTCTCAGGTAGTTTTACAACAACCATTTGTGCCTAGAATTCAACAACCTTGGGCCAATTTACCATTTACTAGAATGACTCATACTTACACTGGTTTAGTGTATTCACAACCTGGTCAAGCTTACAATGGTGGGAAACAAGCGTTAAATCAACAACCATGGCAATCACAATATTAACAACAATAATTCCGGGAATACCAAACTTATTCTGGACTTGGTCAACAAGCCTATGATGGGTTTGGTCAACAAGAATTTTACCCAGGTCTTGGTCAACAAGCCTATGTTAGGTTTGGACAACAAAAAATGTATCCTAGTGCTCAACAACCACCTTATACCGGATTTGCTCAACAAACTTACCCCTATCAAGGTTACCAGCAGTAGATGCCTTATGCTAGTATGCAAAGGCCTATTGCCTAGGCAATCCCATCTTACCCTGGTTATGCTCAACCTAACCTCAATAAACAGTTTCCTTTTGTTGAAACACTTGAATTACCATATTTAAACCAGCTTATCAATGATCCAATTCTTTATGCACCTTGGTGGCCAGTGATTCCTCATAAATTGCCTTCCGATATTCCAAAATTTGATGGAAACCCTGGAGAAGACCCGTCCAACCATGTCATGACTTTTCATTTATGGTGTTCATCAAACTCCCTGAATGATGATTCAGTTAGACTACGTCTTTTCCAGAGAACACTTATTGGTATGGTTGTGAAGTGATACATTGAGTTACCATAAGCTTCTTTTGATAACTTTACATCCTTAGCTACCACGTTTTTAACCCACTTCTAGTTACCCATACGATGTGAAACTAGAACAGAACTATTAACCAACTTTAAACAGACTACTGCTACTCACATCTTTGATCATATTCATGAGTGGCATCGTTGTCGTCGAATGGTCAAAACTTATGTTCCTGATCATCTTTTAGCTGAGTGGTTTATAAAATCCTTGTTTCCATCTATCACCGAGGATGTGGCTAAAGGAGGAGTTGTCACTGAAGAGAAAGTAATTTCTCGTGCCCAATACCTAGACTTGATTTACACTCAGTCTGGCATGCTCTATGACAAAATTCCAAATGCACCTAGATCAACTTTTACTGTTCCTCCACCCCCATCGAGTAAGGACTCTCATTTTGGTGACGGTGTGATTGGTTCTTTGAGCACACAAATAACAGGTAGACCATATGGTCAAACACTTTCTATTTCCAATCAAACTTCTACTATATCTAATAACACTTCTGCTTCCGAAATAAATTTCGTGTCATCTGAGAAAGGCAAGAATGAAAAGAAACCTAGAAGCAAGAAGAAGGGGAAAGCTAAAAATAAAACAAAACCCTCACCCTCAAGAGAAATCATCTGATTCCTCTTCTCTAGCTAGGAAACCTCATTATCCATGTTTGATCTGTAATGAGGATCATTTTACACAAGACTGTCCTCACCGCTTTGAAGTCTCAAAACTTCTTAAGACTTCTAGTGCATCCACGGTATTGACAGATCCTTTTCCAAATCCGAAGACTCATTTGGTTGCTACAGATCATGCTTCCACTTCCCAAGTGCTTATTCTATCCGCCTCTAAGCCTAAAATTGATGTTTGGGTGTCAACATGAAGTAAAGATTATGGTAATCCATCATCATCGTCAAATAACTAAGCTTCAGATCAACCAAATCCTTCGACTTTGACTTCATTTGATCCTATTCCACCACCTATTGCACCAGAGCTAGCAATAAAATTGCCTAAAGGAGTTGTACATAAGTCTACATTCAACCCTTGAGCTCGACCAACGCAAGCTTAGTCACCTTCTTCTATGTTGATGCTTGAGGTGCTTCAAAATTGTCCTCCCAAAAGCAGGCTTTATTGTCAGTGATTGGTGGAATTGATCCAACAGATTCTAATCTTGTGGTTGTCAACCATGCAGGATATACACCGCAATTACCAGGTCAATTATATTTCCTGATCCAAGTAAAGGCTTTGAATAAAATCGTTCATTGAACCATCATTGACGAGGGTGCTTCTACTTGTATCATGTCAATGAGTTGTTGGAAAACACTTGGCTCCCTGCCTTTGTCACGGTCACCTACAACTTTAAAAGCTTTTGACGGTCACACATATACACCTTGTGGAATTTTGAGTAACCTACAGATTGAACTAGGGGGAAAAACTGTAACTGTTGAAGTTGAGGTCATTGATGGACCCCTTGACTACAACATTTTGCTAGGAAGACCTTGGGTTTATGCTATGGTTGCTGTGGTTTCGACATACTTTCGTATGATCGCTTTCCCTCATAAAGGCAAAATCATAGTAATTGATCAGCTTGGCTTCTTTGCCTCTAGTTCACAGGCTACTGGAAGCATTCCGTTAGTTCATGGACCCTCGATATCTCTTCAGAACGTTGGAGTAGGTCTCTTTAAAGATCCTTCCCTAATGGGTACTTTTTCGCTACCGTCACCATCACAAATGGCGGAAGTTGAAAAAGTTGAGACTTGCAACATTATATCTTCCACTTCATCTGATTCATGGAGGATTCCCAATAATTCCAAAGATGATATGAGTAATGAAATCATGTCACTAAGCCCCATTAAGCTTGCATAGCAATCAATCTTTTTGGCTTGTGCGGAAAACCCAAATCCATTATCACCAATTGTATGGGTTGATTGTTCGTTAGAGTATGGTACTTCCTTTGATCCTTTTTCACGTACATTTTCTACTGATGAAGGAATCATCCAATCAATGATGATAGAAGAAGAACCATGGGAATATTATCATCATCGATCCCATCTTCCAGATCACAGAGAAGATGTTTCAAATGAACCAAGTAACCTTTCAATTGTTGATTTCCTTTTGAATTTTGTATTTATAGACACAGTTGATTCCGAATGAAACTTGTCAAATATCAAAGAAACCATTTCTATCAACATTTCAACCAAGCCTAGAATTGTAGAGAACATTCATGTTGGCAAATCTTGTTCTCCATCCAAACTTGAAACTTACCGTGCTCTTTTCCGTGAATTCTGTGACATATTTTCCTGGTCATATGAGGAGATGCCAGGAATTGACTCTAGTATAGTTGAACATGAAATTAAAATGTATCTTGATGTCAAAATAGTACGACAACGCCTCTATCATGTTCATCTAAAGAAGGCTGCTACCATTAAGGCAGAAATTAAAAACCTTTTGCATGTTGGATTCATTTACCTCGTTCTTCTTACGGATTGGGTTTCCAATCTTGTTCCTGTCATGAAGTAACAAGGAACAATACGAGTGTGTGTTGATTATAGGGATGTTAACAACGCTTGTCCAAAACACAACTATCCCACTCCCTTTATCGACTAGATAATTGATGACTGTGCTGGATGTGAAATATTCTCATTTATGGATGGATTTTCTCGCTATAATCATATCAATATCCATCCAGATGACCAATATAAAACTGCTTTTATTTGTACCTGGGGCACATTTGTATATAGCAAACTCCCTCTTGGTTTGAAGAACATTGGGGAAACTTTTTAGAGGGCAATGAATTATGCCTTCCATGACATCAAACACATTGTTCAACCCTACCTAGATGATTTACATGCTCATTCACGGAAACTGGATGATCACCCACAACATATGAGAGCTATATTTTTACGGTGCTGACACTATAAAATTTGACTCAATCCACACAAATGTGTGTTTTTTGTTGGTTCTGGTCGTTTGCTTGGTTTCGTAGTGTCTAAATAAGGAATTCAACTCAACCCTTTGAAGGTTAAGGCAATTCTTGATCTACCTCCACCTTCCAATTTACTACAGTTACAGAGACTCCAAGGGAAGGCTAACTTTCTAAGGAGGTTCATTCCCAACTATGCTGAAATGGCTAAAGGATTTACTCGTCTTTTGAAAAAGGGGATACCCTTCCATTGGGATCAGGTTGTGCAAGCTTCCTTTGATGCTCTTAAAGATACCTTGATTCGAGCATCATTAATGTATGCCCCTAATTATCAAAATGACTATTTCTTGTATCTCGTCGCTGCAAATACAACCATTACTATGGTTTTAGTCCAAGAAGAAAATGGGACTAAACATTCGATCTATTATTTAAGTCACAATCTCAATGATACAGAAGTTAAGTACTCTTATGTCGAAAAGTTAGCTTTGGCTACTATTCAAGCTATACAGAGATTTCGTCACTATATCATGCTCTGAAAGACCACTGTCATTTCGGATTGCAAACCTATGACATACATTATGTCACATCAATTTCTTAGGGGAAAGTACTCGAAATGGATCATCATTTTGCAAGAATTTGATTTGGAATTCATCAAATCCAAATCAATGAAATCTCAAGTCTTCGCCGAACTTCTTTGCGACCTTCCCTCAACCGATATCGATTCAATAATGGAACCATCAATTCCAGATGAGTCTCTATTCCTGATTTTGTCATCTAACCCGTGGTATGGAGATATACTGATCTATATCGAGACCCAAAATTTATGGCCTAATATCTCTTGTTCGCAAAAACGGGATATTCGTTACCAAGCCAAATATTATCTTATCATTGGCAACAGCCTTTATCGTCGTGGTATCGATACAATTTTACAGAGGTGACTCACTCATGAGGAAGCTGAGAAAGTTTTGAATGATTTCCATTCTGGTGCTTGTGGTGGACAGTTATCTGGATATGCTACCGCATAGAAGATTCTCCGTGTTGGTTACTTTTGGCCAACTATACTCAATGATTGCATTATTGTTGTCAGAAGTTTTCATGCATGCTAGATTTTTTACCGCAAAACACGATTACCACCTGCACCATTGCGTCCTATCATCGTTGTTGGGCCATTTTCAAAATGGGGCATCGATTTTATGACATGTAACCCTACCTCGGTCGGGGGCATGGATATATAATTATCACTGTGGACTATTTTACAAAATGGGCTGAAGCCATGCCTACACTAAATAACAACGGTGAGACGGCTACTCTTTTTTTCTTCAACCATGTGGTTGCACGGTTTGGTGTACCACAAGCTATAGTTACAGATCATGGGCGCATTTTCACAACCATATGATGACCTAATTTAATACCAAGATAGGACTTTCACATGATAGTTCTGCTCCCTATTATCCACAAGCTAATGGAAAAGTTGAGGCCATCAACAAAATCCTTAAGCGAATGCTCCAACGAATGATAGGAGTTCATAAACGGAATTGGAATATAATCCTGTACTCGGCTTTGTGGGTGTACCACACCTCGGTGATAAATGAAACTGGATTCACACCCTTTCAATTGGTGTATGGTCTAGAGGCAATCTTGCCTATACAATGTGAAATTTCATCCTTAAAACTTGCAATTGACTTGTTACCCGACACTTCTAAAGAAGAAGCGCATTTCTTGGAGCTCATCCATCTATATGAAACTCATCGTGAAGCCGCATTGGCTAATGAAGCACATAAGAAATGGATAAAGACGCAATATGACCGAAATTTCAAGCCTCGCATTTTCTTAGAAGGAGATCTGGTCTTGCTTTATGACCAGGAAGCTGATAAAATAGGAGCAGGGAAATTTGAACCATTATGGCCCCTATATTGTCAAGCGTGTTTTGGCAAAAGGCGCTTATGAGTCAGTTGATTATGATGGGATTCCATTGTCGCAGCCTCGTAACAGGTTGTATTTGAAATGTTACTATGCCTAATTTTGTGTAGTAATAAGCACTGTATATATGCTTTGTTTGTATGTGTGCGTGTCAGTGTGACTTTTAGAGTTTTATATGGTTAAGTAATCCTCTTTGCATTTGTTGCAGATGTCGAAATCTTTGGAACCATTTCTTGGTTATGCCGATGGTGCTAGTCATAGTATGCAGAACCTATCTTCTTCAACATGGGCCATATTTGCTCCAAGTGGCGAGTTAGTGAGTTTAAAAGGGATTTTTATCAATCATTCTACGAAAAATATCGCTGAGTATAGTGCGTTGATCGAAATCCTCTCTGATGCCATTTCACTTGGCATTCGTCGAATCATCATTAAGCTGGAATCACAACTTGTCGTGTTGCAGCTAACAAATGTTTATACCATCCAAAATCCAACAATTTATCGTATGTTCCTTAAAGTTCGTCTCTTGGAAATACATTTTGATTACATGCAATATCAACACATTTCCAGAACTTTAACACATTAACTGATTCAAGACATTTGCGACACATGTAAAAGTAATTTTTTCAATTCACATCAATAGTTGAATGGGATTGCACATAACCATATATAAAAACACTGAAATAAAAAATAGATAGATCTTTTAAAAAAATTTACAAAATTTGTGCCCAAGACATGTTGGTCATCTGACCTCGAAATTCAAAATGCATAAAGAAAAACATCCTAAGTAAACTGACCTCAAAATTCAAAATGCATAAAGAAAAACATCCTAAGTAAACCTAATGATGCTCATGATAACAGGTCACAGCCTGAGTTATCATGTGCAATAGCCTCATCCAACGGCTAGGAACACCAATAGTGTGGCGCTGCAGCCTCATCGGTAACTCCTCGATCTGGATATTCGGAATAACGAGAATTAACCCCTCTATGTGATCCTAGAACTCTGCCAATGTCTCGTTCAAATACAAATCCTAGAGAACTACTCTACCAACGTTTCTCCGCATTGGTTCACCCGCCTCCTATTGATGACCCATAGGTTGAACAGTACCAACATCTACATGCATGAGTACATTTTTAGTTTAGTCTTGGAAACATTAAAAACACAAAAACATGTAGAAACTTAAAAATAAAAAACACTTGGTCAAAAACAATTTACCTATAGCACCCCATTGGGCACCCACTAGTAACCTCAAATCTGGATCTCCACGAAAGTCCATCTCTGCATATGGATGATCCTCGATGAGAAGGTGTTGCCGATTGAGCCAACTGAAGAATGCAGGAGGAAATGAGAATTGATGATTGGCCAGCATGTTCAGCCATCAACTCAACCCATCTCTGCATTCGTGGATCTCTAGGACCAATCAAACTCAGTGCCACATACTGAGGTTGCATCAATGGAATTCTCTCTAAGGTAAAGGAAATCAAGATCGAACCATAGCTAAAATTCTTCATCTTACCGCTCTTTACCTTGGTCAGATGCTCTTTCATCGAAGAGATAATTGCCTCGTACCAATTGAATGTAGTTGGCTCAAGGCACTCAAGTAAAACTGCATATATGATATGTTCGCTAGATGAAGTGTCGCACTACCTACCAACTCTACGATAGTGAAAAGGATTTTTCACAAAGGCAAATCATGAACATCCCTGATGTTGATCTACCCATCCTTGTTAGGTTGTGTACCTAGCCTACAGAACTGTCGAATGTAGTCCCTCACTGATTCACCCCCATAAGTAGAACCTGAAAGAGATATGGGGGTACCACGTCTCGACAATCCTGTAAGGAAATAAACATCATCGATCAATATAGGAAGAACTTTGCCTCCTATGTGAAAATCCTAATCCGTTGGATCCCATGAATGAACTAGGAACTGCAATAGTTCTAGTTGTTGCCTCATCCCGGACAATCTGAAGTATTTGAGCAACCCACATTATCTAAGGGCCTCAACTGTACCTAGATCATTAAGGGAAACCATATCCTATTCTTCATACTCTCTTTCTCGCCAAGTAATAGTCATTCTGATCCGATCAAAGCCTGCAATCAAACCATAAGCTTAGTTAGGATCCATTTCATGCAAAAAATTGAAGGATTTTTGGGTAAAACAGGAAAAACAAATTCATCAAATGCACCCAACGCAACCCAGGCTTAGAGATAGTGTGCTGCAGAGTAGGTACCCTTCTATTTGGGTGCACTACAGCACAATTTTTGATGTGATAGGATGCGTTGATCCCAGGGTGAAGTATATTTACCCTAGGGACCCCAAAAACCTAAAAAACTTGCCTGAAACTGTAAAAGAATGCACTTAAAGGGAAGAGAAAAGGTAGATCTCCTACCTGGTCCTAATGGTGCGACAAATGATCCACAGAATCTCTCGCAATCAGTTGTTGAAGTTTGAGGTAAAAAACTAGTTCATAGCACAAAACTGAATGGTAGATATCAAATGGTGAAAATGACTTTGTAAATTCTTGTTTTATGGTTATTTCATGTCATTTAATGAATAAACTATAATTTTTTACCCATTTTTACCAATGAAACATGTATGTTTAATCCATTTGGTGTTTCTTTGAACAGTTTTACAACTAATACAATGAATCTGACGTGCACGATCGTGAATTGTACTTTGACCACAAAGCATACTTTTATCTCTTTTTCGAGCTCTGTTAAAAATCAAAAAAGGAACCCCCTTGGAGTCCTCTTTAAGCTCTTTTCGGACTCCTGAAATATGAAAATATTGTCGAGGGCTTGTCCTTTTTAGCTCGTTAACAGATAGGAAATGACATCTACTCAGTATACGTTTAACCCTTTTCCAGACTGAGATATATTATTTACAAAAAAGGAATACGTTGATCGAACATGATCAATAGGTTCTCTCTCATATTATTTTATGCTTTTTCAGACTTGAGAGACAAAATTATGAAAAAGAACTTGTGGAGTTTACTTTCTCTCCCTTTTAAACTCTCTAAACATGAAAAGGACCGAATTCTCATTATCGTTAAACTCATTAAAACATCAAATAGCGGAAAACTTGTCCATCATGACAAGACCGAGTTTCACCTTCGCTAGGCTCGTTAAAACATCACATAGCGATGGATTCACCCGAATGGTGGAATTATACTACAAGCATATGCTATCCTCGTCAAACTTGTTAAAAATTAAAGAGGTACTTGTTAGCAATGACTGGGGAAAATGGGAAAAGGGATAAATCACTTTATGGTAGCAGTCGCTCTTGAACATGACACTTTCACTTCATATCTGTGACTATTTGGGTTGGGTTAACTGCTTGATAGTTATCATACCTATGGTCTATCACACCATCCATCACTTTGGTTTTGGGTCAATGTTTCCAATTCATTCAGTGTCACCAACATGTTCAAGAGAAGTCACTCAATAAAACTCATCCTTTGCAATACTCATAAACCTTCATTTTCATGACCATCATTCCTGAACCTTATGTCTTAAGTCACATTCTGTCTCCAAAATCATTACACTCGTTTTGTGTCATTGATGTGGGATACATGAAGGCCCTCCTGCGATGAGTCGCTTCTTGTCGACATCAACACATTGTCCAAGAAGTTGACTTAGAAACACCCTTTCAGTGCCTTGGGGCTTTCATACATCAATGGCAAGTTTCTCACTTCCGGCAATAGGTTGACATCACTGGCCTTCGACCAAAAGACTTTGTATGGTGTTCGACATCAAAACATCCATTCACACCATGCAGAATGTACTGCAATACCTTGAGAATCATTATCATTATCAATGATTTCTCTCGCGTCTATTAATGGCTTACATCATTGGCTGGTAATTCAACAGTGTCTTCCCATGTTCGACTTCAAATCACATATTCACATGGTTAGGCTCGTACTTGAGCAAATGATTGGACAAGATAGAGGACCCCAGATCTAGTTTCATCTATCCGGGCTGCGATTTTAGGAAAGTACTAAATCATCTGTATGATGGATTTACACTAATGGTCATCCCATCATGGGTCTATATCTGTAGAAGACTATCTATGTACATGTAATGAAAATTTTATATGTTGAGTATGGGTATGCCTTCCCTCATTAATCCATGAAAAATAGAAAATATCATGATGTTATGTATTGTAATCGATGTAGGTCACCGTCCGCTTAAGTTCCTCTCCGTCACATCATAAAGCATATCACTTGACATTATCATTTTCTACTTCATGCTTTAGGGGGCAACTGTTACAGGTCTATTTGGGCACATCGCTCCCAACATTCAGATTAGGACTTTTAGAGCTCATCAAACCCTAATTCAGTTGTTACATGCCCTAGAGCAGTCAACTCATTGAATACCTCCTTCTATGAAAGTTTCATGGCTTGAAGCCGTCCTGAAAGCCTCCTTGGGATACCAGCGCAGCCTATGCCTTGAGACAGTGTGCTGTAGAGAAGGCAGGCCCATTGTGGCCTGCACTGTAGTGCACCTAGGCCCTCTTTAGTGTTGGGTGTGGAGCTTGATTATCTTTTGTATTCAAAGGTATCAGCGAATTGGACCCCAGTTCGTAATGGGGTGGCAACGCTGCCCATAAAATATTCGCAGTAGGGGGGTCCCAAGAGGGTAGTTGCGACCTTTGGGAGCCCTCTCCTAACGATGGGATCAGGGGCAGTGCCCCTGAAGATAAAAATAGATGTAAAATTGCCTTGTAAAATGTTGTAATTTCGTAGTCAATCTGGGTCGTTCATTAGACAGAGATCTGACGATAGAATTTATGTTTAATTTAGGGTTTTTTTCCTTAGAAGGCAACCCCTCGCTATATATGAGGAAATTGTATTACGTCTATGTAGATTTGTATTCTGAGTGAGGAAGAGAGAGGAGATTGAGAGCGAAGAGGGAATTACAGTGGATCTGCTGTAGGTTGTATCTCTTCAATTTGTTGGATAATATAAAAGGAAGAACTGGTTGAATCTTCGTGGATGAGCCCAAACTGGGTGAACCACATATATTTTTGTCTCTCTTGTTTTATGTGTTTTCTATGTTTATATTTATGAAATATTTTATGTGTTCCATTGCTCTGTAACATATAATTTTCTAACAACTAGTATCAGAGTCGAAGGTCTATTCGGCTGATAAACGCGCAGGAGAGAAGGGTTCCTAGTTCGAGTGGCAGCAATGGTGGGAGATGGTAGGTTTAGGGAGAAGCATTTAACAACCAAAACTACCAGCTGTGGAAGATGCAGATGGAATATTATCTATATCAGAGAGATCTGTACCAATCATTGAGTGGAAAGGTGAAGAAGCCGACGAGTATGACAGACACACAATGGGATATTCTTGACAAAAAGGAACTTGGAACAATACGACTGTGCCTAGCGACGTCGATACCGTTTAATATTTCAAAGGAAATGACAACAGAGGGTTTAATGTCAACATTGGCCAAACTATATGAAAAACCCTCAACCTCAAATAAGGTATTTCTTATAAAGCATTTATTTAATATGAAAATGTCAGAAGGTGGATCTGTTGTTGATCATTTAAATGAATTTAATACAGTTGCCAGTAGTTAAGTTCTTTAGGGGTAACTTTTGATGATGAAGTTAGGGCTCTATTATTCTTGTGCTCATTGCCAGAAAGTTGGAATGGTTTAGTTATGGCCATTAGTAACTTTTTCTTTGGATCTAGTACTTTAAAGTTTGATGATGTTTTCGGTGAAATCCTTAGCGAGGAAATGCGACAGAAAATCTCTGGTGAGACATCAGGTAATGCTTTGATTGCAGAAACTAAGGGAAGAAAAATGAAAAGAGGAAAGAGCCTTGGATATCGCAGTAAGTCAAGAAAAGGCATATCCAAGTCCAAATCAGGGATAGTGTGCTGGAAATGCAGGAAGAAAGGACACCTGAAGAAAGACTGCAAGTCTCGGAAGGGAAAAGAAGGAGACGCGCAGCAAGAAAATAATCATGAAGCGAATGTAACAGGTGATGTGTTGCAAGATGCTTTGATTCTTTCTTTAGGAAATATTATTGATTCTTGGGTGGTAGATTCAAGGACCTCATTCCATGCCATTTCTGATAGGAAACATTTTCATGATTATGTTCAAGGAGATTTTGGACAGGTTCTATTGGGCGATGATAAACCCTGTAAAATCATTGGAATGGGTACAATTTTCATAAAACAGCAGAATGGAAATCAATGGCTATTGAAGGAGGTAAGGCATGTTCCAGATCTAAATAAAAATCTTTTTTCAATAGGGCAGTTGGGAGGTGAAGGTTGTTTGATTACTTTTACAGATAAAAGCTGAAAGGTCACAAATGGATCCTTGGTAATAGCAAAAGGAGAAAAGGTTGGTACATTGTATTTATGTAATGGTATTTCTAATTATGTTAATGATTTAACCTCTACAGGAGAAGATACGGCATTGTGGTATCATAGGCTCGGGCACATGAGTGAGAAGGGGATGCAGATTCTTCACTCAAGAAATTTTTTGCCAAGTTTGAAGCATGTTGATTTAAAATTTTGTGAGAATTGTGTTTATGGAAAAGAGAAGAGAGTCAGATTCGTCAGAGTTGGGAAAGAAAAGAAGAGCGAAAAATTGGAGCTTGTGCATACAGATGTATGGGGACTTGCTCAGGTATCACCTCTTGGTGTCTCTCGTTATTATGTTACTTTTATTGATGATGCAACCAGAAAAACCTAGATTTATTGTATTCAAAATAAATCTGATGTATTTGATACTTTCAATAAATGGAAAGCTTTGGTTGAAAATGAGACAGGAAAAAGGTTGAAGTGTCTCAAATTAGACAATGAAGGTGAATATTGCAGCAAAGATTTTGATAGGTACTGTTCAGAGAATGGAATTCGCAGAGAGAAGACAGTTCCAGGAACACCACAAGAAAATGGTGTGTCAGAAAGGATGAACAGGACAATCATGGAGCATGCAAGGTGCATGAGATTGCATGCAGGATTGCCTTTACAATTTTGGGTAGGTGTTGTAGATATTGTTGTTTATCTAATTAATAGCGGGCCTTCAAGTTCCTTGGATGGTGGTATTCCAGAGGAGGCATGGACAGGTAAAAAGGTAAACTACTCATTTTTAAAAATGTTTGGTTGTGTAACCTTTATCCACATTAATAAAGAAAATAGAACAAAGCTTGAGGCAAAATCAAAGAAATATACTTTTATTAGATATGGTGTTAACGATTTTGGTTATCTCTTTTATGATTATGAAAAACACAAAATCATTAGGAGCATAGATGTCATATTCAATGAAAAGGTTTTGTATAAGGATCAGTTGCAGGAAAAGAAATAAGAAAAAGAAAACAGATAATACACAGTGCTTGATGAGATCACAGAAAAAGTGATGGTGCCTGAAAATCATAATGATCAACGGCCAGAACAACAACTGCAACAGCAACAAGCACCTCAAACACCTAAAAGTGGTGTTAGAAGATCTACCCGGATAAGTAGACCCCCTGAACAATACTCTCCTTCATTATATTATGTATTGTTGACTGATTTTTGTGAACCAGAATGTTATGAAGAAACAGTGCAGGTAGAAACCAGGAAGAAGTGGGAGCAATCCATTAAAGAAGAGATGGACTCCTTAGCACATAACCAGACTTGGGACTTAGTTAGGTTGCCTACAGGTAAAACAACATTGCAGAATAAATGGGTTTACAAGTTTAAGGAAGGAGATGGAGGTAGAAAAATGTATAAATCTAGACTAGTGGTGAAAGGGTTTGCACAGAAAAAGGGTATATACTTTGATGAGATATTTTCTCCTGTTGTTAAAATGACTTCAATCAGAACTATTTTAAGTCTAGTAGTAGCTAAATATTTGCATCTTGAGAAGTTAGATGTAAAGACAACCTTTCTCCATGGGGATTTGGAGGAAGAGATATATATGCAGCAGCCACAAGGATATGAGGTAAAAGGGAAGGAGAAACTAGTGTGCAGGTTGAAGAAGAGCTTGTATGGCTTAAAACAGGCTCCAAGGTAGTGGTATCTAAAATTTGACAAGTTTATGTCTGAACAAGGTTATACTAGATGTCACTCTGATCATTGTGTTTATCTCAAAAGGAAAAATGATGGTAGCTATATTATATTGTTATTGTATGTAGATGACATGCTTGTTGCAGGTTCTAACATGTAGGAAATAAATGTGCTCAAAATAAAATTGCCGGACTCATTTGCAATGAAGGATTTGGGTGTGTTGAAGCCCCGAAAATTGGGTCAACAACAAGGGGGATACCCGCCCGGTTCGGTCCTTGGTTGGCATCTCCTTATCCGTTTGGTATAGCGGGTCCGACTGGGGATAATGGGACCAGTTTCCCAATCTATGGGTGTGTGTGTGTAGAATTGGATGTTGCTGATCTAACAGTAACTATCTAAGCTATTCTAATTCAAACTTTAATCTAATTCTATGCTATGGTAATCTAATAAAAACAACACATCTAATCTATGCTAACCCGGAATGTAACTCTTCTATTATGCAATCTAAAGAGATTTCATATAACAACTGGTAATAAAGATCATTCAGTAATTATAAGAAAAGAAATCAATTAAGATGAACTATTTCGCATAAAAATTTAGGAAAATTAGTTATGAGCAGCATATCGCATAATAAGCCATTCATACATTAAACATAAATAAATAGCTACCACCGTACAAAAGTGCCAAATGGTAACTCAAGCATTCATGCAATAACGTTTAAACAACTAAAAACTGTATATCACTTTAACATATAAGCAGAAACGGTCAAGAGATAAAAGTACCATTTATGACTGGTCCTACTCATAAGCTTCAAGCAATAATAATTTATTTCTCTTTGCTCTAACATCTACTAAGAGTACAGAAGTGCAACATCAGTAGTAGATATCAAATGAAAACATCAACAAACCTTGATCCATTCATTCACCAAAACCTCCTCGGAGGGTGCAAAAGTGCATGTTCTGAGGACAAGTTTTTGGTAAATTTCTGTACCCTTCTCTAAATGCATGAAAAGGGTTTAAATACTACTAACTAAATAACTTAATTACACATAATCAGAATACGGTTTAAATGACCGCCCTTTTTCTAAGAAAAAATATTTCTAAAAATTAAATCTAATATCTAACTATTTCTGCATTTGCTCCTTAATGTTGCGAGCATTCAATATTTGCCTGGGTAGAGTCGGCTGACTGTCTTCCGCTTTTGGTTGAGCTAAACAAACAGAAATGGCAAGTGTTGGCACCATTTTTTCCAGCAAAATAGCATATATGCTTTAGAATCATCTTTGGCTATGTGGATTTACTGTGTATGCTCAGTAATAACCCAAATTCCACTTGGTTAACCCTTAAATTGCCTCTGCCTTTGCTTTCTTGCGTTTTCGGGCTTACGAGTGACTAAGCAGTTAAGGACTTTGCTTTTTGAGCAATTTTCTCAGCGATGCGCGATTAGCGCTAAGCGCTAATCGCGCATCGAAAACTGCCTCCGTTCTTTGATCCGGGCCTTTCTGGTGCGTTTTTCGCCTTTAGCGCCTTTCCTTTACCGGGTATAAGCTTTATATTTTTGCAAACATCCTGCCTTTGTGAACTTCTACCTTTGAGCGTTAAATCGCCTGTTGATATTAGCATTTTTCAACCATTCATTGAACCATGGCTCTGACTGATAGATCTGTAATGAATAGCTCAGTAGCGCTCTGAAATTTGCGGCTCTGTTGCATGCGGCATCCGTTCATGAGGGCATTTCTTCTCTGCTTCCGAGCATTGGAGCTTTACCTTTTTCCTTAATCGCTCCCTGCACATTGCTTCATATTGTTTCTGTCTTTCCTTCCTGCAGTTCACACATAAGGAGAGCGTAATGATAATAAAAATTGACAAGAAAGCTCTGAGCTCTACGGATGTACAAAAACATGCCACCTGACGTGAACTAACTCTTTGAAAAACACAAAACTATCTTTCATTAACACTTGGCGTACATTCATTAATTTTCATTCACGCGCGTATTCAATTTTTCTTGAATATTGAGCCGGGGAAAATCTGCGATGGATGATTTCCGTGATTCGCATTGCAGCATCGCATCATCGCGTTATCGCATTTTATCAATATGTGTTATCACAGGGTTAGCCGATCACTTTTATCGCAGAATCACAGATTGGTGTTTCGTGCGATCGCATTATCGCATTATCGCAAGATCGCAATTCATTAAATAGTTATGTGCTATTTTTGCGATGTTGCGATATGCAATGTCGCATATCGGCCATCGGCGATTTCTTAAAGATTTCGTTTATGAGCATTTATTAATGCATGTGACGCGATGGATTTCGCATCGCATTCTCGCAGTTTATCATTTTACTCACAAGGAAATGTCCTATCTTCTTCGCGCGATGCGATATTTTCTTGAGTATAATACATGAGTTTTAATTAAATTTTTTGAATTTTTTACTAAGGGTCACCACTTACCTAGTGTTATTGCTAATACTAAATAAGGAGGGGGGGGTTGTTGGTGGCCACAACAATTGGCGATTCACTTGGAAGAACCAGTTATCTCTATTTTCCTATTGAATTTTTCAAACTTCCAAAACAAAAAAAAATTATGAAAATTAAACTTTGTTATGGACAGATAAAGTACATTATGCTTTAAACTATCAATGATATTTTGTTTCAACCGCTTTTCATGCTAATTATTTGCTTCCTTAGGCTAGTCCTTGTATTTACATCAGTCATTAGGTTGTCTTGTAAAGATAAAATAAAGTCTCCTCTGTAAACCAGTTTTTAAATATGCTCATTTGTCGTAGGTAGAGCCTCTGCTGCCAGCAGGCGTTTATAGCCTCGATAGGGTTACTTGTTACCCAGCAATGATCTTGTATCCTACTTAAGGTGTCCTACAACTTTCAAAGAAAAATCCATATTTACACTTATTGCTTTGATTTTATTTTCATTCTTAAAGAACAATGTCTTGGTTTGGTAGCCAAATTATGACACAGTCACTCACTTGATTCATAACTTTGTTGAACAAGCTAGCTCGTGATGAGACCCCTTGTCTTTTGATTGCAACAATCTTGAGTCATTGCCCTGTTGTGGTAGACAGTATTGGCAAAGTCAACAAGTTATGATATCTATGATCATGATAAGCCGGCTCGTGATGAGACCTCTTATTCTTCAAGATATAGTGTATCCTTGGATTATCCCTCTGAAAGCTGTGATTTTCCTTTAGAAGGGAGGAAGTCATTGTTTCCTTAAGATGGCCCTGGACGACAATAATAGAGTTTTTTGGAAACAGTTGTTCTATAGAGAATCTTCATTTTGTTATTGATACCTTTCATTATGCTGATATAAAACAATTTCTTCACTAAAGGTTGCTTTCATTAAATTCCTTGAAGTTGAAACTCGTATCATATCTAGGCTAAAGTTTTTAATTGTATCTGTCAATAATAAAGATCAATTTTCCAAAAGATTTGCTATTTATACAATGAAAAGCTCAAAATCTGAAAGAGAATAGGTGTCTTTTTTGTAAATTCCTGATGTAACCACTTACAACTGGTTTTATTATGAAAAGAAAAACTATTCTACAAAAAAAAAAAAAAAAATAGAAGAATAATCTTCTATGGAAAATATTTCTTGAGAATTTGTCCATTAACAGGCAAAGGATCCCTCCTACCTGCTAAATCCTGTAACACAAATGTTGATGGACCTATGACTTCAACAATCTGAAAAGGACCAAGCCACATCCTTTGAAATTTTGTGTGTTTGCCCTTTTCTTCATGAGCCTTATCCCACTTTAAAACTAAATCTCCCATCTGAAAATATTTTCTGGTCATTATGTTTGAATCAAAAGAGGATTTTACAAGCGCTTGATGATGAGCATGCGTTTTCTTAGCTTGTTCTCGTTGTTCTTCTAATTTAATTATTTCCATTTGTCTCAGCTGTAAGGAGGAAGTTGGTACTTCATCAATGTATTGTACTAAAGACAAAGAGGGAATGGCTAAGTGAGTTGGAAGAACCACTTCTTTCCCATAAACTAAATTAAAGGGAGAAGTGTCGATTGAAGCTTTTTGCGTTATCCTATCTGCCCATAAAGCATATACCAAAGCTTTGTGCCAATTCTTTTGATTCTGGTCAACTGTTCTTTTAATAATCCTAATTAGGTTTTTATTTGTTGACTCAGCTAACCCATTACCTTGCGGATAGTAATTGGCCGAATATTTAAGTTTGAATCCTCTTTTAAGTGCAAAATCAGTCATTGCATTTCCAGAAAAGTATGATGCATTGTCAAACATTAAAGCAGATGGCAATCCAAACCTAGTGATTATAAATTGATCTATGAATTCAATAATATTTTCAGAATTAGCTGTCTTGAGCGGAACTGCTTCTACCCATTTTGTGAAATAATCTGTTGTCGTGAGGATGTATCTATGCTGCTTAGAAGAGTGAGGAATGATCTCACCTATTATGTCCAAGCCCCACTGACTGAAAGGTTGGTTGATTTTTACCGGCTGTAGTGGCAGGGACGACTTCTTTAGTCTCCCAGCAGTAGTTTGGCAGACTTGACATCTTCTCACGTAACTGTGTGAGTCTTTGAACAGCGTGGGCCAGTAATATCCTGCGCGTAAGATTTTATGTGCAGTAGCATCTCCAGCATAGTGTCCGCCTGCTGGCCCATCATGGAGTTCCTGCAAAACTTTTTCAGCTTCAGTTTTTTCAAGACACCTAAGAAGAACATAATCATAATTTTTTCTGAAAAGAATATCATTTATGAGCTGATATTGTTTAGCTTTCAATCTTAGAGCTCTTTTCTTAGTATGATCAAGGTGTGAAGGAGCATACCCATTTTTAAGATAATAAATGATATCAGCATATAATGATTATGCTTCGTTTAAGCTTACCTCACCCATTTTTACCTCTTCAGATGGAGTTTCAGAAATTTGTGATGCTCCGGCCAGCGTTTTACAGAAGCCTTGACCTCTTACAATGTTTACTGGTTTTATCTCAAGGTCGTATTCTTGTAAGGCAGTAACCCAATTGGCCCTTTTCTCACCCACATCCTTTTGCACTAGAAGATTCCTTACCGCCAGAAACGGTACTATGATCTTAGTATGGGTTTTAAGTAAGAAAGGTCTGAAGTATTTGACTGCTTTGAAAACAACATAAGCCTATTTCTCCACGTCAGAATAATTGAGTTCAGCACCTTGTAAATTTGAGCTAAAAAATGCAATTGGAGCTTCCGCTTTTTCTTGATTCGCTTGAGTTAGTATCGCGACATATGACTTATCTGAGGCAAATGTGTATAAAATAAAAGATTTTGAAAAATTCGGGGTTGCTAAAGATGGAGCATTAATAATAGCTTGCTTAATCAGGTTGAATGCTTCATGTTCATCTTGACCCCATTTAAAATTTGAATTCTTTTTAATCATGGTCTGCAAAGGAGACACGATTCGCGAAAAATCTAGAACGAATCTCTTTACAAAATTGATTTGACCAAGGAAAGATTGCATGGCTTTTTTGTTATGGGGTAGGGATATTTCAGAAATTTCTTTGATTCTGTCAGGATTAATGTGAATACCGGACTTTGACACTATGAATCCTAGAAGTTTCACTTCACTTAATGCGAAAAAAGATTTCTTTGGGTTAAGTGAAATTCCATACCTTAGACACCGTTGAAAGATTTGTTTCAGGTCTTTAAGATGGTCGCTTCGCTTCTTGGAATACACTGTTATATCATCCAAATAAATTACTACAGATTTATTGACTAAACCTTTGAATGTGATGTCCATGGCTCTCTGAAATGTAGCACCAGCATTAATCAAACCAAATGGCATCTTCTGATATGCATATGTGCCCCATTTAGTTCTGAATGTGGTTTTCAACTGATCATCAGGATGTACCAACACTTGATTGTACCCTGAAAATCCATCCAAGAAAGACATTAGTTCTGAACCTGCCACCGCCTGCAGTATTTGCTCCATAGGTGGAAGAGGAAAATTGTCTTTTTGACAGGCTTTGTTAAGATTCCGAAAGTCAATGCAAATCCTAATGTCTTCGTTTTTCTTTCTAACGGGTACCATATTGGAGACCCATTTGGAATGTCTGACGGGGAATATTATCTTGGCTTTCAGTAACTTGTTGAGCTCGGTTTTTATCTGATTTTCTAAATTGGGGTGGATCTTTCTCAGTTTTTGTTGGACAAGTTTTTCGTTATCAATCATAGGAATAGTATGTTGGATGATAGAAGTGTCGTATGTTTTCAGCTCATCATAATTCCAGGCAAAAACATTTTTATATTGTCTCAAAAGACGAATATACGCTAGTTTCTCTTCAGGGGCTAGGCCGAGGCCTAGATTAATGTTTTGTGGTTTAGCATTGGTCCCTAGGTTTACTAATTCGTAGTTCAAAGTTGAATTGTAGAGTTTTGAATTGGTAGACCTCTTAAACCGATCTTTCAAATCGTATAAGTCTTCTAACTTAACCACCGACTTTGGTATAGCATTATTAGTGCTATTTTGTTGCAATTGTCGATCGTGCTGGTCTTCGTCGATTATTTGATTGGAGTAGGATCCTTCAGATGTGAGGAAATTTACAATATCTGGATCATCATTGAATACTCTCCAATTTGTGATGTTGTCAGGAATGGACGGTCTAAAGATTAATTCTATTGAGAATCTATCTGGACTAAAATCTTCAGAGGGAATAATCTTAGAAGCTACGTTAGCCAAAAGGTCTGCACCTACGTTTTGGAGTCTGGGGATTGAAGAAATATTAAACGCTATGAAATGCTCAGTCAGATCTTGTACTAAATATTGATAGTGTTTTAAGTGACCTGATAAGCAATGTATAGTGTTACGTACCTGCTTAACCACAATCTCAGAGTCTCCAAAGACTTGAAGATACTTGACATCTAACCTGATTGCCTTGTACAGGCCTTGAACCAAAGCCTCGTATTCTGTTGTATTGTTTGTGCAATCAAATTCGAGTCTGCATGTGAGCATGATCTTTTCTCCTTCTGGACTAATCAGAACGCATCCTGCTCCTGCTCCTTCGTTAGATCTAGAGCCATCAAAAAATAATTTCCAAAACAAAGATGTATTTACAGGTTTATCTAAAAAATTAATAGATTTCGAACTATCATTTCGAGAAAAATTCTCAACTTCGAACAAAACAGAATTTTCTAAATAAGGTGACGCATGAGCATGAAATTTCCGAGGAAGGAATCTACCAAGTAATTGCCAATGATACTGTTGTTATACGCTACCGGTTCATTTTCTCCCTCTAACTCCGTTACTATGTAATTTTGGTGTAGCTCTCGTTCAACTTTTATTTGATTCGGTTTACCATTGTAGGGCAGCCACATGTGCGACCAATCAGTTGCGAAGTATCCATGGAGTTTCTCTGACCAATCCCTGCTAAGGATTAAGCCATAGAATTCTGGGATGTCAGTAACTAGAATGTCAATAACCTGACATACCTTCGGGTTGGATGACAATCTTATGGTTACTTGATTTAGTTTGTCGATCACTTCGACTTGAGATCGATCGAGCTGAACTATGCGCACTGCGGATTTCTGTGGTTGAACATTTAATTTGGCACATATAGATTTGGGTAAAATATTCGATGAAGCACCGGAATCTACTAAACAATTGTGCACATTTTTATTAAAGATTTCATAAGTAAGGAGAAACGGGGGAGTGTGAGATCTTGATCTTCCTCCAATCAAGGCGATTTCATTTGGGTCAATCTTACTGATCGTGTTCGTTGGAGGTCTTCCCATGTTGTGGGAAGCTTGAGAAAGTACAGCAGCAGGTAAAGGTGCAACTGGCACGGCATGTAATTCTTTCATCATTATCTTCTGTTGATGTTTCAATTTGCTCAGTTCGTAAAGGGTGATATTAGCCCTAGTCTTTTTCATGTCATCAATAATATTGTACTCCATTTCATCCGACACTATCAGTGTTTTTGGTGGAGTCGTTTCATCTGCTTGGACTGGGCTAGTTTGAGTCACTTTGGATGTCGTTTTCTTTGTTGCGACTTTATCTTTTGTTGCAGAGCTTGCGCTCTTTTGCTTAGGGGTAGTTTGGGGAGGATCAAGCTGATTTTTACTTCGTGTGCTAACTGGAAATACTTCTTGATCTTCCTCTTGTGGGAGGATGAAGTCCCACATTCCTTGTAATTCCACAACTTCTTCATCATCGGTCTGCCCTTCAGTGGCAATTTCCTCTTCCTCTTCCTCGGATTCAGCATTTGAAATGGCATTGGGTGGCTTTGCATCCGTTGAAGGACCTCTTTTAAAAGCTCTGTAGGGCTTTTTCGAAGAAGTTTCCGCTACTTGTTTTTTTATGTCGACCATCTCATTGGACATGGTCTTTAGAACTTTCTGCAATCCTTCTAAATCAAAAGGATCTTTTGGCTGTTTCTTCTTGGAGTCTTCCTTGAAGGTGACTTTTTTGGACTTACGTTCCTCTATCGCAGATCTCTTTTCTAGGGCTATTATTCGTTTTTCTACTGCTATCGCCTCTTTCATGTTTTCAGCTAAGGTTGTTTTATTTGCCCTGTCCACGAAGATGGCTATGTTCGATGGCAGAGCGGTAATATACCATTCGCATCGTACTTCTTCGCTAGGCTGAGAAGCAGTAGGAATTTTTTTGAAAATTTTGTTGAACCATAAATTGAAATCCTTAATAGGCTCTCTAGCTTCGGCTTTAAGATTGGATAGGTCATTGATTAACGTTGTCGTTGATCTGTCATCACCAAACTTGGTTAGGAATTGGTCCTGGAAGATATCCCAACTTGTAATGGATCCAGAGGGTAATGAAAAGTACCAGGACCCAGTTGTCCTTTGCAGTGTATAGGGAAAAAGCCGAACAACAGCATCTTCATTAGTAACCCCATTGAGATTAATGGAAAGCATGAAGTTATTTATGTGCTCTTCTGCTAGCATACCTACCTCGGGATTGAATTTGGGCAGCCATTTCTCAGGATGGGCCAGTATTTGACTCAAGGGTGCAGGCATTAAGACTACCCCAGGGTTGTTCCATGGAGACTGGGCCATCGTTGAACTGCTAACAGAGGAAAGTGCAGAAGATGATGCCTGTGACTGGGAGGATGAGGATACTATGATCGTAGATGATTGAAGAGGGGTTGTGGGAGTTCTAGTGGATGGTGAACGATGATCTGGAGTGGAGGTGTGGACGGTTGACTTCACGGTGAAGTAGTTGAGATGGATGATGCGGACGAAAGAGTCTCACTGTCAGACTCTTGCGGTGATTTCCTTGCTCTTTTCCTAGTGGGAAGAGGTAATTCGGTTGGCTGAACGCCAAACTTTTCACTCTTTAACCTGGTCAGGGGATGAGTAGGGTTGTACTGTGAAGTCACGCTGCCTTGAGATTTATCAGACCTCTGAGGGGAGATGGAAAATCGCTGAAGTTTGTGAATCAGGGATTCGACTTCAGGAGGTTCAATGGTAGATTGGTCTGAAATATCAGGGTGTGTAGCAGCGGTTGATACTCGAGCGACTTCTGACTCTGGATTTAAATGTAATGGGGAAGTCGGGGGAGATGATGAGGGCGATTTACTCTCAGAATGGTATTCAAATTTGGATTTACTTGCCATTCATAGTTCAGCCCTCCTTCTAGAGCCAAATATGTTGAAGCCCCGAAAATTAGGTCGACAACAAGGGGATACCCGCTTGGTCCGGACCTTGGTTGGAAGCTCCTTATCCGTTTGGTATAGCGGGTCCGACTGGGGATAATGGGACCAGTTTCCCAATCTATGGGTGTGTGTGTGTAGAATTGGATGTTGCTGATCTAACAATAACTATCTAAGCTATTCTAATTCAAACTTTAATCTAATTCTATGCTATGGTAATCTAATAAAAACAGCACATCTAATCTATGCTAACCCGGGATGTAACTCTTCTATTATGCGATCTAAAGAGATTTCATATAACAACTGGTAATAAAGATCATTCAGTAATTATAAGAAAGGAAATCAATTAAGATGAACTATTTCGCATAAAAAGTTAGGCAAAACAGTTATGAGCAGCATATCGCATAATAAGCTATTCATACATTAAACATAAATAAATAGCTACCACCGTACAAAAGTGCCAAATGGTAACTCAAGCATTCATGCAATAACGTTTAAACAACTAAAAATTGTATATCACTTTAACATATAAGCAGAAATGGTCAAGAGATAAAAGTACCATTTATGACTGGTCCTACTCATAAGCTTCAAGCAATAAAAATTTATTTCTCTTTGCTCTAACATCTACTAAGAGTACAGAAGTGCAACATCAGTAGCAGATATCAAATGCAAACATAAACAAATCTTGATCCATTCATTCACCAAAACCTCCTCGAAGGGTGCAAAAGTGCATGTTCTGAGGACAAGTTTTTGGTAAATTTCTGGACCCTTCTCTAAATGCATGAGAAGGGTTTAAATACTACTAACTAAATAACTTAATTACACATATTCAGGATACGGTTTAAATGACCGCCCTCTTTCTAAGCAAAATTATTTCTAAAAATTAAATCTAATATCTAACTATTTCTGCATTTGCTCCTTAATGTTGCGAGCATTCAATATTTGTCTGGGTAGAGTCGGTTGACTGTCTTCCGCTTTTGGTTGAGCTAAACAAACAGAAATGGCAAGTGCTAGCACCATTTTTTCCAGCAAAATAGCAGATATGCTTTAGAATCATCTATGGCTATGTGGATTTACTATGTATGCTCAGTAATAACCCAAATTCCACTTGGTTAACCCTTAAATTGCCTCTTCCTTTGCTTTCTTGCGTTTCTGGGCTTACGAGTGACTAAGCAGCTAAGGACTTTGCTTTTTGAGCAATTTTCTCAGCAATGCGCGATTAGCACTAGGCAATAATCGCGCATCGAAAACTGCCTCCGTTCTTTGATCCGGGCCTTTCTGGTGCGTTTTTTGCCTTTAGCGCCTTTCCTTTACCAGGTATAAGCTTTAAATTTTTGCAAACATCCTGCTTTTGTGAATCCTTTGAGCGTTAAATTGCATGTTGATATCAGCATTGTTCAACCATTCATTGAACCATGGCTCTGACTGATAGATCTGTAATGAATAGCTCAGTAGCGTTCTGAAATTTGCGGCTCTGTTGCATGTGGCATCCCTGCACATTGCTTCATATTTTTTCTGTCTTTCCTTCCTGCAGTTCACACATAAGGAGAGCATAATGATAATAAAAATTGACAAGAAAGCTCTGAGTTCTACGGATGTACAAAAACATGCCACCTGACGTGAACTAACTCTTCTAAAAACACAAAACTGTCTTTCATTAACACTTTGCGTACATTCATTAATTTTCATTAACGCACGTATTCAATTTTTCTTGAATGTTGAGCCGGGGAAAATCTGCGATGGATGATATCTGCGATTTGCATTGCAGTATCGCATCATCGCGTTATCGCATTTTATCAATATGTGTTATCGCAGGGTTAGCCGATCACTTGTATCGCAGAATTGCAGATTGTTGTTTCATGCGATCGCAAGATCGCCGATCACATTATCGCATTATCGCAAGATCGCAATTCGTTAAATAGTTATGTTCTATTTTTGCGATGTTGCGATATGCGATGTCGCATATCGGCCATCGGCGATTTCTTAAAGCTTTTGTTTGTGAGCATTTCTTAATGCATGCGACGCGATGGATTTCGCATCGCATTCTCGCAGTTTATCATTTTACTCACAAGGAAATGTCCTATCTTCTTCGCGCGATACGATATTTTCTTAAGGAGTATAATACATGAGTTTTAATTAAATTTTTTGAATTTTTTACTAAGGGTCCCCACTTACCTAGTGTTATTGCTAATACTAAATAAGGAGGGGGGGGTTGTTGGTGGCCACAACAGGGTGCTGCAAAACAAATCCTTGGTATGAGAATAACTAGAGACAGGAAGAATCACAAATTAACATTGTCTCAAAGTGAGTACATAGAAAAGGTGTTGAAAAGGTTTAATATGCAGAATGCAATACTAGTTAGTATACCTTTGGCTAGTCATTTCAAATTAAGTAAGGAGGAGTGTCCCAAGACTCAGGAAGAAATGGCTCATATGTCTAAAGTTCCATATGCATCAGCAGTTGGAAGCTTAATGTATGCAATGGTCTGCACAAGGCCTCATATTGCACATGCATTGGGAGTTGTAAGCAGGTACATGAACAATCTAGGAAAAGAACATTGGATGACGGTTACGTGGATTCTTAGGTATTTGAGAGGTACCACAAATCAAACATTATGCTTTGGTGGTTCAAACATTGCTCTACAGGGATATGTTGATGCAGATATGGCGGGTGATAGAGATAATAGGAGGAGCACAACAGGGTATGTGTTTACTGTAGGTGGAACAACTATCAGTTGGGTCTCAAAACTACAAAGTGTTGTTGCACTTTGAACAACAGAAGTAGAGTATGTTGCTGCTACAGAGGCTAGTAAAGGAATGATTTGGTTACAAAGGTTTTTGGATGAATTGGGTAAGAAGCAGGAGTTGAGAAAGTTATACAATGACAACCAGAGTGCCATACATCTTGCAAAGAACTCTGCATTTCATTCTAAGACTAAACATATACAGCTCAAGTACCATTTCATACGGTCAGCATTGGAAGATGGACAATTGAATCTGGAAAAGATACACACTAGCCAGAATCCTTTAGATATGTTAAAAAAAGTTGTAACCAGGGAGAAACTAAGAATTTACTCAGTTTCAATTGGTCTTCAAGTATGATGAAGAAGATGAGAAACAACCAGGTCCAAAGTGGAGTCATTGTCCAACAAATGAAGCAATGGTGGAGTTGTTATAATCAGTCTCCAAGTGGGAGATTGTTGGGTGTGGAGCCTAATTATCTTCTGTATTCAAAGGTATCACCGCATTGGACCCTAGTTCGTAATGGGGTGGCAATGTTACCCGTAAAATATTCGCTACGGGGGGGGTCCATGCGGGGCGCTATGACCTTTGGGAGCCCCCCTTGGCGGGGGGATTGGGGTCAGTACCCCCGAAGCTAAAAATAGATGTAAAATTTCCTTGTAAACTGTTGTAATTTCGTAGTCAATCTAGGCCGTTCATTAGGTGGAGATCTGATGATAGAAGTTATGTTTAATTTAGGGTTTTTTGCCCTAGAAGGCAACCCCTCGCTATATATGAGGAAATTGTATTGCGTCTATGTAGATCTATATTCTGAGTGAGGAAGAGAGAGGAAATTGAGAACGAAGAGGGAATTACAGCAGATTTGTTGTAGGTTGTATCTCTTCAGTTTTCTGGATAATATAAAAGGAAGGACTAGTTGTTTCTTCATGGACGTAGCACAAATTGGGTGAACCACATATATTTGTGTCTCTCTTGTTTTATGCAATTTTTGTGTTTATATTTCTGAAATATTTTATGTGTTCCATTACTCTGTAATATATAATTTTCTAACATCTAGCCTACATTGGGCGAGATTGAGTGAAATTTTCACAGGGTTCTGCGAATATTCCTTCATTCTAGATGACTCTAGAAGGTTCCCATCTCTTATCCCCTCCTATGAGCTCGAAATTGGATAGTTTAAGGATCCATTATCTTCTATCCTCTCATCCCTTTCTCCATGGAAACTAACTCCAAGATTGGAAAGCCATTCAATAACCTCATTTATGGAAAAACCGCCTCCATTTCCTATAAATTGAGCACTCATCGTAGTGATCAAGGGGCTAGAATCTGAAGTTTGTAAAGAAATTACGTTGGTTTGAGGATTGAGTTTATGTAAAGCAATGTTATGTTGCTGGAGTGTTGAGCTTTTGATGTGGTGAGGGTTGAACTGAAGCTAGAGGAGTGACACAGAATCGAACTGTATTGGGTGATATTCTTCCTTCTACATTAATAAAGAGCTTATTCCTTTTCTCATATGATTGTTCATATCTGTGATGATTATCTGTTTCAATGTATTTGATTCCATTGTTTTATAGTTGATAGTTCATGTATGCTTTGATTGTTTCTTGTTTTTGTTTCTCTTGATGCAGGTACATTTTGAGCGGATTTAGTTCAAGTGGGAGCGACGGGAGCGATTCAAAAGAGATTTAGGAAGCGAAAGGCAACAAGTAAGTTCCTCTATCTCATCTATCTTCTATAAGAAAAGGTTAAACTAATTTCATTTTGTTGTTCTATGTGTAGTCACCCACCTAGGGAAGATGTGTTTATTTGTAGATGCAAATTCCATGTAACAACTATAATTGTTATTATAATTATTTAATGGTTGTTTGGTCATGGTTAATAATCTGGTTATATGCTAGTTATAAGCATGGAATTGTAATGTGCTCTAGCCATGACTTGTTCAAGATTTGATAAGTATATGAATGGTTGATGAATGCATGGACCAAAATGTGTTATTTTAGCTAATATGAGAGGGAATTACACCTCCTCGATGATTATCAGATGGACCATTTATGATCATATGTGCATTCATGGCCTGTAACTCTTATGTTAGCCATGTGTTTGATGAAATGTCTGTTACGGATTAGGCATGTTTCGAGTCACTTCATGTTCATGTTTAGTATGAATGACTTCATCATCATGTCATTTATCATTATGATAATTTACAAGAAGTTATAGGCAGTGGTTTGGAACTAGCCTAGAAAAGTGGCTCAGATATTGGGACCGCACCCTCTGAATTGGAGGATTTGGGTTGCAACCGCATGGAGGTGGTGTTGTGCATGTGGTTGAAGAGTCATAACCTCACCCTTGCATGCTTATGCATGCAGTTAGGGTGTTAGGTTAGAGAAAAATAGCTTTAGCTCAGGGTTTGGTCACCTGGGGTGGTTCTTTGGCCCCTGAGTATCCTATAAGCCTTAAGGGATGTTTATGAGTTGTCAGTTGTTGGTCCCACTTCCATAACTGAAGCTTGGAGGTCAGGTCATGTCATAGTGGCGCTCTACTTCATGTTTACTCAAAGGGATTGCAAAAGCAGGTATATGTGGGGTGGTGGTGTTAAATATTAGTATCAGATCATGACTCAAATACTTGGATTGGATGGGCTAGATGCATAGAAAATTTTAGGGGCAAATTTTCGCCCTTCGACTAAATTAAGGGGTTTTATATTTTTATTGGGCGAATATTTTGTATCATAGTACATTGTTACAAATCACCTCAAATTTTTTTTATAAAAAAAATTAGGTATGAAGCTTAGCCCACCTTATTTTAAGGGAGAGGGTAAAAAAGTGAATTTAGCCCTTGAAATTAGGAGTTATAATCTTCCATTTGCCCTCATTTTCAAGAAAATGTATTTATGATAGTTATAAATAAAAATATAAATAAAGTGGAGGCATGGTAAATAAATAAAAGTTCTTTTTATACTTACTCCAATGGTATGGTAAATAAATAAAAATACAAATAAACTATAGGTATGGTAAATAAATAAAACCTCTTTTTATATTTAGTCCATAACCCTCTTTCTATTTAAGAAGGCTCAAAAATGAGGTTTCATTTAAGTGAATCCTATGGGCCAAATACCATATTTATAAAAGAGGTATGGTAAATTAATAAAAATATAAATAAAAGATACGTATGGTAAATAAATAAAACATTTTTTTATATTTACTCCATATGTCACTTTATATTTATGAACACCAAAGCGTGTAAATAAATAAAAATATAAATAAACTATAGGTATGGTAAATAAATAAAACCTCTTTCTATATTTAGTCCATAACCCTCTTTCTATTTAAGAAGACTCAAAAAAAGGTTTTATTTAATTGAATCCTATGGCCCAAATACCATATTTACAAAAAAAAGGGTATGTTAAATTAATAAAAATATAAATAAACGAGAGGTATGGTAAATAAATAAAACGTTTTTTTATATTTACTCCATAAGCCATTTTATATTTACGAACACTCAAAAAATGTGTTATATGAAGCCTATGGGCCAAATTATTATTAATACCATGAAAAAAACATTACTAACCCTAATATTAGTATTAATAAAAATAAAGATGGCACATGGTATTGACCCATGGTATTCACATGGAATGCAGCCTATTTAAATGGGGGAATTAAACTAGCATAGATCCATCGTTACTCTCTATCAAATATCGTGATATGCAAACTAACATAGAGTGAAAAAATATTTGATCCCTCTCAGGCTTGGTAGATCAAGAGTAAAAATGGATCTTGTAATTTAATGTCACTTAAACATTTTAACTTGGTTAAAATAAAAAAATAAAATAAAAATCAATTATTATTTTTATTAATTTTTTTAAATGTTTTTAGGTTTATGATAACCCATGGTAATACCATGGTATTCATGTGAGCACAGACTATTTAAAGGAGAAATTCTATCATCTTAGATCCATCTTAATTCCGGGTCTACCAAGTGCTCGGAGGGATAAATAGATTTCATCCCTTTAAGAGTGGTAGATGTGGAGTTAAGATGGATATAGGTTGATTTTTATGATAATGAAGATATTAAATAGACTTAGGAAATATATTGTAAAAAAAATCTTAAGGTGAATGGTTAAAGCTACATTTAGTCACTTCATAAAATTTAGTAAAAAATACGAATATCTCCATTAATATTGGTTTTTCTGATTTAACAAAAAGAATTCAAAAAATGAAATGTTAACTCTTTCCACATCACCCTCGCAGAAGAGAGATAGTCGCTACCCAAATTTCCCACCATTTTTCAAACATTCACAATATGATATCTTCATGAAAAAGTTAAGGTACTAATCTTGGATTAGTTGTTTGAAAAATATGATGGTTTGTACAACCTTTCATCTTCTCTGCAATTCTTAGTTTGTCGTAATGATCTGTAGGGGTTGGGTCATTGCACCATATTGTCCTAAAAGGTGGAGATTGTGCACCAAAAAGGAAATTAATCCACATGTTACAACGCTGTTAAAAATGGTATGAAGATAGTGAATTATGCTAATAAAAATATATATTGGGAGATACGTAATTAAATTTTATTATTTAATTGAAGATTTCCAATTAAAATAATAATAAATCTACATTTATATATTTATATATTGATTGGAAGGCTTCGGTCACTTCTTTTCATTAGATCCCCTTCAGGCCTTTGGGATACCTACCACTTCATTATATTATATAGTTGGGGCTTGCTACTTGTTGGCGTGTTGGGGTAAACAAACTTGATGTGTTTTTCTTTCTTTTTATCTTGCAGTTGGAGTCTATGGAATAAGAAAGAAATTTGATAGCTTGGAAAAAGTGGTAGCTTGACAAAAGTGGTAGATAAAACATCAATCTCTCATACCATGACAAACATGGCCACTAAAACTTGGAACATTGTTTGTAGGAAGTGAAAATTATGTTTCTTTTTTCCAAACATGTATGTTAGTATATTACAATTTAATGAATATGTTTTATTATTATCATATATGGTTTCATACTTTAACAAAACATTCGCCAAGACTTCACAATGTTTTATTATTCAGTGAAAGATTTTCCAATATCTTACAAGATTTTATAATTCAGTGAAAGATTCGCCATGACTTTACAAGATAATATAATCTAGTGAGAGATTCACCAAAATATATCTATATATTAGTGATAAAATAGCCTCCCATTTTTCCTATGTATCATGGGGATTCACCCATTTATTATACATATAAATTTAGGGTGGTTCTTAAAATTTTCCCTGGCTAGATGCATGTTTTTATGCATGAATTGTCATGGTAATGGTTATCGTGCATGAGGTCATTGTATGAATTTAGTATTATCATACATGATGTCGAGATATTGATATGATCATGTATATTATATGCATCATGCTAATCTCGAATGATTTTGCAGATGAGATATCCTCCCCTGAACTTCACTAAGGTATGTTGATTATGTTTATATTTGGTTATATGACATAGTATGTTTGCAGGAAGAAGAAGAGGATCAAAATGACTAGTAGAATGGTGGATTATATTTCACGTGACTCTCCTTATAGATCAGTTGAGAAACATGGGGAAGACTATTCTCCTGACATAGCACATACCTTGAGAAGTCTAAAGGCAGAAATCATAAGTTGCAAGGTAGATAATGATAGGATAATTCAGTCACAGGAAAGACCTTCCAGGGCATAGGAAAAACAAGCAGAATTCAATGTAGTTATCCTTTAGATCTTATTATATTTGCAGAGATAGGGACAACCACAGATCAGTTATGGGAAGGAGGAAAGGACTAATGGGGGATATGGTATCAGGTTTCATGGAGGGCACAGGTTGGACAAGGATGACACAGTCAGAGATGGTAGGTTATTGGATACATATGACAAGAGAGACAATGGTTATGGGTTCTATTCTAGTTCAGACAAGTATCATGGTCATCATCGTTATCATCCTTACATGATGAGTGAGAGGAGATACTTGCCGAATGAGTTCAAGAAAACCAAGCCTCCTACATTTGAGGGAGATCTGAAGAAATAGAAAGATGCAAAAACATGGATGCTTGAGATGAATAATTTCTTTGAGTTGCATGATTATATAGAGAACATGGAATCCAGGATATCTATTTTCAGTCTCAAGGGAAACGAGGACATATGGTGGGAAGATGTGAAGCATGTTAAGGTCATTAGGATAGAGGAGTTGAGTTGGAATGATTCAAAAATACTCTTTCGAAAGAAGTAATTATTAGAGAGATAGTATGACGGTAAGGCTAAGGAGTTCTATGAGTTGAAGATGGTATATATGACAGACGAGGAGTAAACGAATAATTTTCTGAAGTTGTTGAGGTATGTGCCTTACCTCAAGGATGAGAAGACGAAGGTTTCAAGATTTATCAGTGGACTGCCATTAGCATTCAAGGATCATATTGAGTATGATGAGCCTCGGTCGTTGGAATTTAAAGAACTGTTATGAGAAATCGAAGCGTAATTCCAAGCCTAAGTGAGATTGGAAAGGGAATGAAAAGACCAAGGTAAAATGGCCTCCGAAGAGGGAAATACATCAGTATGCGAGTGAGAAAGAAATTTTTTCTCCTTACAATAAGTTTAATGTGGTAGAGAAGGGACATGGACCTCAACCTGGAGAGCAGAAAAATAAGGGTAGTGGAAAAGAACCATTGCAGTGTTGTATTTGTGGCAAAGATCATTGCAAGAAGGATTTTTCGGTGTATCATAGTAGCAGACCTCAGATCTACAGTGCTTAGGAGGCGCAAACAGTTAGGGATGTGGGCCAGAGCATTCTTCAAATTTATGCAACATTTGATTACGAGTAGGCAGATCACCTAGCATCCATTCTTGAGATGGAAGGTAAGCTTTGTGTTCGAGTTGTTTCCATTTTGATTGACCATGGATACAATTATAGTTATGTTAATCTTGACCTAGTGGATAAGTGTGGTTTTAGAAAATAAGTGCATGCAGAGTCTTGGTTGGTGCAGTTGGCTACAAGTACTAAGAAAATAGTTCATCATTGGGTTAGATCTTATGCATTTGAGTTTAGCGGTATGTCTACATCAACACATCTAAATGTGCTTTTGTTGGGATCATACAATATGCGTTTGGGTATGAATTGGTTATACCTTCACAAGACCAAGGTAGATTGTTATGAGAAGGAAATTGAGTGCTTGGATGATGATGAAGAAAAGAGAACCCTGCAGGGAAAGAAGAATCCTACATCAATAAGAATGGTTACATCTATGCAAGAAGAGTGCAGTTGTAGAAAAGGGTGTATATTGTTTTTAGTGCATCTTTGTAGTGAAAAACGGAAGGATGTCGAGGATGTGGAAGTCTTGAAAAGGTATCTAGTTTTGCAATAGTTTCAGGATGTATTTCCAGTAGATATTTCGGTGTGATACTGACTTGTTGTTTTGGTGTGATTTTGGTATATGTTCTCGTATATGTTTTGATGATGTTTGGTATATGTACATATGTATATGGATGTAAATATTGCCATGAGCTATGTTATAAAGCTCTAATAAGAGGTATGGGTGTCATGTCATTATGATGTCATATTATTATGTTGTTATGTTGGTTTGCTTTCAGCAGGGTAATCATTGTAAATATTGCATCGAGTTATGTTATAAAGCTCCACGAGCAGTATGTTTTCTTTTCAGCGGTTTTGTTGATTTCTTGGTGTGGTATAACACTAAGGACGGTGTTTCGCAAGGGGGGGGGTTCTGCAACATCCCTGGTGAAAATTCCATGTAATAAAAGTTAATAAAGGCGAAAAAAATAACCACAATTGATGGGACACTTATTCCAAGTTGAATATTGGGAAAGACATCCTAGGGGGTGTTCATTTGATTTATTATGGCTAAGGAAATCAGAAAAGGAAATGGCTAAGGCTTTGGAAAGGAAAAATGGCATTTTTGGAAATTTATTTATGAAAATAACAGAAATTAGGAGAAAAAGGAGGTGAAAGGTCACAGGTTGCGTCTGAGGAGAAAATTGAAGGAAAATAATGGAAAATGAAGAAAATAGAGGCCTCATTCATAAAAAGGCTTTTGAGGATCAGTTAGTAACCTTTTGTTAGTTCGATTTTGGATCTCTCTCATTATTCTCTCTCTCTCTCACTCTTGGACACAAAGTTTTCTTGGAGAAAATTTTGGCATTGGATCAAGAAAGGAAAAGAAGGCAAGAGGAAGCAAAGATCAGCCAGAGAAAGGCAAGATTCAGTAGATACAACATGATTCATTGCAAATATCAATTTTCATATGTATTTTTCCTTGCTAGATTTGGCATGCATGGTATTGCATGTGGCTATTTTGTTGTTGTGGCATGGGTTTTTCCAGGTGTACCAATGTTTTTAGTCTAGCCTTGCCATTTCTGGATAACCATGGTGTGATGGGGTTCTCATGTTTGGTTCAGTTGAATTGTCAGATGGATTCAAAGTTGAGTGGGGTGGATCTACAAATGATAGAGCACATGGCCTAGTGGTCCTTGAACCGGATTGTGGATCATAGTAAATCCACTGGCCTAGTGGCCCCTGAGCTAGACTGTGGGTTGCAGTAAAGCAAGGAATTTTTTTGCCTCAGTGGGCCTAGGAATCCTTTCCGGTGAATGATAGGATATATAGTAAATCTAAGAGGTGGTTTTCTCTCCATTTGGCCTAGTAATCTCAAGTTTTGGATATGCGACAAAGGCTGGAGAGTGGGTCTCAGTTTAGGACCTAGCGATCTGGGTTTGGATTGCAGTAAAGCCTGAGAGACTAGGAGACAGGAAAATTCCTCACGGTGCAGGTGGAGAAATTTGGTGGAATCCATGTTTGTTTGTCCTAGTGATCGGATGGAGATCATAGTAAATCTTGTTATGATGTGTTCATTGTTTTGTCCTAGTGATCTGAGATGGATTATGGTAAAGCATGGTTTCTATTGATGATGGTGAGGTGGTTTAGCCACTGTATGCATTGGTTGGTTCTTTTGGTTTGAGTCCCACATTCATGCTTGGAATATGGCACGAGGATTGGCCAAAGAGATATTTGGCTCAGGCATTCTATGGTCAAGTGGAACATGGAAGTCCAATCTTGGGTTTGCATCATCAATGAAAGATTATTTCTCCTTATACTTCTATGAGCATTTTGATGGATTATATGTGGTTTACATGATCGTACTTTCATGAGTATTTATGTTGTTATTATGCTAGTTATATGTGTGTTTTATGATAGTTGATATGTATGGATCCAAACATGTTTTTACTTCTAAATGAATGGATAATGTATCTATGGTCTAATAGATGGTAATGCAACAAATGACATGAGGTAACAATGGTTCTTAGCGATTCTCAAATAAGTACAAGATCCCTATGTTTAATTATGTTGGTTACACCTGTCGATTACATGCTTGCGACATGTTTGATGAAATGCATGTCATGGCTAGTAGGGGTCTGATTAAGGTCTTGTTTAACTTATTGTTTTTGCATCATTGTTTCCTTGTTATTTTACTGCTCCTAAGTTATCATTCCATTCTAGGCAGTGACCTGGGCTCTAGGCCTGAAAAAGTAGTTGAAATCTCGGGGACGCTGGTAGGAAAGCCTATGAGAGTGACTCTAGGTTTCTAGATGTTGTCATGCATATTACATGAGAGCAACTAAGTCTTAATTTGGTCAAAAGTTTAGTAGGAACTTAGTAAGGGCAAGATGTCTAAAGTGTTGGATTGGTTCCTGAGGATCCTAAAGTTGATGTTGAAGGTCTTTGTGTTATGTTTCCATTGATTCCACTTCTTTAAGGTCACAGAGGAGGTAGAATCCAATCATAATAGCCTTTCGTCACATGTTTACACCGGTTGGCATGGTTACTAGGGTAGATGTGGGAGGATGGTGTTATAGTTTCCACCCCACATGGAGGTATAATTTTCTATTGAGTTGATGCCAGGGGTAGTTCCGACATCAAAGGCACCTTATAGGATGAGTACACTAGAATTGGTAGAGTTGAAGTTGTAGTTGAAAGAAATGTTGGACAAGGGATACATTAGGCCAAGTGTATCACCATGGGGCGCACCAATATTGTTTGTAAAGAAGAAGGATGGTACTCTCAAATTGTGCATTGACTATAGGTAGTTGAATAAAGTTACCATCAAGAACAGTATCAATTACTGAGGATTGATGACTTGTTCAATTAGTTGGAGGGAGTAGCAATGTTCTCAAAGATTGAGCTGAGATCCGAATATCATCAGGCACACATTAAAGAAGAGGACATCTACAAGACATATTTCCAAACCAGGTATGGAAATTATGAGTTTGTTGTAGTTCCATTTGGTTTAACTAATGCTCCAACTATCTTTATGTGCTTGATGAATAGTGTGTTGTATATGTATTTGGATAGTTTTATTATTATGTTCATTGATGATATATTGGTATATTATAAAAATGAAGAAGATCATGTCGAGCATTTAGCAGCAGTGTTGAGATTGTTGAGAGAGCATCAACTGTATGCTAAGCTCAGCAAGTGAAGTTTCATTTAGACTAAGTTACAATACTTGGGACATGTTGTCTCCAAGGAGGGCATAGTAGTAGATCCAAAAAAGGTAATAGTTATCATGGAGTGGGAAACTCCTAGAAATGTGGATGAGGTGAGATATTTCATGGGGTTAGAAAGTTATTATAGGAGGTTCATCAAGAACTTCTCACAGATTTCTTATCCTATCACATCATTAAAGAGAAAAGGTAAAAAGTTTGAATGGACAGAGGAGTGTGTGGCCAGTTTTGAACAACTCAAATAGTTGTTAACACATGCACCATTGTTAAAGATTGGAGATCTAGACAAAGAGTTTGTAGTATGTATAGATGCTTGCAGGAGAGGACTTGGTGGAGTTTTATGCAAGATGGATAGGTGGTATGTTATGAGTCACGAAAACATAATGAGAACAAGCAAAACTATTAGATGCATGATCTTGAGTTGGCGGCGATCATACGTGCAATGAAGATGTGGAGAATCTTCTTGGAAGGAGGTTTGTGTTGATGAGTGATCACAGTGGTTTGCAGTATCTATTTGACCAATTGAATCTGAATGGCAGGCAGGCTCGGTGGTTGGTCGCGATTAGTGAGTTAGATTTTGAAATCAGGTATATCAAAGGTAAAGAGAATAGGGTGGCATATGCTCTTAATAGGCATATATAGTTAAATCACATAGCAGTTATGACCTCCTATTGAACAGATCTATAAGATAGGATCTTGCAAGTAGGTCAGCAAGATGTCAAATATATGGAGATTGTGCACAAGTTGCAACTAAGTACAGGTAGCGGTACAGGTATAAGTACAGGTGGTGATACAAGTACAAATATAGGTGGTGGTATAGGTACAAGTACAAGTGATGGTATAGGTACAAGTAGTGGTATAGGTACAGGTACAAGTAGTGGTATAGGTACAGGTTTAGATGCGAGTGCATAGAATGTGGACTATTATCTCACACCAGATGGATTGGATAGATTTAGAGACAGAAGATATGTGCTAGACAACAGTGAACTCAAGAAGGTGGTCTTGAGGGAGTTTCATGCGAAACCGTACTCAGGTCACCCATGATATCAAAAGACACTAATGATGGTGAAGAAGTTCTATTATTGGTTGAATTTGAAAATAGATGTAGCATAGTTCATGGTTAGGTGCTTGGATTGTTAGCAAGTGAAGGCAGAGTGTAAGCCTCAAGGTGGAATGCTACAATCGATTCTGATTCCAAAGTGGAAATGGGAGGTCATTTCCATGGACTTTACCATAGGTTTTCCAAGGATAGTGAGGCAACATGATTCCATCATGATAGTGGTGGATAGGTTGACAAAGGTTGCGCACTTCATTCTAGTGAAGTCTACATTCTCAGCGAGTGATGTAACACAGGTCTTCATCAAGGACGTGGTCATATTGCATGGTGTTCCAAAGAATCTTGTGTCAGATAGGGATGCAAAGTTCACTTCCAAGTTTTGGAAGGAGTTATTTGCAAGTTTGGGAATAGAGTTGGCCTTCTGTACAACTTATCATCCGCAAACAGATGGACAGAAAAATAGGGTCAACAATATATTGGAGGACATAATGAGGATGTATGTGATGCATTAGCAGCGAAAGTGGGAAGAGTATCTTCCACTGGTAGATTTCGCTTACAACAATGGGTACCAGGAGTCACTGAGGATGAGTCTATTTGAGGCATTGTATGGGCGGGGTTTTAATACTCCCATCAGTTGGAGTGATCCAATTAACAAGCTACTGATTGGACAGGAAATGTTGTCAGATATGGAGGGGGGAAAGACATGTAATCAAGAAGAATTTGAAAGCAGCACAGGATAGGAAGAAGAGCTATGCATATCAAAATAGGTTGTTCAAGGAGTTCCAGGTTGGGGAATAGGTGTACTCGTGCATAAAATTGAAGAATAGATCCTTGCATATTGGATCATGTGCCAAGCTGACACCCCGGTTTTGTGTATCTTTCAGGATTATTGAGAGGATTCGGCCAGTAGCCTATCGACTTGCACTGCCTCCGAAAGTGAAAGTTTGTGATGTTTTCCATGTGTCATTGCTTAAGAAGTATGTTAAAGATTTTGATCATGTGATTGAATGGTTTGTATTGCAAGTGGATTCAGAAAGAGAATTCCAGTCGAAACCACAGTGCATTTTGCAGAGAAAGATGCTCATGCTCCGGAACCGAGCAATCGAGTAGTTTAAAGTTCAATGGAAGTACTTCAAGTTCGATGAAGCTACATGGGAGATAGTAGATCAGATGTGGACTATGTATCCTTCCTTATTCGTTGGTTGAGCAGATTTTTTGGTATATGTTTTTGGTACATGTTTTGGCGATGTTTCGTATATGTACATATTATATGGATGTAAATGTTGCCATGAGATAAGTTATAGAGCTCCATTAAGCAGTATGGGTGTCATGTCATGATGATGTTATACTTGTTATGTTTTCATGTTGGTTTGCATCTCAGCAGGATGATCATTTTAAATACTACAACAAGCTAAGTGATAAAGCTCCATGGATAGTATGTTTTGCTTACAGCATCCTTGTTGGTTGTAGGTGTTGTTGAACACCAAGGACAGTTTCCCCCAAGGGGGAGAGTTCTGTAACAACCCTGGTGAAAATTCCATGTAATAAAAGTTAATAAAGGTAAAATAATAACCATGGTTGATGGGACACTTATTCCAAGCTTAATGTTGGACAAAAACATAGTGATGTGGATGACTTGTGATTAATTAATGGCTAAAGAAATTGGAAAAGGCTTTGGAAAGGCATAAGGCATTTATCAACATTTATTTATGAAAATAATGGAAATTTGGAGAAAAGGGAGGTGAAAGGTCACAGGTTTCATGTGAGGAGGAAAATGAAGGAAAATAATGGAAAATGAAGAAAATAGAGGCCTCATTAATAAAAAGGCTTTTGAGGAACAGTTCACAGACTTTCTTCAGTTCAGTTTTAGAACTCTCTCTCTATTCTCTCTCTCTCTCATACTCTTTGACACTTCGAGTTTTCTTGGAGCACTCTTGGAGGAGTGTGTCATATTTGTAGTTTTGGAGTAAGAAGTAAAAGGAAGAGAAAGAAGGTGCTCGAGGACATCAGGATCAACATCTAAAACAAGTTTTTCTTGTAGGTACTAAGTTGCATGTATGTTTTCCTCACTAATTTTTGCATGCATGGAACATGCATGTGGTTTATTGGTTATGATATGTCACTGGCATGGAGGATTGCCTGGATTGAAAATAGATTTTCCTAGCCTTACCATTTCCTGGATAATGATGGTGTTGTGGGTTTATTTATTTGTTTTTTTGGTTGGTTCTCATGTTTCCTTTAGCTTGGGTTGATTTACTATTTCCTATAGCCTTGGTTTGACAAATGCTCTGGAGCCCTGTAACAACTTGGGTTGAGTTACTAGTACTAGAGCCTTGGTTGGACAATTCTCTAGAGCTCAACAACAGTTGTGGGTTGAGTTACTAGTTCTAGAGCCTTGGTTGGAACAAACACTCTAGAGCCCTGGAAGGCTTGGGTAGAGACCAATCTGGTGACGGTTTTGTGATGTCCGACCATGAGGTCGAATCATTGTTTGATGAGTTGAGTTGGTTTAGCCTTTAGAAGCCCTTGATGGCTTTGATTGATGTTTTATTAGATCCCATAATCATGCTTGGAATATGGCATGAGGCTAACTGGCTGAAGAGAGATTTGTCTCAACCATGTCTACGATTGGGTGGGTCGTGGAAGTCCCATAACTGGTTGGCCTTTGCATCATTAATATGAGGTTATTTCCCCTTGTTATTATATGATTATTGTATTGGTTTACATGTGGATCATATGGATGTTGTTTCTTTGGTATTTCTATTTTTATTATGATAGTAGCTATGTATGACTCTCATCATGTTCTTAGTTGTAAATGAATGAACAAAGTTTCTATTGCCTAATGGATGAAATGTAGCTGATGTGTTGAGGCATCAATGCTTCTTAGTGATTCTCATATGAGTATGAAACCCCTATGCTCAATTTTTTTGTTTACACCTGTAGATTACATATTTCTGATAAGTTTGACGAAATGTCTACCATGACTACTAGGGGTCCAGTCAAGGGGTTATTTAAGTAATTACATTTTTATCATCATTTTGATGTTATATTTCATAACTGAAGGTTTCATTTAGTTTTGGGCAATGAGTTGGGCTCTGGCCCTGAAAAAGTGGCTCAAATATCAGGGACACAAGTGTAATACTAGGCAAAAAAGTCCTTGGACATTGGCATACCATGATGTGGGAGCATCCATAGCCCTATAGACACATGTATGCCCATATCAAGGGAGAATCTAGGAGTGTAATGGTTTAAAAACTTAGTGGGACCCAGGGGATGGTTACCTGAGAGGTTGGGATGGTTCTGGGAGTCATGTTGCTGATGTGGAAGGTTAGTTTGGTGTGTTTCTGTCGGTTCCACTTCCTTAAAGCGACTTAGGAGGTCGAATCATATCATAGTAACTTCTTGTCACATGTTTACCCCAGTTGGTAGGTTACTTAGGTAGATGTGGGAGAAGGATGTTACACATACGCCATGATCCATCCTTCTTATGCACCAATACTACTGGAGTGGAGAAAGAACTTTGATCAGGTTTAATTATACTTGCCTCTAGCATTTCTACAACCATACATTCAATTTCACTCTTTTGGGCATAAGGATATCTGTAAGGCCTAATCTTTGGAGGAAAACCTCCTAGAATCAAATGAATAGCATGATCATGATCATGAATAGGTGAGAGGCCTTTGGGAGTCTCAAACACCTTGGAGTTATTGTCTAAGACTTTTTGGAGCTCTGGAGAAATAGATGATTTCGATGTTTGAACCTCTAGTAAGCATAATTGTGCAATTATGCCCTGTTTTTATTTCTTCAAAATATTTTTGATGCCATTATAGTTGTTTATCTTTCTTGGTTTCCCTATGATACCCCTTAATTCAGTTTCTCTTCCTTCCCAAAAAAATTCAAAAAAATAAATCTTGAAAATTGAAAGCTACTAACCCCAAGGATTGTAAGCATTGGACTCCTAGTACAACATCAGCACCACCCATTGGAATGGAAAGAATTGGAATATTCACTTAACATTCCCCCATGGTTAGCTTGATATTATGGAACTTTCCTGAGCAATTTATAGTTCCTACATTTGCAAACATCACTTGACACTCTAGTGCAGGGTATACGAAGCAATTCAATTCCTTGGTTATCTTACAATGAATAAAATTATGGGGATTAACTAAATCAATCGGAACTATTACCTTTTACTTCTTGATATATCCTTCTATATTGAGAGTTTTAGGCGTGTTAATTCCTATTGGTGTTACAAGATATGGTCGGATCCATTTCTTCTTTCTCTGGCATTGGTTCCTAGTGTGTATCTTCCACTTTTGATGTTTTTTTTCCTTTTCTTCCTCTTGTTACACAGTAATTTGTCACTGTCTCCCTGTCAGTCTCCCTACTATGTCATGAATTCAAATCAATCATGCTCATGCTCTCTAATCTAGCCAAATGACCCACTTTGCCAAAGTTTTTTCTATCAGCGCGACTTTTGGCCAAATAACCGCGCTGATGGGCGCTCCATAACAGACCGAATGCGCTGTCAGCGCGGAAGCACACGTGTTTTCCGCGCTGATCGAATTTCATGAGCCAGCGCATCCTATGTTTGTATTAAGTCGCGCTGACACAGCCTGCTCTGTTATTAAGATGCAATGTCAGCGCTCCAGTCCAGTTATGCACCCGCGCTGATCCAGTTTGGGCGAATTTGTTCTAACAGCCAGCCTTCCAGATAACTCCAGACCTGGTTGTTAGCCTTGTGAGTATCACCCTCCCTTCTATGGCATGTCTGTTCGTCATTTGAAACCACCTTCATTGAAGATAAGCTTATCCTCCCCCCATTCATGGAGACTCCTTATCCTATTTAAGCCTCTACCATTACCATGAGCAGCTAGTTTGGATAGTGTGGAATTCATAGTGCTTAGACTGTTGCTGCTAGTAGGTAGTCGGTGTGACAAGTGTGGATTTGCTAGAGGAAGCTTAAGGAAGGTTGTGAGTATTGCTTGTGTGAGATAGAGCTTTGTTTTGGGAGAATCTACCTCCAAGGGTGAATGCTTAAGAGACTTGCTAGCTGGACCCTCTAGAGAAGGATTCAGCGTCAGAACTTTGGTTGTACCTTTCTCTGTTATTGATTAATAATATATTACTATTGTTATGGTTCCATTCTCATTTGTCTTTGTAATGGTTAATGTGAATTACATCCTTTCTGACTGATGTATAATTGCTTTTATTAGATTTCACGCTTGTGTTTGTCTCTCTCTTCGTGTGTGCAGGTATCTATTCACGGAGATCATGGAGGATCGTGACCGGCGAGAGCGAAGGAGCGAGAGCGGCATCTGTTGGGCCTCAGTTTTGATCTTATTTTGCTTTGAGAAACTTACCTAACCACCCATTTTTCCTTCATTTTCACTCCATCCATTCCATTTTAATGAATATTTGATGTCTAATCAGGTATTTGGCTTTAATTTGTCAATTTCTAAAGTTTTTATAAAAGTTTGATTTTAAGTGCAATTTTGGCAATTTCAGAAATTCCCGTAATCACTTCATGGTTGATATGGATGCAGGCCACTTCAGCACGAATGGGATACATGAATGAAAAGCTTGGGAACTAGGACCAAGCCACCTATGCTTGGTTCCAACAGAACGAGCTTTATTATGCCTATTTGGAGCTAGTCAATCATGACTAGTCATCCAGAAATCCCATCTAAGTAGGGCAGTTTTGAGATCCCATGATATTAGTCATATTTCTTGGGATGAGAGGAGTGGATTCGACTTGGATATGTGGCTTAGAGTAGATAAGATTGTTAGAGTAAATGTAGATCATTTGGTTTCATGAAACTCCTTATTTAAGAGCCACACTTTGATGGCTCAACACATTGACTTATGATACTTTTATGCTGTAATATTTTTGGTTTGAAGACTTAATTTGAAGACTTGTGTTACTCTCATTTTTTCTGCTCAATACATGGATGTGTGACTAATATAAATCTTCTGATATCATCTTCAAAAGTGTGCAAGGCAAGGGTGGAGGGCCCCCGCTCCAAGCTAAGTACACTTCCAAGTTAAACTAGTTTTATTTCATTGCAAATCTGGTTGATGGTAGCTTTAGTTTTTCAAAGTCTTATTTCAGATTGATTTATGGTTATTCATAGTGATTGATTTCATTTTTTAATGGTTTATTCATCATCTAATTGAGTTGGAAAACAAGTGTTTAAGTTGGGCATTCCCTCTATGAAATGGTGAATCAGAACTAGTCTCTTTTGTTTACATGCAAATAGTTTGTTTCCATTTAGATTTATATCTTAAGATGAATGAGTTATGATGGAAAACTTTAAGTGTCTCTTAAGTTAAGAGCCTCTTTCATGTATGATTTATGCATCTTGAGTTTTTGGTTACAATCTCTAATTCATTAAATAATAACTGAGGTGAAAGTGGACTTCTTGAGTTCAAGAACCCTTTCAATGTTTTCTCTTTTGAGCTGATTGAATTAGAGTTATTAGATATATTTTCTTTAGCTTTTAATCATTTATCTTTCAAGGTTGGTTATATTAGATCTTCACAAATAGTGAATTTGCCTCAAAGAATAAACAACCCGGATTGATAGTAAATAATTGTGTTAGTTTAGGAACATAAATTAGCTCAACATTTTGGCGCCGTTGCCGGGGAGGCAAATATCGGCATAGTCAATAGAGAGATAAAATCCAAAATACACAAAAACATTAGTTACATTTCATTTCTTTAATTATGTTTCTTTATGCCTAGAGTTAGAGATCCTCGGGGTAGATTTATCAAAAACCCCCCACAAGTAGAGATAGGATCATCACATACACCTATTACTGGTAATCCAATCATTGAAGAACTGATTGAAAAACAAAGAAGTGGCCAAAGATTAACCTTGATTGAAAGGCAAACTTTGTCAGCTTGGGAGGCAAAGCAAAAATTCTCCACTTCCGGAAAACCAAAAGAGAAAGGAAAACAAATTGTTTTTCCATCCATCGATCCTCCTATCTTCCCACAACTTGAACCTCCACCTAAAATTGAAACAACTCAAACAATGGCAGAAGGACATGGATCCGTTCATCTTAATGGTGAAGAACAAAGAGCTGAAAATGAAAGACAAGAAAGAGAATGGAGGAGGAAGAGAGAGGAAGAAAGGAAACACGAAAATGACAGAAAGGTAGAAAATGACAGGAAAAGACAAGAAGATGGACTTGACCAAGAATCAACTTTTGGTTTCCCAATAATAGATACAAGTGCAATACTCGGAGAAGAAGTAAAAATGAAAAACATTCCACCTTCTGTGTTGCCAAACTTCTATGGGATGTCTACAGAAGATCTGGATTCATTCATGTTTGAATTTGATATCTTATGTAGAACATATGGCTATACTGATGATGTCCATAAGCTCCGTCTTTTTCCTGCAACATTAAAGGCAGCAGCTTTAAAATGGTTTATGGGTTTAGGAGAACAAACAATAGCCTCCTGGGATGATATGCGAACTGTCTTCCTTAAGAAATATCAGCCTTATTGTAGATCTAGAGATTCAAAGGAAGATGTGTTTAGAATGACACAGCAAGAAGATGAAAATCTAGAAGAATATTTAGAACGGTTTGCATATAATCTTCAGAAGTCTAAACAACATTCCCTAAATCAAGAAACTGTTCGCACAATCTTCCTCAAAGGTATAAGAGATGAATACCTTGACATTTTAAATGTAATGGGCAAAGGAGATATTTCAAATCTTCCATTTGATGAAATTGTCGATTTATGTCAGAAATATTCTAGAGGAAGATCAAAAACTGGAAGAAGGGAAGTAAGTTCTAAAGCAGCAAAGTCAGCTGCAGGAGGGATAACAAGAGCTGAAATAGGAAGTCTATTGGAAAATTTCAAAACAGATCTTTTGAGTACATTAGGGACACAAGTAGATGTGCTAAAGGCAAACAAAAAGAAAGAAGAACAAGAGCAATCCTTAGCAATATTTTGTTCAAAATGTAAAAAGAAACATCCTTTGAGAGACTGTCCTTTAGATAGCATTCAAGTGTGTGGTCTTTGTACAGGCAATCACTCCGCAGAAAATTGTGTAACATTGAAAGACTTGCAAACTAATTCAATGGAAGAAATGCAAGGAGCATAAGGTTTTTATTACGTTGCACCAAGAAGACCATGGCCACCTAGAATGCCTCAACCAAATCAGCAACAAATCCCTCAGCAAAATTATGCTTATCCATCTTATAATCCTTGGACCCCTCCAATGCCATGGAAAGCTTGGCCTCCACAACAATATCCACAACAACCTGCACAAGGTTGGAGGGGATATGGTTATGGAAACCAACAACCACAACAGTCTCAACAATATCAACAACATTACCAGCAACAGTACCAACAGCCATTTTCATACCCACCATATCCTTCATCCATGCCATTTCCGCAACAAAATTCTGCATATCCATTCCAACAGCAGAATCCACCACCATTTTTAACACAACCACAGCAATTATAGTTACCTTCAAATCAACCCAGACCAACACAATTACCATCCCAACCGGTGGCTAATCCGAATAACAAAGTGGACAAATCTGCATATACAGTAGAGGAAACAGCATATTATCCTGCATATTCAATTCTTCCTCTTGATGATGTCCATTTAAGGTCTGGAAAAGTACTTAAGAAGGATTCTCCTCCAATTATAGAAGAACCAGCTGAACAAGGAGAATCATCTGAAACAGCACAAACTAAGGTACAAAATCAGAAAGGAGCAAATATTACACAAACACCACCTTATCCTGAAAGGTTGGTAGAACAACAAATTCAAAATCAAATAACCCTTCCTGAATTTGATATCTTAGATGAGTTAAAAAATGCATATGTTAAGATTCCTTTATTAAAAGCCATTAAAGAAATACCGATATATGCAAAGACAATAAAGGAATTGTGCATTAGGAAAGAAAGAAAGAAAAAGGATCCTGCAACAATCCAAGTCATTGGTAAATTAACAAGTCTCATGTCTACTCAAACAGTAATAGAAAAATATATTGATCCTGGTATCCCAATGGTTACCATCTCAATAAATAATTTCTCTGTACCTAATACATTAATAGACTTGGGAGCAGCTATAAACGTAATGACAATGGAAACAATGAAAACTTTGCAATTAAACAACATTAGATCAACCTCAACAGTCTTGGAATTAGCAGATAGATCTAAGGTTGTTCCTGAAGGAATGTTAGAAGATATCATAGTTTCCTTGGATTCATGGGAATATCCTGTTGACTTCTTGATCTTGCAACCAAAGACAAACTTGGGAGGACATCCTCTGATATTAGGCAGACCATGGTTAGCCACTGCAGATGCCTTCATAGGATGCAGATCTGGAAGTATGATAATTTCACATGGAGATGAGAGGAAGCATGTCACTCTTTATTCACCTGCACAAACCACTTCTTTAGAATCAATACTTGAAACCCAGGAAAAGCAACAAACAAAAGCATTTTTAAGTATCAATCAATTCTTTGATTTTAGAGAAGAAGAGGAGAATGAAGATCTGATGGACCTTTTTATCTCAGAACCAAGTATTTCAGAGCAGCTTAGGAAAGTTCAATATGAAGCTGCAAATGAACTTTTGAATCAATGTTTTCAGGAAACATGTACTATTCGAACTTTGCAGAATTCTTTGGGAGACATCTTTCCTGTAAACACAATTAGCAACCCAATAATCAAAACAATTGAGGTACATCCTGGAAAACATTTAAATATTGGAAACCAGCTGCAATCAAAACAAGAACAAGAGGTAATTGCATTACTACAGAAATACTCAAAAGCATTTGCCTGGGATTATACTGACATGCAAGGAATCCATCCTACCACATGTATCCACCACATCTATACAGATGATAAGCTTAAACCTGTTAGACAACCTCAAAGAAGAATGAATCCTATGATGAAAGAAATAGTGAAAGAAGAACTGCAAAAACTGTTAAATGTTGGATTCATCTATCCTATTTCAGATAGTCAATGGGTTTCACCACTGGTTGTTGTACCAAAGAAAAATGGAAAATGGAGGGTATGTATAGATTATCGAGAATTAAACAAAGCTACCTTAAAAGATCATTTTCCTTTACCATTCATTGACCAGGTGCTAGATTCTTTGGCTGGAAAGAAATACTTCTCTTTCTTGGATGGGTTTAGTGGGTACAACCAGATTAGAATAGCAACAGAAGACCAAGACAAAACTACATTTACTTGCCCATGGGGAACCTATGCATATAATGTTTTGCCATTTGGTTTATGCAATGCACCTGCAACTTTTCAAAGAGCAGTGCTTGCGATATTTGTTGATCTAGTCCATGAATGTGTAGAAGTTTATATGGATGACTTCACAGTGTATGGAAACACATATGATGATTGTCTGAACAATCTTGAGAAAGTCTTGAAGAGATGTATCGAAACAAACCTGTCATTAAGTAACGAAAAATGCTATATGATGTTAACAGAGGGTATAGTTCTGGGACACCATATTTCCGGCTCCGGAATTAAGGTGGATCCAGCCAAAATTCAGGTCCTAGTTAACTTAATGCCACCTACAACTCAAAAGGAGGTTAGAAGTTTCTTAGGCTATGCGGGCTATTACAGAAGATTCATAGAAAACTTTAGCAAAATAGCTCAACCCCTGTTTAAATTATTAGCAAAATATGTTGAATTCCAATGGACGAATAGCTGTCAGAATGCTTTTCAAATTTTAAAAGATAAGCTGTCAGTGGCACCCATACTTCGAGGGCCAAATTGGTCTTTGCCATTTCATATTTCCACTGACGCATCAGATACAATAATAGGTGCCTCTTTGGGGCAGAAAGAAAATTTGTTCAACTATGCAATATATTTTATCAGTAAAAATTTGACACCTGCAGAAACAAATTATACAGTCACCGAAAAGGAAATGTTAACCATCATACATGCAGTAAACAAATTCAGGCATTACATCACAGGATATCAAGTTTTTATTCACACAGATCACTCAGCAATAAAATACTTGATGAACAAACCCATCACTAATGGACGAATTACTAGATGGCTCCTGTTATTGCAAGAATTTAACATTACAATCCAAGACCGGCCAGGCAAAGAAAACCAGGTGGCTGACTTTCTGTCCCGCATACAATCACCTGAAGACCCAAATCCAGTTATAGACAACTTCCCTGATGAACATCTGTTTGCCATAGCAGTTAAAACACCTTGGTTTGCAGATATTGCTAATTATTTGTCATCTGGAAAATTTCCAACTCAATTCACTAGCAAGCAAAGAAAGAAAATTGTTAGAGAAAGTTCTAGGTATAGCTGGGTGAATGGTGATTTGTTTTATACTGGTTCAGATCTAATGATTAGAAAGTGTGTGCGTGAAGATGAAATACTAGATATTCTCAGGGCATGTCATGACGAACCATGTGGTGGTCATTTTGCAGACAAACGAATAGCATATAAAGTGCTGCAATTGGGCTATTACTGACCATCTGTCTTCAAGGATTCTAAGGCATATGTCAAGCAGTGTGACAGTTGCCAAAGAATAGGGAGACCCATCATGTCAGATGAAATGCCGCTCAAGCCACAAGTCCTCATTGAGCCATTTGAGCAGTGGGCACTTGATTTTGTTGGACCCATTAATCCACCATCAAATGGAAAAAGGTACATCCTAGTGTGCATGGACTATGTAACCAAATGGGTGGAAGCCAAAGCAATGAGAAAAGCGACAGAGGACACAGTGGTTACCTTCCTCTTTGAAGAAATTTTTGTAAGATATGGAGTACCAAGACAAATAGTGACAGATCAAGAAACGCAGTTTACCTCAAAGTTAGTGCGGGATCTGACAGAGAAATATAAGATAAAGCATAGGAAGTCTACTCCATATCACCCTCAAGCAAATGGTCAGGTAGAATCCACAAACAAGGTCTTAGAAAATATCATGACTAAGACGGTGCAGCTGAATAGGAAAGATTGGTCTGAGAAGTTAAAAGATGCATTATGGGCTTACAGAATCACATGGAAAAACACAACTGGTTTTAGTCCATACCAGTTGGTCTATGGGAAAGAAGCCTTGTTGCCTATCGAATTTCAGATACAAACCTATAGACTAGCAGCAGAATTGGGCATGGACCTGACTGAAGCACAACAACAAAGGATCATGGAACTTAACCAATTGGACGAACATCGTCAACAAGCAGTTGAACAGACAGCATTAATCCAGCAACAGAGAATCAAATGGCATGATAGATACATTAAGACAAAGACATTTCAGAAGGGAGACTGGGCCTTATTATTTGACTCCAAATTCAAGGATTTCAAAGCGAAGTTTACAACACACTGGCTAGGGCCATATGAAATCGAAGAGATCTTTGATAATGGAGTAGTGAAGATAAAGACCATTGACCAGGACCCCACCTCATTTGTTGTAAATAGTCATAGTCTGAAAGTTTATCATCAGCCTATTAGTAAAGAGACATTCATGAAACAACTGGTAGAAGAAGCAGGACTGGAAATTTTGGCTCTGCCATCTTCCAGTTCGGAAACATAAAAAAAATATATATGAAAAATAAAAAAAATAAAAACAAAAACATAAAAAAAAGAGAAAAAGATATATGAAAAAAAACAAAACATAAAAAATAATTGGTTTGCTGGTGAAAACCAGACAACTGGCACCAAGCAAACTTGAATTCATAGGGGAAAACCAGGGAAACCTGGACTCTATGAATTCTATATTCCTGTTTTACTATTCTCACATAATTTCAATGCAGGACCTTTCCACAATTGACTTGAGGACAAGTCAAACTTTCGCCAAGGGAGAGTCTTGTAGCAAGCTTTTAGCTGCCACAGCTAAGGGATTGTGTTGTCCACTTTGGACCTGAAGCAAATTTGTTGCAGCAGAACCTGAAGGGACCTGAGATGAAATACTATTACAGAAGGGACCTGAAGCAAACATGAGTTGCAACAGATCAAATCATTCCAGAAGCATTGCAGAGGGACCTGAGATGAAATACTATTGCAGAGGGACCTGAAGCAAACTTGTTGAGAACCAGATCAAAGCCGACACAATATACCAGAAGCAGTGCAGAGGGACCTGAAAGGAAAACATTATTAAAAGGGACCTGAACAATTCAAGAAATGGAGCATAGTGAACAAGGAGCAGTAATAAAAGTCTACTTTTCATCTATCCACAGCATTCAACATTCCACCTGTACAAACAGCATTCAACATTCCACCAGTACAAATAGCATTCAAGGGAGTATATTCATAGCCATTTTGTGCTTGAAATTCAAATTTTTTTTAGAAACTTTTAGTTTTGATCTAATTGAAGTTAGTATCTGCAAATATTCATTAATATTCATTCCCAATATATACCCCAACATCCCTATACATATTCCATTTCATTCACATACATTCCCTATACATCTTTTTAATAACCCTAGGTATTTTCCTTAAACGCAAAAAGATCAAGCTAGGACAACTCTTTTCACCTGCACATGAACTCAGAGCATTAGAATGATTATAATTTTAAACATGACCCCAATGGTCATTTTAAAATTATAAAGCTATGTTATAAATGGTATGCGCTAAAGTTATAAATTATAAAGGAATTGAACATATATATCATAAGTTATATGAGCGCTAAAGTTATTTTTCAAATGCGCATAAACTAATGATATAAGGTATATATGTTGCAAAGAATATGGTATGTGCATATATCAAATGTATTAAGGTATAAAGTATTGCGCATATCAAATGGAGGTATAAGAATATATATCCAAAAATCATATAACATAGTGATGAAAGGCCGCGGGTTATGATAATGAAGTTCATGGGTAATGGAATGATACATAGTGGAGGCCGTAAGCATTCAAATACGATGGTGAGAGAGGATGATATTTAAACAAGCTATGGCATATATATTTTAAAAGCACCAAACTATGGTATAACATTTAAAATGCAAAGGTTATGAAGTTAAACCATAAGCTTTGGGCGCATATCATATGGAGCATAAGGTATATATTTGGCACATTGTTGCACCAGCCATATGATAATAATCACACAGCAGTGTTGCGGCCAAGTAATGAAATGCCATATGCAAAGGTCGTTGCAATGAAGGCACACGACGGTGGCCATAATCAACAAACGTTGCAGCAATGAATAAAACGATAGACCATAAGCGCCACGCAGGCCAACACACAGGTACGGTGGTGACACGGTGTTATGGCAGTTTATGGGTATTGGATGATGGAGCGGCGGAAGATATGCATATGAAACAACCATACGGCCATCCTCATGACTCAGTCGGGCGACTGAGTCAATGAGGACGGCCATGTAACCACGCATACCAACGAATGAAATGCAGGGTACAGTGAAGAAACGGTCATAAACCAACCTCCCCTGCGCAGTTCAAACAACAAATCCTCATTGCCATAGCTCAGAAAATTGTGTTTGAGCCGCAGCATAGTAAAAGGGAGAAAGGAGTGTATTGAGGTGGTTTTAAAGACAAAATCTGAGTCGTATGAGTGGAGGAAGCCGAGTTTTGCAAGCAAACAAGGTAAGACTCGAGTTTATTTCGCTCGGCGACTGTAGATAGGAATGAGTCTTCGCCATTAACTCACAGATTTTGTTGCTTTGCCACCAGTTCGACTGACCGAAGAAGGAGGGATTTGAAGTGTTTGTTTGCATCCCACGCGGCCAGTGACAGTCAGGTAACACTAAAACCGGGATAACTCCAAGTTTGCAGCACGTATGGATAGACTAAACAGATTTTTATGCGTAAATAATGGTGTGGAAACAGTGGTCGATCGCCCAGCATTTAAGTTTAAAACATTGCATGCATAACACGATAGTCATTTTGAGTTAAATAAGGAATCTAATGCATCAAACGCGGAGAGTTAGTTTGAATGCCGAAATGCCAAGGGTTGTTTATATATGAGCGCTGATTGATAAACCATTGTTGCATTTAACCCTCATTTTTGATGCGCGCTAGTCTCTGTCATATGCATGTGAATATGTGGTTCGACCAGAACAGAGGACGCATTAAAATCACAGAGTGTTTGTCATATGTGTTGTTGAACGCATTAAGTCAGATTGTTGCGTATTGTTGCATGTATTATGGGCTGCCAAACCAAGAAACGCATTAGTATATGCCGAGAGAGGTGGGATTGTCAAATGTAAACAGAGGAATGCTGTAGATTGCGACATGCATTTATGCCTTCACTGCGCACCTATGTATTGAGATTTTAATATATTTGTGCCATTTACAGAGGATTGAAACGCATAGGATTGCCTGCATACATGCTATGTTGACTGTCAAATTTAGTTGAATGCCAAAATTTGCATTGTTTGTGCCTTGAGGCCGAGAGTTTTATAGTCTGCGTTTTAAAAAAAAAAAAAATTGACATTTGTTATAAGCAGTGAATATGATGAGGCCGAGCGCATGTGATTAGTCCTCTAGGCTTATAACTCTCTGTGCATTATACAGTCATATTTTTATAAAAAAAAGGATGAGAAGGATTAGGCCGAGAATGTTTTGGAATATTTCTTGAGAGGCCGAGAGTAATTTGCACATTATACAGTCAATTTTGTTGAGAATTTCTTGAGAGGCCGAGAGCAATTTGTGCATTACACAGTCATTTTTTTTGTGAATAGGCAGAGAATGTTTTTGAAGATCTGTTGAGAGGCCGAGAGCAAAAATTTTGCAAGTTTTTTTTTGTTTAAATACACAGTAACGCATGTTATTTTGAGCTAAGAAAACATGGTTATTGCTGCATGTGTATTTAATTTTCAAAAACAAACAGAGAACAGTGTATTGATAGAAGATATTCAGGTGTTGTTTGCCTTAAACAGGGAATTGAAACAGAGTTTGTGCAGAGGAAAGACAACAGAGGTTAAAGAGGACAGAGTCAAACAGATTAAAGTTGAGTCAGAGGGGGAAGGTAAGCCTCGTTGCTTCTACAATTTCATTTAAAAACAATAGTCATAATTTTTGTTAAAATGAAGTTAGTAACAGCAGAGGATTATATTGATTGGTTCACAGAAATCATGACAAACCGGGTAGAACCAAAATTTCAAATAGAAAGCTGGGGAAAGGAAACTGTAGAAAAACTGTATCAGTCAGGGATGATAGGATTTCTACAGAAGTTTAATGGCCATTCTGAGCAGATAACCAAAGATTTCATCAATAATTTCAACCAAGACCAAACTCAAGTAGGAGAAATCATTGTCCCCGTAACTCAAGAGTACTTGTCCAAAGCCTTAGAGTTGCCGATGATAGGGGAGAAGTATCACAAAGGTTTACATTTCAAGGAGAAAGCGTGGACTTTCTTCCTTGAAAAGAACCGAAAGGGGACATTTGATAGAACTAAAGGGATACCCAGGGAGTGGTTTAATGAACCATGGGGGGAACTGGTCTTGGTTATTCAAAAATTCTTGACATGTGATCGTGGATACAGCATTGCTCATTTATATCATGTTAGATTACTACAGCATATCAAAGGGGATGATAGAATTAACTTACCATATTTCCTGTACAAAAGTCTTGTCAAAATGATTGAAACAGTGAAACAAGAGCATAGGCCAAGGTCAGCACAGATCTATCATCAGGGGTTAATTAAAATCTTAGTGGAATACCAGGTGAAATCAAAGGGCCTAGAATGGAAAGAATTCTTGAATAAAAATCATTTTACTGAACAGCTTATTGATATACAGGACAAAGTAGAGCAGGAAAACAGAAGCATGATGAATTCTCCCCTGTATCCAAGAACAAGAGCTAGAAATATGGCCATGCATGACACTGAAACATCTGTTATGTCTATTCCTAGGAATAGAAATTCTATTGATCTTGAAAAAGAAGTAGAAGCTTATTCTCCTAGAAAACCAGAAGAATAGGATATAGCACAAGAACCCCTTGAAATGGATTCCATATATGATAATGATGCGGGAGAATCATTAATGAAAACCACCCAGGATTTTGAAAAGGAAATTAATTTGGCCAAAATCCAAGACTTAACAGATCAGATAGAAATAAGCAAAATTGTGGAAAAGCAATTAAAATCAGAGAATAAGGCACAGAAAAAGGACAATGCAAAGCTAATGAAAACAAATGAAAAGTTACAAGAAGAAATAAGCAGGTTGAAAAGGAGAAATGAATTGCTTTCCAAACAGGCATTCCAATGGTTAAAGGACAAAAATATGTGGCAAGCTAAATATGAAAAACAAAAGGTTAAAGCAGCAATGTTAAAGGCACAGCAGGAATCAGAATTTGATTGTTTGAACAGGGAAACAGCTACAGGTACAGCATCCACTTCAGAGGGCAGAAGGTCCAAGAGAAGCAAGCAAGCATGGGGACATGCTTGATCATAAGCATGGGAGAGATGTTGGGCCTCAGTTTTGATCTTATTTTGCTTTGAGAAACTTACCTAACCACCCATTTTTCCTTCATTTTCACTCCATCCATTCCATTTTAATGAATATTTGATGTCTAATCAGGTATTTAGCTTTAATTTGTCAATTTCTAAAGTTTTTATAAAAGTTTGATTTTAAGTGCAATTTTGGCAATTTCAGAAATTCCCGTAATCACTTCATGGTTGATATGGATGCAGGCCACTTCAGCACGAATAGGATACATGAATGAAAAGCTTGGGAACTAGGACCAAGCCACCTATGCTTGGTTCCAACAGAACGAGCTTTATTATGCCTATTTGGAGCTAGTCAATCATGACTAGTCATCCAGAAATCCCATCTAAGTAGGCCAGTTTTGAGATCCCATGATATTAGTCATATTTCTTGGGATGAGAGGAGTGGATTCGACTTGGATAGGTGGCTTAGAGTAGATAAGATTGTTAGAGTAAATGTAGATCAGTTGGTTTCATGAAACTCCTTATTTAAGAGCCACACTTTGATGGCTCAACACATTGACTTATGATACTTTTATGCTGTAATATTTTTGGTTTGAAGACTTAATTTGAAGACTTGTGTTACTCTCATTTTTGCTGCTCAATACATGGATGTGTGACTGATATAAAGCTTCTGATATCATCTTCAAAAGTGTGCAAGGCAAGGGTGGAGGGCCCCCACTCCAAGCTAAGTACACTTCCAAGTTAAACTAGTTTTATTTCATTGCAAATCTGGTTGATGGTAGCTTTAGTTTTTCAAAGTCTTATTTCAGATTGCTTTATGGTTATTCATAGTGATTGATTTCATTTGTTAATGGTTTATTCATCATCTAATTGAGTTGGAAAACAAGTGTTCAATTTGGGCATTCCCTCTATGAAATGGTGAATCAGAACTAGTCTCTTTTGTTTACATGCAAATAGTTTGTTTCCATTTAGATTTATATCTTAAGATGAATGAGTTATGATGGAAAACTTTAAGTGTCTCTTAAGCTAAGAGCCTCTTTCATGTATGATTTATGCATCTTGAGTTTTTGGTTACAATCTCTAATTCATTAAGTAATAACTGAGGTGAAAGTGGACTTCTTGAGTTCAAGAACCCTTTCAATGTTTTCTCTTTTGAGCTGATTGAATTAGAGTTATTAGATATATTTTCTTTAGCTTTTAATCATTTATCTTTCAAGGTTGGTTATATTAGATCTTCACAAATAGTGAATTTGCCTCAAATAATAAACAACCCGGATTGATAGTAAATAATTGTGTTAGTTTAGGAACATAAATTAGCTCAACAACATCTCTTCATCAAACAATAGCGTTGGAATCCAAGTAGGTGTTCATTACCTCTCTTTTATTTGCAATTAGGAACTTGCACAGTAGCATTGATTGATTGTTTCTAGACCCATTCTGGGCTAGTAGGGATCGCCTCTATCCGTAGAGGGGATTTACCTCTCCAACACCTCCTCTTCACAATCTATGTAGAATAATTTCTTCTCAGAAAACTTATGACGTTTAGTGTATTTTCTATCACAACTGTAAGAAAGCCCTTTTTCCCTTTTTTCCTCCAATTTTTGTGGTGTCAACCTTGTAGGTTTTGGAATACTAGGAGCAACAACACTTCCATCTTTATAGTTGTGAGTGGTAGACTTCCTTGTTGCCATAATTTTTCTTTCAACTTTTCCTTCCACCCTGAATGCCTTCTCAAATGAATCAGGCTCCCAAAGATGAACCTTATGTTGGATGTTATATTTTAAAGTCCCTATTAAGACATCAATCCTATGCTCCTCTGGAATATCGGTTATGCTAATATTCAATTTTTGGAAGTATTCAATGTGCTCCTCCATTGAACCCTTTTGTTTTAGATTTATAAATTGGCTAAAGAAGGAATTTCTCTTTGTAGCTTCATAATGTTCTATCATTTCGTCCATAAAAATTCACTAGGTGACAAGTGTTTTATGAGAACAAAACCATTTATACCATACAAACTGATTGGGTTCTAAATATAAAGATGCAATACGTACCTTTATGAGGGTTTCACATCCAGTAGATAAAAATATTTCTCCATCTGTAGTATCCATGGACCGGATCCTTGCCATAAAATTTCCTTATATCTATCTTTGGAATGTGGTGGTTCTTAAACCCCACATTGGAGTTTTTAAAATCATAACTCATATTCCCTTTTTTCTCATCCTAATTTTCATGGATTACCTTGTCACTACCTCGAAGCCTTTCTTGGAACAACTTTGTCAACCCTTCCTGATCTGGATTTAAACAGGAACGCAACAAATTATAGAGATAACCATATACACAAAGATGCAGCGGAAATAATACTTCATTTCATTAATGGAAAATACTGAAACATGCTTACAACCAGAAATGGAAATAAACCAGCTAGGGCGATGGTAGCTTATCTCTGAGAAGAGATGTGATGGCTACATGCCTCTGAACTGTGTTACAATGAGGCTCAAAGGCCTATTTATTGTTGAGAAACAATGGAAAACCATTAACATTCCAAAACCTAACCCTAGGTGATGAAACGCCAAACTGTGGGCCCCGTTTGGGGTAGATTGGTACATCAACTTCCCGGGGTCGTAACTTTGGCATATGATCTCCGTTTGACGCGTACAATAGCTCATTAGAAAGATCTATCCGAGCACTATCATTGTTGGAATGGGCAACATTGGACCCATGTTGCCCCCGGATTCCCCAAAAAACGTCGTTTAGGGCCTCAAAACGGCTCCGGAAGTTCAAGACCCGAAAAACTGCTAAAAATAGTAAGTTGTGCTACAATTAAGGAAACTGAAAATGCTAAGAAAGACAATGGTGGGGGTCCAGGTGGACTTAGCAGGTGGCCACCAATATCCACCTGGATCACTTCCAACTTGGAATTCATCACATCCATGTATACTTTCAAAAATTCCATGTTTCCTTGTATACCATCCATGTCATATTTTAAGCCATTGATGTCCCCTTTTAGTTCATCGTTGGTTGCTCTTTGTGAGAGCGAAATTTGTTGCACTTGTCCAGTAATTTTGATATATCATGTTGCAATTTGTCCTCTTCATGCGCCATAGTAGAGCTTTCTAAGGGCTTAATGGGCTTAGAGTTATTTTGTTTGGGAGGAATTTTAGAACCAAATACTGATATCTATTCTTCAATATTCCCTTTGAATCACTTCAAATTGATTTTTGAAACAAAATTTATGAAAAATTAAAAAATACACACCTTTTTCTTTCTTTTTAGGCGCTCGATATTGAAATTGTTGTATATCAATAATTTCATCTCTCAAAGTTCTCAAATTTTGTCTTGTGGTAGCCCTCTAAGTCTTTTTTCCAACCCCTCAAGTGTAGAAATTCCCACTATAGATCAACAAATTATGCAATATACTAAAGCAAAATACAAGATCTACTTCTACAAAAAAAAGTGTGGAAGCTTAATCGAATATGAGCAAGATCAATGAGAACACATATAATTGAGATTGAGAAATCAATCACACATAACACAGAAGAATAACCTGGGGAAAGCCTCAGCCTAAAACCCCAATCTCTGTATTATCATACAAGTGGAAATATGTTCAGTATTACAAAAAGAATCAGCTCACAAGCTATCCTACTCTCTCTGCAATCAAGCAATATTGCTCATAGATAGTCAAAGGCACTCACAACCTTCTCCTCTGCCCTCCAAGCCTCCTATTTCCTTGCGCAGTTTTTCCTGGGGTCCAGTGCTTCCACTTGTGTGAATTCCCACCTCACACTACTCACTTGGCTCAGAATTAACTGCACAAACCTGAAGGAGATAATTCCTTCTGCATGGATGAGTTTCCTATATAGGAAAAATCCTCCAACTGATAGTACACTATCCCTTCCTCTGATCTCAACTTGGTCTTTGACTGGACTGACATGCATGAGTTATTTATGAGAGAATATTCAACTATCTGAAGTGCAACAATTACATGCATGCATGCATTAACTAACTAAACTCACAATTAGCTCAACAAACTATTTGAACTAATCTAACTGGACTTAACTGAGTTAACTGCGCTAACTAATTACAACTCATCCTTATCTCTTTAACTAAGGGATAAATTCCTCAATCAATGGGGAAATTGTTGCATGTCTTCACATAGACTTCATGTTTGATTTTCTACAACTAATTAACTCAAGATGAATTAATTAATTATTTTACAAAAGCTGCTAAGATCATATTCGAATTTTTACTTATCTATTTAGTTCAGGGACTAACTAAAATAGGAAGGTATCTCGAAATGCTATTTATAGAAATGCTATTTTTAGCACTTCCATTTTTCATTCTTTGTTGCTATGTCCAACACTAATACCTGAAATGCTATTTATAACAATGATATTTTTAGCATTTATATTTTTATCATTTCTTGTTGCTATTTCCAACACTCCCTCTCAACAAGAAATGCATTCAACTCGAACCCGATCCTGAACCTTTGGAATGTTCTACATGCAGCACTTCTCCCTAGTGTTTTTGCTCCAGCAACTCTAAAAACAAAAAAATCTCCCAACTAACCTCCCTATTGAGCTAGAAACATCCTCTGATGTTGAAGCTTCCTCTACCACATACAAGTGCTCCCTCTATGACCTCTGAGTTGATGCAACACTCCATGCATCTCGAAGCATTGCACACCTCTCTATGCCATCCTGCACTGGTGCAACACTCCTGTGCCTCTCGCATTCTTGCAGCCTACTAGCTCTGCACTATCTTTGGATTCTTGCACTGTAGCTCTCTCTGCCGCTCCATTTGAATCTGCCTCTACCCACTCAGCCATTCCTACTACTCCTCGCCAGGGCTCTCGTAGCAAGGTCTAATCAAAGAGGTTAGGTACCTCAATGATCCTGCCCCTATTCCAGCCTTCTTGGGATTGTCACTCCACATCACCCCACCTTCAACCTGGAGATATGAATGCATGTGATCCCTCTACCCACTTGGCTCAAAATTTACCCCTACTAGAGGTATCTGCATGAGTGGATGCCTCCACTCGGTCTCCTCTCAGCTTCTCCAGTTGTGGCTGCTCCACAACCTCCTGAAGTTGCTTCACCAATTGTGGCTCCCCCACAATTGTCTGAGACTTCTTCTGGAACTGCATGTTGAGACGTAATTTACTCTTCCTCTCAACCACCAAGTATCTAACCTTTGCCTTGCTCCTCAAGGCTTTGCATGCATCTTGAACCTCAAGAGCATACAGGTTCTTGGCTGGCACACCAATCTGTTTCATCTTTCCTGCCATCACGAAATTTTCTAGAAAAAGAGTTGATTTTAAATCAGTGATATCTCCCTCATCCAAACTCCGATTCAACTGATTTTTTTTTGAACTTGGGTATTTTTCCACAAGGAGTCCAAATCTGCTATTTGTTTCTGAAAATTTTGCACAAAAATTTTCAGATCTACTCTAAAAACTCGTGGCCCAATTTTATTTTATTTTACTTCGAATTTTCTTCTTCGCATACTGTTCACTTCTTCGATCACCTTTGCTCCGATACCATGTAGAAATTTCTCTATGGATCAGATAGCTCTGATACCATGTAGAAATTCCCACTGTAGATCAACATATTATGTAATATACTAAAGCAAAATACAAGATCCACTTCTACAACAAACTTTGCGGAAGCTTAATCGAATATGAGCAAGATCAATGAGAACACATATAACCGAGAATGAGAAATCAATCACACATAACACAAAAGAATAACCTTGGGAAAGCCTCAGCCTAAACCCCAATCTCTGTATTATCATACAAGTGGAAATATGTTCAATATTACAAAAAGAATCAACTCACAAGCTATCCTGCTCTCTCTGCAATCAAACAATATTGCTCATAGGCAGTCAAAGGCTCTCACAACCTTCTCCACTGTCCTCCAAGCCTCCTATTTTCTTGTGCAGTTTTTCCTAGGGTCCAGTGCTTCCACTTGTATGAATTCCCACCTCACACTACTCACTTGGCTCAAAAATAACTACACAAACTTGAAGGGGATATTTCCTTCTGCATGCATGAGTTTCCTATATAGGAAAAATCATCCAATTGATAGTACATTGTCCCTTCCTCTGATCTCAACTGGGTCTCTGACTGAACTAACATGCATGAGTTATTTATGAGAGAATATTGAATTATCTGAAGTGCAGCAGCTACATGCATGCATGCATTAACTAACTGAACTCACAATTAATTCAACAAACTATTTGAACTAATCTAACTAGACTTAACTCAGTTAACTAAGCTAACTAATTACAACTTAAAGTACATCTCATCCTTATCTCTTTAACTAAGGGATAAATTCCTCAATCAATGGAGAAATTGTTGCATGTTTTCACATAAACTTCATGTTTGATTTTCTACAACTAATTAACTCAAGATGAATTAATTAATTATTGTACAAACAACTGCTAATATCAAATTCGAATTTTTACTTCTCTATTTTAGTTCAAGGACTAACTAAAATAGGAAGGTATCCCGGAATTCTATTTATAGCAATGCTATTTTTAGCACTTCCATTTTTCATTCCTTGTTTCTATGTCCAAGACTGGTACCTGAAATGCTATTTATAGCAATACTATTATTATCATTTCTATTTTTAGCATTTCTTGTTGCTATTTCCAACAGTTAGACTGAGATTAGATTCTTTAAGAAAGCATTATTCCCGATCTCCCACGATGACCTAATTATAGAATAGTTCAGTAGAGTGAACTTGTATGGTGTGCCACGTGTCATTGTTTCAACCTTTTACCCTAAAAATGATACACATGAAACTAGAGTATGTTTAATTTCTACCACTTTTTATGAAATTAAAATCCGATGCTCTGAGAGAAAGTTATGATGATTTTCCCTAGTTCACTTGTTTGTGATTGAATTCTAGAGCCTATAAAAACCCTAACTTCCTCAAATAATATCTCTAAAAATATAGTGAACCAAGCTTTGAAAGTTTTATACAAAGTTCACTAAGATTTCAGCTCTATGTGGTCAAAATTTCAGCTTTTGAAGCCTCGTAGGAAAAAATTTATAGCGAAAATTCCAAGATGGCATGTTTGAAGAAGCGAAATCCTAGAATCCAAAGCTCTAATACCAAATGTTATGCAACCAACTCACAAAATAGAAGAAAAGATAGATCAATGAATTAAAAATTAGCCTCTTTAAGGTGGAAACCTCATTTACATTACATATATGAACAATTCTTGGATGATACAAATGACAAGGCCTCCTCTGTATATATATGAGTCTAAGGGGTCACAATATAATCAGAGCCTACATAATAATAATAATGTAAGGGCACAACAATAACAATAGTGGGTTTCTATGGGGCACAAAAATAACAATATGGGGTCTAAATGGGCACAACAATAACAATAAGGGGCTACAATAACAATAACAATAACGGGGCTACACTAGTATTATATGGACCTAACAATATGAGAACATTATTGGGAGCCATGATTGAGTGACTTGAATTTATTTTTAATAATAATATAATAGTGTCTATTAACGGTGCTGAAAATACATCAACCAAGGGGGTCTCCCCAATGTGAAGTCTCAATTAGCCCTCACACTATTTGGAGTAGGATCCCCATCCAAAGTATTAGCCTGACTGTCATGTATCATTGTAGATTTTCTTTGGCTACAAAGTTCAACACAAGAGATTAATACAAAGATATTTTCAGATCATCAAGTGAGTATGCATTGTGAAATGTTGAGCTACGAAAAGTATCAAGGTTCTTCTACTGAAAGGGAAGTAAAAAGTGTTCCATTTAAAGATGAGTAATAGTACTAATCTAGAAAAGGCACATGAGTATATACATATGAATGAATCATTTATCAACAAGTAAAATAGTTCACAAGGAAGAAACAATTGTTAAAGAAAATACAACACGCCTTCAACAAGATAAGTACCAAAGCCACCGAAATAGTTCAATTTCCTTAGTACAAATGAAAACAACATACATCGGAAACATTCCAAGAATATTCTTAAAATATTCATGACATATGCATGAAGCATGTTGGCTCAACAAGCTTCTGAATTAAGTAAAATTCCCAAGATACATCAAGAGATACATCAAGAGAGTGAGCATTAGAGTAGTCACTTGCTCCTCCAAAATAATTATCTTCCTCTCTAATTCCTGGTAGGAGGAAGCCAAGGTGAAAAGTCCTTTAGATGAGCAATGAGGGTGTATATATGACAAATGGGGTCATCATTCACCTCCCTTGTGACTCTTGAACTACCCTCATGACTGTTTGACTTCTGAATGACCTTTTGACTTCCTACATGACTTTTCAAATTACATGGATGACTCTTGGACTTCCACTTTACATTGCATTTTCCAATATATAATTTAATATTCCACAAAATGATGTGACAAATGATGACTTGACATGACGCTGATGACATGGACTATGTGATGACATGGCAGTGTCAATCCACTCTTTACTATTGTCTTCTTTGTGTCTTTTTGAAATATGAACATGGTATGCTTCGTCCTCCTTATGGCTTGAAGATAAGGAGTCTTCAATGTGATCTTGGTCTTCAACTGTTGTTTCAAATTGATGTTCCTTTGTCTTCCCTTGATTGATAAGCATCTATTTGCAGCTATAAAGATGTATTATAACATGGTATCCTTCTTCATCTCCTTCATCATCATCCTGTCATAGCTTGATAGAGTACCTGTGAATAAAATCAACTCATGACAAGATGACATCAATCCGATAAGCCCCTAGTGTAAGATGCTTCATGATGATCCATTGAATGAGCTAAAATTGGGTAACATATTGAGAAAGAGGCTCTAGGATTGCACATTTGCGTAGCTCAAGCAGTCAAGGGTCAAGATTAAGCCTTGATACTACATAATGCATAGTTCAGGATGGCCAGGATCAAAGGATTGCACAATTGAGGGGCTCGGGAGCTCAAGGTTGGGGCTTGAGGCTTGAGGTTTCCCAATGCATAGTCATGGAAGGGGGAAATTAAGATACTACGTAGTTAGGGGAATCAAGAGGTCAATCTTGAGGATTGAGCCTTAAAGTTTCCCAATGCATAGATCTGAGAGGCTGAGATAGGTGACTGCATAGTATAGGGGCTCAAGATATTAAGGTTGAGGCTTGGATTTTTCCAATGCACAGTTTTGGTAAGAGAACAAGCTAGGAGATTACGCAATTTAGGGGTTCAAGAGCTCAAGCCTAAGGCTTGAGGCTTGAATTTTCCAAATGTGCACTTCTGGAGGGAGAAAATTTTCATGGATTTCATAGTTGTGCATCTCAAGGTGTCATGATGGAAGCTTGAGGCTTGAAATTGAGCAGTGCGCAATTGTGGCTGACTAGGATGCAGAAATTGTGCAGTTATGAAGCCCAAGGGTTAAGGATGGGCATTGTGACTATGCAGTGCATAGTTCTAAGAGGAAATGCTAGGGCTTGAGGTTGAGATTGTGCAGTGCGCAATTCAGAAAGGTTGAGTGAAGCTAAGTTTCCTAAGAGTGAAATTGTCCTGATAAGGCTAAGTGTGGGGTCAGTGTGATGAAAATGAACAAGGAAAATACTTGAGAAAAAACTTAAAACATTTTACGACACAACATGGGTCACTAAAAACACATGAATAACATATTATCATCAATGTGATGAAATTCCGACGACTTTACCCAAGTGTGAGACTATAGATACACCTTGCGACGACAGTGACGACACTTGTGCGATAGTGTATGAAACTTTGGGAATGAGTGTAAAACATGTCTACATGACTAGGAGGACTCATAAACACCAAATTTACCCCTTGAAACAAGCTAAATCTCAACTTATTGTGATCAGCGACACTTCCCATGCCAAAATACAACACTTGCAATACGAAAAGAAAAGTGCAAACGGCACTTGCAATCTGTGAACAATGGTGAAAGTAACACATTCTAGAGCCAAGATAGCATGAAAACAACACTACTTAAGGTTAAAGAAAGAAAAAAATACAGTCGAAAAAATGTAAGTGACATTTGCAAAAGCAAAGGCGTGCAAGAGACAATTTCGAAAAGTCACTGAAATAGAAGTACAATCACAGCCAAAAGTGAGAGACTATCCATGAAATCACGCATTGAATGCCAGCATAGGTTTATCATTCCACAAGAATTTCTTGATGGGTTGTGTATGCTTTTTCAAGCTTGCGTAAAAGATTGTGCTCATGAAATTTTTGCTAGCTGGGCATGTGTCAACAGGCAGCTTTGACACTTACAATACAATAAGGGAGCTCAAAGACTTAAAAAAGCATCAACCGGCCAAGAAGTGACTATGGAATGACCGATCACAAGATCCATAGTAGGCTCCAAAATTTAGGCGTAGGAAAAATTTTGGAGGGTATTTTTCGCAATGAAAAAACTAGGTGACATGCTAGTAGAACTCCAACTTCTATACAAATCTTTTGTGCATGGTCTAGTTTCTCAAGAAGTATTGATTCTACATGGAGATTACTCTGGTTTCCCCGCTCAACCCAATTATATATATAGTACCCTCCATCTCCTTCTCGTTTGAACACATACATAAGGCTAGCGATATCGCAATGTTTGGAATCAGGAAAGGGTAATTCTATTCACAAGATTAGGATATTCATAGTATATTTTTTCATACCTGGTGTTGCTCTACTACCAACAGGCCTAGATAACACCCCGGTGGAGTCTCTTTAGGAACATAACATGCTCTGCTACTAGTGAGCCTGGACAGTACCCTAGCAGAGTTGCTTGCTTCACCTCTTTATGCAAGAATTATTTCTCTTCTTTCACCTTTTATTTATTTATTTTATATAGGACTATGAAACAACACTTATTCATTTCATCGGGTGGAAGAGGGATATCAACTTATTGAGAGAAGAAGAGGTTGTTCCTTCAAAGAAGCATATATAAAACCTCTGATGTTGGTTTTCTCGTTAAGATATTCCCCTTTCCCTTCTCTACTTGATTGGATTAGCGTGGAAAATAGTGAAACATAAAAACCAAGTATAGAAATGAGGCTCCTAGAAAAGATAAGGGTATCATGGTTTCACATATATCTCTCCTTATGAAAGGATAATTTTTCCATCAAAACATCATCGACCAAAGGGTATGAAGCAAGACCAAGAAGAAGGATTAAATGTTATCCAAATTTTGTAGTGTCACAAAACCCTTTTTTGTTTTTCCACATTACCTTCAAGCCAAAGGGAAAAACCTTTAGGAGAATTCTTATTGAACAAAACATGAAAGAAGAGACAATACATGCCAAGAAAACCAAAATCAAAAGGACAAAATAAATGGAGGCTAAACCGAAAATAGAACGCAATATAAAATCTTGTAAACAATCGAAAGACTATGGAAATCGAGTGTAGGATGCATGTCCAAGGGAAACTAATGTGCAACTAGACCTACTCCTAACCCAACTAGCTAGAATGTAAGGGTCACGTATAATGAAATTTCCAATGTAGCAACCGTAGCTGCTCTCGACCTGCATACACAAACATATGATCGATTAAAATGGATATAAAGAAATGTGCAACAGAAAATATAAGAGATTGAATAATTTTCACAACGAATTGAAGGTATTTCCTATTAGTGGAAATATGTGTCATAGTCACTACTTATAACGAGTTCACATTCTTACCTTTTCGAAAAATATCGTAATTAAACAAACCTCATAAGCTTCTTGTGAATGTATCTTCATCTGCATTGTACTTTTTAGCAAGCATGAGAAAATATCGAAGCTTATTATTAGAAAAAGGGCTTGCTAAGTAAGATACTTCCAGGGAATCATGGATTACCATCACGAAATTTGAAACAATCCTCTTGAAAACCCCAATATCCTTGAAAAGATGATTTTTCAAATAAAAGCATATGGTCTAGATGAGAATCTTGTGAGGGAAAATGGATCTGATCATATTTAGAAGGTGCGTTAAGATAGTGAGGACTTAACATAACCATTAGCGAAGTTTGAAGTGACTCAAATGTTTGTCTAGTATATAGATATTGAGATGGTAAATCGTAAAGATAAGAGGATGCAAAACAAATGTCATTGGATGTGTTGATGGGAAAACAGTAAGTTAAATAACATTCATTAGAGATATAATCATGATCAGATGGGCTGATTAAAGCATGAGATTCCCAATTTGTAATTAACAAGGATAAATCAATTTGAACATCTCTGCGAATGCTTTGAGGAATAGAACCAAATTCCTCGCATATCGAATGTGATAAACCATTTTCCTGTAACTATTGACAAACTGTACAAGCATTGTAATCATCGAAAGAAATTAAAAGGAATGCTAGTATATAAAATATATGAAACCAAACAAAATGTAATGGATGAAAAAGAGGAACTTGATTCAAGAAATAACTCAAGCACTTTCTAACACTCAAGAGTATTTCTGGTTTCATGAAGAGATTAAGAAGAAAAACTGGGAGTTGATTATTTACCATAGAAATCAACAGATATGAACTCTTTGGCAAAAAGGTAATCTTCAAATTGATTAACTTCACGATTATGCACATTCACAAAAGGTGTACACTCAAAATCCAAATTAAATACAAGATATTTGTATGACGATGAATTCATTACATCACTATGATCAGAAACACAATATCAAGAAACAAGAAAATTGTAAAGAGAAATCCTGAAATACATAAAGAATGATTTTGCATCTAGTGAAACAATATGAATGAAAGAATTCTGTGAGAAAATAAAGATCTGACATGGTTAAGTAATTTCACTAGGATCGCGATGAGAGTTGGAGTGCCTTGACTTCCTAACAAGTTCCAAAACTTTGAAAATATAGATAACAACATTTTGTAAAGTGAGTTAGACTACAAATTGCACGTGGATAACTACTATCAATTAAGCCAACATGATCACCACTATCTAGATGAAAACTATATACATCGCTAGTTTCATCATATTCTTTAACTTCAAAAAATAGATTACTCAAGTCATAATATTCTTCTAATCGCAAGTCTAGGAATGTATTCATCGGAAAAATACCATGATAACAGTGATTCGAAGAGTTTCCCCCATAAAAAGAAAGAAATGAAAAGGGATGGAATGGATGCTCTATAATTTCATTTATTTCTTCTTTATCATGGATAATCTCACTATCTTGTGTCATTTGAAGATTCAACTCATCAGGTAAAAAAATTGAAGAACATGAAGAATTTCCATCACAAGTTGATGCATTAAAAATAGTAGATCACAAAGGATAGGGAGGTGAAGAGGAAGAAGTGTTCATAAGCAAATATTCTTTGACCAAAATAGATTTGAGATCTAAATATTTTGAAACAAAATCTTCTTGAGAAAATAAAAAAGCAGATGGTGCACTTGGGCATTCAGCATCATATATATTAAAGAAGTAATCCTCGTCATAATGATTGTTTCCCAAGACTTCATATTGATTAGGAGAATTAACTACATTTGATTTATAACTAATATTACTAGATTCATTATCAAACAAGAGTGAGGCAACACCATCTTCACACAGAGGATCACTCTGAAGAAGAGAAGAAATATCAAAACAATATTCACCTTCCTGCTCCTCTACCTTCGAAATGTGACTACCTTGCACCTGTTCATTGCCTGAATTTAGAAAATTGAGGGGAAGGGGGTCATGAGAAATAGATGGAATAGGATCATAGATATCCAAATCAGATTTAAGATTTAAATTATGAGTAGCAATATCATCTTGAGGAATAGAGAAGGTAGTCTTCACAATAGGCTTCATGAACCATTCCGAGATTTCCTCCATGGGATATGAATCATGAAAAGAGGAAGGAGGATGAGAAAATGGATTAGGAATTTGATTTTCATATTTCCCAACTTTATTATCATCTTAAGGAGGCACTCGCATTGGAACTGAAAAAGAAAGAGGACAAGGAACAAAATGAATAGTAGGTTACTCCAATGAAATTAGGGGTGTCTCATGGCTTATAAGAGATGGGGAAGAAAAAACATCAGGTGGTTTGGGTTCACCATGCAAAGAAATATGAACCAAACGCTCAAACTTTTGTTTAAAGAAATCCCAATCCATGTCTTCTTCAAGAAATTCATAACAGAGGTGAAGGAATCGATCAAAGAAATCCTTAATTGATTCATTAGGCTTCATTCTTAGTTGATTAATCCTTTTATAAACATATCAGTAATCATACCTATCAAATTTTAAATGAAGCCCCACGATGAGGTGTTCAAGAGAATGAATGGAAGAAGGTAGTAGATTATGACACCGTCGGCTAACTCGATGTTCAAGGGTGAGGCAGAAGAGAATACAAGCCACATATTCACAATCAATTTCATAGTATTCACAAAACTTAAGGAAAAGAGATGCATGCTTGACAATGGATGTATCACCCTCACCATCAAACTTGAATTGAGACAAGTCATGGAGAGACTCATCAGGGATTGAAAGTTCACCAGGGGACTGGTTATAAAAACACCCTGGGAGGATAATTTGGGGATGAGTCATTTCATATAAGAGATCAAAAACAGACTCAACAGGCACATCTTGTCATCTGGACCTCCTTCTAGTACCATTTTCTAAGGATGTTGTAAATCCATCAACCAAGGGGGTCTCCCCAATGTGAAGTCCCAATTAGACCTCACACCATTTGGAGTAGGAGCCCCATCTAGAGTATCGGCCTGGCTGCCATGTATCCTTGTAGATTTTCCTTAGCTACAAAGTTTAGCACAAGAGACTCAATACATAGTTATTTTCATATCAACAAGTGAGTATTCCTTATGAAATTTTCAGTTGTGGAAAGTATCAAGTTCATTCTACCAAAAGGGAAGAGAAAAGTGGGCCCTTTAAAGACAATTAATAGTACTAATCTAGAAAAGGCACACGAGCATATACACATGAATGAATTGTTAATCAACTATCAAAATAGTTAAAAATGAAGCAATGATCGTTAGAAAAATACAACTTGCCTTCAACAAGATAAGTATGAAAGCCACTAAAATAGTTCAATTTTCTTAGTACAAATGAAAACAACATACATCTCAAACATTGAACGAATAGTCTTACAATATTCATGATAGATGCATGAAAACGTGCTAGCTCAACGACCTTATGAATTAAGTAAAAGTCACAAGATACATCAAGATAGTGAACACCACTAGTGCCAACAGTGGATCATTAGAGCAGTCACTTGCTCCTCCAAAACAACTATCTTTCTCTCTAATTCCTGGTAGGAGGAGCCAAGGTGAAAATTCCTTTACATGAGCAATGAGGGTGTATATATAAAAAATGGCGTGATCATTCACCTCCCTTTTAACTCTTGGACTACGTTCATGATGGTTTGACTTCTCAATGACCTTTCGACTTACTACATGACTTTTCACGTTACATGGATGACTCTTGGAATCCCACTTTACATTACATTTCCCAATAAATAATTTACATATTCCACAAAATGATGTGGAAAATGATGACTCATGATATGACTTGTCATGACACTAATGACATGGAATGTGTGATGACATGGTAGTGTTAAGCCACTCTTTGTTGTTGTTTTCTTTGTGTCTTATTGAAATATGAACATGCTCTACTTCTTCCTCCTTATGGCTTGAATATAAGGAGTCTTCAATGTGATCTTGGTCTTTAGCTGCTGTTGCAAATTGATGTCCCTTTGTCTTCGCTTGAGTGATCAGCTTTCCTTTGAAGCTACAAAGATGTCTTCTATCATGGTCTCCTTCTCCATCTCCTTCATCATAATCTTGTCATAGTCTGATAGAGTACTTGTGAGTACAATCAACTCATGACAAGACGACATCAACCCGATAAACCCCTAGTCTAAGATGCTTCATGATGATCCATTAACTAACCAAAAACTGAGTGAGAAACTAAGAAAGAGGGTTTAGGATTGCATAGTTGTACAACTCAGAAATCCCAGGGTTAGTACTAAGCCCTGCGACTGTGCAATGTGCAATTCAGGATGGACAAGGTCAAAGGATTACACATTTGAGGGGCTTAGGAGCTCAAGGCTAGGGCTTGAGGCTTGAGGTTTCCCAATGCGCAGTTCTGAAAGGGTAGACTTAAGAGATTGCACAATTTAGGGGCTCATGAGGTCAACATTAAGGATTGAGCCTTGAAGTTTCCCAATGTGTAGTTTTGAGAGGTCGAGCTGGGTGACTATGCATTTGAGGGGCTCAAGAACTCAAGGTTGAGGCTTGAGGCTTGGAGTTTCCCAACGTGTAGTTCTGGCAAGAGAAAAAACTAGGAGATTGTGCAGTTGAGGGTTTCAAGGGCTCAAGCTTAAGGCTTAAGGCTTGAAGTTTTCCAATGCATAGTTCTAGAGGGAGAACGGTCTCATGAATTAGGTAGTTCCGTGACTCAAAGTGTCAGGCTAGAAGCTTGATTCTTGAAAATGCGTATTTGTGGATGACTAGGAGGCAGAGATTGTGCATTTTTAGAGCTCAAGGGTCAAGGTTGGGAACTATGACTGTGTAGTATGTATTTCCAAGAGGAAAGGTGAGGGCTTGCGGGTTGAGATTATAGAGTTCATAGTTCAAAAAGGCTATGTCAAGCCAAGTTTCCAAGGGAGTGAAATTTTCAGGATAAGGCTAGGTGTGGGGTCGGTGAGATGAAAATGAACAAGGAAAAGACTTGAGAACAAACTTAAAACACTATATGACACAACATGGGTCACCCAAAACACATGAAAAATATACTATCCTCAATGTGATGACATTGCAATGACTTTCCTTAAGTGTGACACTAAAGATACACCTTACGATGACAATGACAACACTTGTGCGATAGTGCATGAAACTTTGGAAATGAGTTTAAAACATGTCTACATGGCTAGTAGGACTCTGATCCGAATGGAAAATGGCATCAACCCATGGTACTCATCCACCCATATTATTCATTGACCTATGGAATTTACCCATGGTATTGTAAATGACATCTGCCCGTGGTATTGTAAAATCCACCCATGGTATTCATTCACCCATGGAATTTACCCATGGTATTGTAAATGGCATCTGCCCATGGTATTGTAAAATCCACCCATGGTATTCATTCACCCATGGAATTGACCCGTGGTATTGTAACTGAAAAAAAAAAAAACTATAAGTAACAAGTCACATTTTTTAAAAGGACAGATTGTCCGCCACAATGTAGCCTTTACAATTCAGAGGCATGTAGCGACCACATCTCTTCTCAGAGATAAGCTACCATCGCCCCAGCTGGTTTATTTCCATTACTATTTTAAATAAAATTTTCTTTGTGCTTTTGTTTATTGGGCATTCTCCTTATTTTTCTTCTAGCAATGCAAGTTTTCAGATCTTGGGGGCCTCCTCCCAAGATTTGGATCAGTGGTATCAGAGCATGTTATGATTCCATGGGAATGAGGGTTTGATGCATATTTCAGTTTCAAATTTTGCAGCAATATTCAACAAATTTCAAGCATGTGCTACAACCTCCACAGAGCACTTTCTTGGGTTAAGCAGGAAGAATTTTTCTTTTTTCATTTTTTTTGCAGGAATTTTTTTTTTGGACGGCGACTTTGCAGATCAGATCTGAAACATTTGGTACATAATTTACAAAAACAAATAGCAGATCTGGATTCCTCTCAAAAAATCACCCAATTTCAAAAAAAAAATGGGTCGAATCGGAGTTCGGATGTGGGAGATATCGCTGATTTAAAATCAGCTATTTTATCAGAATTTTGGTGACGGCGAAACTGTTGCAGCGCGAATCTGAGATCTCAGAGTGTCCAGATAGGGATTTCCAACTCATGGGAAGATGAAAAATGATCCTTCTGCTTCTAAAAACAGGTTATAATAAATATTCTGAGTTATATTGGCCGAATTACGTCCATTTTAACTTTGGAGCAGCATTCAGAGTGGGTTCCTATTGGAGACGTGCCCTCCCACCCCACTTTAATAGGCACCTGCTTCACATTCATCAGTTTCAGCATAGCAGCATTTGGCTTGGGTTATTTGGAGACGTACCCTCCCACCCCAGGCTATGTAGGCACCTGCTACTTCATCAACAACCAATATCATGGTTATGGGTCAACCGCATAAAATCCTTGTCATCGAAGTCCATTTGCTAGGCCGCACACTGTCAGAATCACAGTTGGTCACAAGCATTACAGGGTATCTCTATCATCGGGTCTTCGTTTATCAGGGTTTTTGGTTAACCACATAAATCCCTTATCTTCAGTGGCTCTTCATATTCAACAAAGGCTTCGCAGGAGGGAACTTTACGCAATGGGGACCATTGCTTCTTAAGGAGGGAGGAATGATCCGAATGGAAAATGGCATCAACCCATGGTACTCATCCACCCATATTATTCATTGACCTATGGAATTTACCCATGGTATTGTAAATGACATCTGCCCGTGGTATTGTAAAATCCACCCATGGTATTCATTCACCCATGGAATTTACCCATGGTATTGTATATGCAATCTGCCCATGGTATTGTAAAATCCACCCATGGTATTCATTCACCCATGGAATTGACCCGTGGTATTGTAACTGAAAAAAGACTATAAGTAACAAGTTACATTTTGTAAAAGGACATATTGTCCGCCACAATGTAGCCTTTACAATTCAGAGGCATGTAGCGACCACATCTCTTCTCAGAGATAAGCTACCATCGCCCCAGCTGGTTTATTTCTATTACTATTTTAAATAAAATTTTCTTTGTGCTTTTGTTTATTGGGCATTCTCCTTATTTTTCTTCTAGCAATGCAAGTTTTTAGATCTTGGGGGCCTCCTCCCAAGATCCATTTCAAGGGGTAATGAAAATTTACCCCTTGAAACAAGCCAAAACTCAACTAATTGCGATAAGCGACACTTCCCATTCCAAATACAACACTTGTGATATGAAAAGAAAAGTGTGAATTACACTTGCGATCTGCGAACAATGGTGAAATAGACACATGCCAAAGCCAATACAACATGAAAATGACACTACTTAAGGTGAAATAAAGAAACATAAACATTCAAAAACATGTAAGTGACACTTGCGAAAGCGAAGGCTAGCAAAAGTGATAGTTTGGAAAACTCACTAAAATAGAAGTAGAAATGCAGCCAAAAGTGAGAGACTATCCATGAAAGCATGCACAAATTACCGACATAGGTTGATCATTGCATGGGAATTTTCCATATGGTCTATGTTGTGCTTTTTCAAGCTTGCATAAAAGAATGCGCTCATGAACTTGTTGCAAACTAGGCATGTCTGAGAAGGTGGCTTCGACACTTAAAATCCAAGAAGGGAAATCAAATACTTAAAAAAGAATCAACCAGACAACAAGTGACTATGGAATGACCAATCTCAAGATCCACAATAAGCTCAAAAATTCATTTTGGAGAGTGTTTGTCGCAGTGACAACAGTATAATAATAATAATGATGATGATGATGATGATTAAGTCGCAATTGAAATATTATGATTGATTGAGGATCAAAAGTGATTTTCCATCAACAATACTTGATTACCAATTGATGCAAGGTGTTTTACTCTTTTTGGAAATTCATACTTGAGACTTTCTATTTTTTAGACTTTCTATTTTAAGAATTTTCTAGAAATTATATTTTTAGACTTTTTATTTTAAGATTTTTTTAGAAAATCTATTTTTAGACTTTCTATTTTTAGAAATTATTTTGTATACTTTCTATTTTTAGAAAGTCATCCCTAATCTGCCAAATTTTCAACACTCCCTTTCAGCTAGGGAGGAATTTCTTTCTGCAACAAATGATCTATGCTTTCTCTACTCATTTTTGTTCAACTCTTCTCCGAATCATCTAAAACATGATGTATCACTCTATTGAAGAAGGATCATCATAGGGGATCTCTGCATACCACCATATATCCATGGACAATAGGGGAGATTAATATACCACCTTAAATATATGTTTGACCGAAAATAAGAAAGATACCACTTACCATAAGAGGTAAAGATCACACTTTATCATATTGTCCTTTGATCTTCCCACCTTGACCCTCAAGAATCAAGTGGTAGAACATCTACATCCACAAACCTTGGGGGTGTACCCAACTTACCAAAATTAAGTATCACATGCACCTAAGTCTCTCCTCATCCATTGATCAAATGGATGGAAATCTTGACAAACCCATCTTGTGGGTAGGATGCATACTATGGTATACTCTGACAAGTTGCATACTAGATGGTAGGGAGGGATTACTGTTTGTCAACATATGACAAGAATATCGCCTAACCAAATCTCATATTTTCTTGGGGGGATAACCCACTTGACAATTATATCACACAACCAAGTCTCATATTTGCTTCGGGGGATAACCCATTTTTCAAGGATATCGCATAACCAAGCCACATCTCTACTTGGGGGATAACCCACTTGTCAAGGATCTCACACAACCAAGTCACATCTCTACTTGGGGGGATAACCCACTTGCCAAAAATATTGCATGACCAAGTCACATCTCTGCTTGGGGGGATAACCCACTTGTCAAGTATCTCCCACAACCAAGTGTCTAGTCAATTTAACGTCTTAAATTGCTCTACATAAATTATCAATCCGGGTATTGTAAATTGATGAAGTGTGGTGCACCATATGTGCTTAGTTAACATTTTTATTACTTCGTTGTTTTATAGATTTTATTTTGTTTTGGGGTTTTGTTTTTGTTGATCTCCTAAAGTGTCTAATGCAAATGGAAATCCTATTCTAAGGTCTTAAGAATACTTTTAAAGGTCAAGTATGGATGTAGATTTCAAGACAAGGTTTATGTCCCTATGGTAACTTCCAAAACTTAGCACTTCAAAAGATCTCAAAACATGTTATTGATGGAATTAATACTTAAACAAAAGTTTAAATATGCAGCTACTTCAATCAAAAGAAAGATGAAATACTGATCATGAAATCATTGTCTCTGCTGCTTGTCTAAATATGGAAATAAAAGTTAAGCTATTGCACTCAAACAAATCAAAAACTGCAAACTAATAAAAGTAAAATCAAATCACATAATTCATAGTTAGATTCCTCGCCAGTTAGTCTAGCTATGGCTTTCGGAGATAATCGTCAATGACATGAGCAATCTGATATCTAATTGCAGAAAAGTAAAACTAAAATCAAATCACAACATTCATAGTTCGATTCCTCGCCAGTTAGTCTAGCTATGGATTTCGGAGATAATCGTCAATTGCATGAGCAATCTGATATCTAATTGCAGAAAAGTAAAACTAAAATCAAATCACAACATTCATAGTTCGATTCCTCGCCAGTTAGTCTAGCTATGGCTTTCGGAGATAATCGTCAATGACATGAGCAATCTGATATCTAATTGCAGAAAAGTAAAACTAAAATCAAATCACAACATTCATAATTTGATTCCTCGCCAGTTAGTCTAGCTATGGCTTTCGGAGATAATCGTCAATGACATGAGCAATCTGATATCTAATTGCAGAAAAGTAAAACTAAAATCAAATCACAACATTCATAATTCGATTCCTCGCCAATTAGTCTAGCTATGACTTTTGGAGATAATCGTCAATGATATGAGGAACTTGATATCTAAACTAACTAACAAAGCAAATAAATAAGACTGAAATCAAAGCATAATTGAAATTGAAAAGTTAAAAAAACAAAGTCAGCAGAGAGGCAAATCTCATGTCACTATTTGATGCAAAAACATGTAAAGAAAAACTAATGTACAATCAACCGGTTGAACACACTTACATGAATTAAAATTGCATGAATGGAAAATCTAATCTATCAAACTTGAAAGCAATCAAATGACATAATGAAATCAAAGCAAAATTACAAAATGAAATCTACTCTACCTTACATTCTAATATGCCCCATGACATCTACTTCACATCTCCTTCCATGTTGAGAACATCAAAGCTTTATTCAAATTCTTCAAAATTACAAAGTACAACAAAGCTCTCCACAGCTTTCCAAAGCCATCTCACAAGCTAACAAGCTTAAGAACTAAAAATCTAAGACTCACAAGCTAAGCTCTAAACTCTAAGCTAACAAATGAAGGAGAAATATCTCCTATTTATACAAAAAGATGAGAAGCCATCTCATTAATGAGAGTCCATGAATCTCTCCCTCTACCTCTAGAGTCCTAATCAAAATAGGAACTGATAAGACACATGTCTTCTCAGAGTTTCAATACAATTAGGAAATGTGACACATATCCTCATGATCCCATGATTTTCTCCACTCAAATTCGAATTTGGCCTTGGAGTGCCACATAAGGGTCTTCTAGAAGCCTCCTTTTGACCTACACATGTCAACAATGTCAACCCACTTGTTAGGTATAAGCATATGCACATTATTTTCTAATTTTTAACCACAAATTCACTTAAAAAGGATAAGAATTAATAAAGTTTGGAAAAACTTAAATGTGGCCCAATGATAATGAAAGTGGGATGAATGTAGTGACATAGTAGTGAAATGGAGGTGATATAATGGACATAATAGTGAAAGTGTAATGGAAATGAATGATATTTTCAAGACCCAACAGTCACATCTCTGCTTGAGGGGATAACCCACTTGACAAGGATCTCACACAACCAAGTCTCATCTATGCTTATGGGGATTCACTTGTCAACGCATGACAAGGATCTCGCACAACCAAGGCTCATCATCCATGACCATCGTCTCTAGGATGGGTCACATCCATTAGTCCAAACTGCTCTCTGAAAACCAAGAACTTCCCTTTCAGCAAAGGCTTAGGAAGAATGTCATCGATCTAGTCATCAATTGCTATATGATGGAGTCTTACTGCTCCTCTCAGCACCATATCTCGGATATAGTCATATTTGATCTCAATATGCTTGGACTTTTCATGGAACACAAGATTTTCTACAAGTCGAATCCCACTCTTATTTTCATAGTAAATTAATATTGTGTCTAGAACATGCTCAAACAACTCTCCAAAGAGCTTCCTCAACGATATTGCCTCATAGCTAGCCTTGCTAGTATCAATGTACTCAGCTTTAGCGGTGTTGAGGATGATATACTTTTGCTTCCTGCTCATCTAAGATATCAAGGAAGATCCTAATCTTAAGCAACATCGTGATGTGTTTTTTCTGTCAGCAGAGTTACCAACACAATCAACATCAATGTACCCAAGTAGTCTTACATCTTTAGCAATATATTTCAATCAAATACTGATGGTCACATGAAGGTATCTTAACAAATTCTTTGTATATATCTAGTTTCATGTGATGGCTTAATTACATATTAACTCAGACCAAAACGCATATGCCCGGTCTAGTGTTCACTAAGAACATCGATACCCCAATCAGTTGTCAATACAAAGAAGGATTCTCCAAATTAGGACATTCAACTTCACCACATATCTTCTTGAAGTTCATTTCCATTGGAGTATTCATGGATTCACATTTTGTCATACCAAATCTTTCTAGAATCTTGAAAACACATTTTCCTTAAGAAAGGAAAATCTCACCAGGTTTTTGCCATACTTCAAGACCTAGAAATTAGTGCATCAAATGAAGGTATTTCATTTCAAATTCAAAATCTAACTCCCTCTTACACTGGAGGATAAGAGGTTCACCACCCGTCATAAATAAATCATCAACATATAATAAAAAAATCAAAGGCATACCTTGGACTATCTTGAAGTAAATATTTGGATCAACTTTACTTCTAGTAAAACCAATCTTCATCAAGAAGCTATCAATGTAGGTATACCAAGGTCTTGGAGCTTTTCAAACCATAGATGGATTTCTTCAGTCTACACACATGGGTCTTTAAGTCATGTACTTCAAAGCCTTATGGTTGCTCCACAAATACTTCTTCATTAAGGAGGCCATGTAGAAAAGCACTCTTCACATCCATTTGGTGAAGGGACCATCCTTGGCTAGTAGCTAGAGTTGCAATAGATCATCCCTCTACTATCAAAATTCTAGGACATACTTATAATCCTCTACAACACCTTAAAGGGGCCATAATACCTCAGAGATAATTTCTTGTCCTTCTATTGCTGCTGCTACCACACCCTCTAAAAATTTTCCCTACATCTAATTTCAAAGCCTACTTTGACTTTGATTGTTGTTTTTTCTAGCATTAAGAGTCATTACATGTTTTTTCTCTATGGGTTGTAGTCTCATTTGGAAGAAAACAAAAGTGTCATCTTTTGGCATGGAAAAAGATGCATATCACATAAACATAGGTTTGGTTTGTTTTGAGGGGTAACTTTGATTTTAATGAGTTATACTTATCATCTAGACATGTATTATACTCATTCCCAAAGTTTCAAGCACTCTCGCACAAGTCTCATCATTGTCGTCGCAAAGTGTACCTTTAATGTCACACTTGGGGAGAGTTGTTGGATTGTGGTCACATTGACAGAATTATGTTGTTCATATGTTTTGAGTGGTCAATTTTTTGTAATCAAATATTCTAAATGTGTGATCATGCTCAAGTTTTGTCTTGGTTCACTTTGGCTTTACAAATCCAACACTTAGCCAAATCCAGAAAAGTGCCTTCCTAGGAAACTTGACCTCACTCAGCCATCTCGAATTGCACACTGCGCAATCTCAACCCTCAAGCTCAGACCTTGCCTCTTGGAACTGCACAATGCACAATTCCTGCCTTCTATAACTACACACTATGTAGTCTCAATGCTCAGCCTTAACGCTTGAGATCCAAAACTGTGTAACCTTGCTTTCATGTGACCTTCTTTTGTGCACTATGCAATCTCAAGCATCAATATTCTAGCCTAACTCCTTGAACTATGCAACTATGCAAGCCTTAGGCCTTTGTCTCTCTAGAACTACACAGTGGGCAACCTCAAGCCTCAAGCCTCAAGCCCGTCTCCCTAAGCCAATCAACTACATAGTTTCCTTGTGCTAGCCTACCTAAACTACGCACTGCACAGTCTCAAGGCTCAATCCCTTCCCTTGACCTCCTGAGCTACATAACTGCACAATCCTTGAGTCAGTCTCTCAACCCATCACCCCATTCCAGATCAGTCAGTGGTTTTCATGAAGCATTTTGTTTAGGGGTTTATCAAACTAATGTCGTCTATCATGAGTGGATTTTAGTTGCATGTATTATATCATGTTATGACAGGATGATGATGAATGATATGACAAAGGAGACCCTACTAGAAGACACCTTTGTAGCCACAAAGACAAGTTGATCAATCAATAAAACACAAAGGGACACCAAATTGCAACATAAGTTGGATATGAAGATCATATTGAAGACTCCCTTCTTTCAATACTTATGGAGGAGTAAGAAGATGAACATGCACCATCTTACAAGAAGACACAAATATAGCAACAACAAGAATGTCTTGGCATTTCCATATCATCATGCAGTCCATATCATCAATTTCATATCATGTCTTGTCAAGGTCTCATGTCGAGTTGTATGTGAGCCATCATTGCCACATAATTTGTGGATTATGTAACTTCAATGTATGAGAATTGTAATGTAAATTGGAAGTCCAAGATTCATCTATATAATGTGAAAATTCATGAAGAAATCAAAAGGTCATAAAGAAGGAAAACATTCATGAGGGTAGTCCAAGAATCACAAGGGAGGTGAATGGTCACCCCATTTGTTATATATAGACCCTCATAGCTCATGAAAATGAATTTTCACCTTGGCTCCTCTTACCAAGCATTAGAGAGGAAGATGGTTTTTTTGGAGGAGCAATTGGTTTATTTAATGATCCAATATTGGAGCTAGTGGTGTTCATTGTACTAATGTATCTTGGAACTTTTGCTTAATTTTGAAGCTCGTTGAGCCAACACACTTTCATGTGTATGTCGTAAATATTGTAAGAATATTCTTTGAATGTTTGTGATGTATGTTGTTTTCATCTGTACTAAGGAAATTGAACTATTTTAGTGGCTTTGGTACTTATCTTGTTGAAGGTGTGTTGTATGTGTCTAATAATTGTTGCTTCTATGTGAACTATTTCACTAGTTGATCAACGATTCATTTATATGTATATGCTCGTGTGCCTTTACTATATTAGTACTATTACTTTTCTTTTAAAGGCTCACTTTTCTCTCTCCTTTGGTGAATAACCTTGACAAATTATTTAGCTAAACATTCCAAAAAGTATACTCAATTATTTATCTAAAAGTACATGTACATTACTATCTTGTGTTGACCATTGTAGCCAAGGAAAATATTTAAGAACATATGGTTGTCGGGCCACACCAAATGATGTGAAGTCTAATTGGGACTTTTCATTAGGGAGACCCCAACATTGTCAACATTCTAGTGCTAGAAGGAGGAAAACCACCTTTTTATGGTTGAAAACTCACCACATCCTAATAGACAAACTTTTGTGCAATGCAGTAACATTCCCATTGGCACTTTGACTCATACTGCTGAAATAGAAGAAACTGCTAGTCTAGGACAGGCCCTTGAAGTTACTTATGATAAACTATAAACTATTCAACCCATCCTACCTCATAAGCCTATAAAGAAAGAAGCAACTCCCAATGTCATATTAGTGTCTATGGTGAAATATTTGGTTATCAAAACCCTTGAGGATTTGGTTGAGCCTACATAAAATCAAGGGTAACTTCCACCCATTGAGGAGAATCCAAAATAGCAAAAGGGAATATTTTCAGTTTTGTGACTAGGAACTTTTCAATGATGAAGGATAAGCTTCTTCAGATTTAGAAGAAGAGGAGGAGGAAAGAGAAATAAACATGATTGATTCAGACTTGTATTGGATGGCCCAAGGGCCACTCTCTCTTCTAGATAATATTCACAAGATGCCGAAAGATCTGGAAAATTTGTTGTCAAAATTCGTTATGGATAAGAAGACCAAGTCTAAAGGCCATAAAGATGAGTTATACATGCATTTACGGATGCTTGAGGTGTGTTTTGACGATATTTCTTGCAAAATATTTCCATACATTTTAGAAGGTAGAGTGTATGTATGGTATCACAGTCTTCCATCCAATTCAATCCATAATTGGAGGGAGTTTAAGAAACTATTTCTTGAAAATTTTGTTGATGATAAGAATCTTGTCATGTTGTTAAAATAACTTGGGAATTTGAAAGTGGGGGACAAAGAAAGAATTAAATATTTTAATCAAATATTTACTTTTTTGTTAAATAAGTTCCTTGCCAATGTGAAACCTCATGATGATATCTCTAAGGATTATAACACAACTTCTTTGCCAACTAATATATCTATTTTTATTAAAACAGTTGTGAAGAACTTTGTCTTTAAACTTTGCAAAAGTTATCGTTCTTCAAAAAAAATTGTGTTCTATTAGAGTTAATGAAGACACTAATGATCCCAAAGACTCCAAAGAAGTTGGCAAGAAAAACCAAGTATCTTTTGGTAATGCTAAAGACAAATATTTTCTTGATATAGAAATCTTGACCAAGTCTTTGAAGCTACTCACGCACAAAGTATCAGATTTGAAGAGACATTCAAGTAAGGCATCCACCACCAACAGTAAGTATTTCAGGCCATCATTCTTTAAAAATAACACTAATTCACAACCGGACAAATCTGCTCAGAGTTCTGATGCGGTGTTCAATATCGAAAGCTTGGGCATGGATAATTTCTGCACTTTTCATCAAGAAAGGCATTCAGAGAAGACATACCCAATGTTGAACCATAATATGCACACTATGATGGCCAATATTGTTGATACTATATTCAAATAAGAACAACCTGAGCATAGTGAAGAAACAAATGAACCTGTCACAATCGAAGAAATTTCAGGTGTTGGACATTCAGTGAATATGTTCAGTCTCATGTAAAATGTTGATAAACAGAGTGATGATCAACCGCCAGTGAGTGAATCTCCTAGCAAGCAGTCGACTAACCATTAAAATTTGAGGAACAAGGGACATGTTTCTGAGCAGGAGCTTAAGAAACAATTGTTGTGAAGGATTCTATCACTTTCCAATCCATATCCGAATTCACAGAACAAGTCTGGAGGTGCTCCTTCTTCAAATAACACTTTGAGCTCTAACAAGAAAAATTCCACCACTCCTTTTACAACAGATAATGTCACATCGCCTAACTCATCAGCATAGCTCATTAATATATAAAACATTGATTACAACATTGTTGAAGATGTGAAAAGAGCTTGAGCTAATGTTTCACTCTTCGAGCTCATAAGAATAACAGGCCAGCAGGAATTGATTCTCTAGGAAATCTCATCACACACTTCGGTAGGTAAAGAAGTTTACGCTTCTCAAGTAATGTCTAGTAACTCTCGCAACAACATCAAATCTATTATAAATGTTGTAAATTTAAGTTCTAACACTCTCTTCCATCCAATCCCCTTTTACCTTTTGAAATTTTTCATTATAATGTTCACAACTGTTTGGTTGATTCTAGTTCATCTACAAATGTTATGTTATTGTCAGTTTCCAAGAAAATAAATGCAACATGGGATAAAAATGATGCACATATCATACAATTGGAAAAATCTTTTGTCCAAGCCATTGGTGAACTCAACAATGTTATTTTTCATTTTTCATCTAATCATAAAGTTCACCAGTGTATAAATATGGTAGTTGTGGACATTCCCAAAGCCTATGGCTTACTTCTAAGTAGATATTGATCCAGAAAACTCCAAGGATACTTTGTGATAGAATCATTTCATTTATGGCTTCCATACAAGGGAAAAAATAACTAGATTTGAGTTGAAAGTGAACCTTACATGAAGCATATCGTGACACAACTTGAGGAAAGAAATGAACAGCTGGGATTTTCAGAGGTGATCTTTGGAATTTTTTTCTAGAAGTAGATCACAATGTTATCTGGCATAGCCTTCACCCGTCCAACCTGATACACACTTGGAATTCTTTCCCATAAATGCAACTGGTGCTAATGACTTTTGTATAGTAGATGTAGATAGTACTAGTATAGGACATAGCTCTAGTATTTCTAACACTTGGATTTTATATTTTGATGATTCAAAAATGTAGGAGGGATCTAAAGCTAGTTGCATTTTATTAGACCTGCAATAGAGAAAAAAATAGAGAAAAAAATATGATCTCTTATTGCTTGGAGTTTGAGTGCACTAACAAAGTTGTTGAATGTGAAGCACTCATCTTGGGTTTGAAGAAAGCCATTGACCTCAAAGTTGAGGTACTCAAAGCAATAGGTGAATCTGAAATCGCCATGCGATAAGTATATAATATTATACATTGTGTGTCACCTAATAATAAAAGTTATCAACAAGAGGTATGGAATTTAATTTCAAAATTCCAAGATTTTAACATTATGTAAATTCCTAGAAGTTGTAACATTGTTGTCGATACATTAGAAAATGTTACCACTAGGTTGTCATTGTTGAAGGATGCATTTTTTGTTGAAATTATTTATAGGCCATCCATTTCGGATAATATCACTAATTTTTTTGTTTTCAATGATGGTCAGCAGATACTGGATTTTAAGGTGAACGCTAATGTGTTTAAAGATGCAGCCATCGATGAAGGTGGGCATGAAAAAGCGTTGTAGATGCATATCAAGCAAGAAAAGGAAACCCCATGCCCAAGGAAGTGGTATCAATGGAAATTTTGTATGAATTGAAAAATCACTTTAAGGGACCAATCACTGCAAACACTCATAGCACGGATCTCTCGCACAAACAAGTAAATCTTGGTACATAAGAAAATTCGAAGTTTGTCAATCTCGATACTTGTTTCACATCTCAAGAGTGGAAAGATCTTATTTGCCTTTTCAAGCAATACTGAGATGGATTCACATGGAAATACAATGATCTTAAAACTTACAACACACGAATAATCCAACACCTAATACCAATTAAAGAAGGTCCCAAGCCTTTTCAACACAAGTTGCGGAAAGTGCATCCGACTCTTGATCCATTGTTTTAGAAGGAGTTGAGAAAGTTGTTGGAATCTCATATCATTTTAAAAGTGCAATGTTCAACATGGATCTCAATTTGATTCCAGCAAGGAAGAAGTCTGAGGAAATATGTTGGTGCATGGATTTTCACAATCTAAATCACGTCTCAAACAAATACAATTATCTAGTGTCAACGATGGAACAATTTTTATAGACAGTATCAAGGTATGAAATGATTTCATTACTAGATGGATTTTTAGGCTACAACTAGGTTCTGGTGTCAGAACTTGCCAAGCACAAGACAACCTTTCGAACTAAGTGGGGTATGTTTTCCTTTAAAAAAATGTCTTTTGGGCTTATTAATGCAGGTGCAAACTTTCAACACGTTATGGACGTCAAATTTCATGGTTTTATTAGGTAGAGCATGGTGGTCTACCTAGTTGTTGTGACAATGTTTTTGAAAAGAAGATCTGACCACCTACGCCATCTTAAGAAAAATTTTGAACGATGTTACAAATACAGGATATCTTTATATCCCAAGAAGAGTATTTTTGTAGTGTCCAAGGGAAATCTCTTGGGCCATATTGTCACAAAGAGTGCGATTAAGGTGGACCCTAAATGGGTCAAAACTATCACTGAGATTCCCTTCCCAGTGAACAAGAAAGCCATGGAGTCCTTCTTAGGGAATATCAATTACCTTCACAAATTCATCTCTGACTACGCTCAGATAGTGAAACCACTACAAGATATTATAAAAAAGGATGTGATCTACAAATGGGATAAAAGGGAAAAATATGCATTCACCCGTATAAAGCAAGTAATTGCATAAGCATGAACACTATATAGCCCAAATTTCAATAAGTATTTCTTGTTATACACTTTCACTTATGATACTTCTCTTGTTTTCGTTCTTACACAAAAGCATGATCAGGATAATGAACAACTTATATCATTCATGAGTGTTGTCTTGCAAGGACCCGAAATTAATTATCTCACCATCGACAAGCAGGATTACATAGTCTACAAGGTGGTAAAACTCTTTAGACCTTATCTTCTGAAGAATAACATTATTATCTTTGTACCACACCTAACTGTCAGATCACCATTTGTTCAACAAGAGCTAGGTTAAATAAGACTAAACTAGATGACTAGCTTGTAGGAGTATGATCTTGAGTTCAAGCTAGCTCACATAACCAAGGGCCATGATCTATGCCAGCTAGCAACAGAAGTGGCAAGTACACCGGAAGATGACTCTTCTAGATGGGAGTAGGAAATAGAAATGTATAATATCAAGCAAGCCACTCCCACTGAAAAATCCACCTCTTGGTACACATATGTGCGACAATATCTTGAGCATGGTACCCCATCGTCTCATTTAACAGTGAAACAGAAGAGGGAAACTAGATTAAAATCCCTATCTTATCAGTTGATACATATAGTGCTTTTCAAGAAGTACCACAACAAGGTCCTACTCAGATTATTGGAAGCAACATATTCAGAAAGAGTATTGCATGACCTCCACGACGGAGCAATCGGAGGGAATTTTGTGGGTGACACTATAATGCACAAAGTTATGTGGGTCACCTTCACTTGACCCACACTTTTCAAATATTCTCATGCTTATGCCCACAAGCTTCTGGTTTGTCATAAATGTGCTAGCTGAGATAAGAAGTCAGTTGCCCCATTGCATCCCATCATTGTAGAAGAACCATTCCAACAATGGAGCTTAGATGTGATTAGTGATATCTTTCCACACTCATCAAAGAAACACTGCTATATTCTCACTATTATAGATTAATTCACGCAGTGGACAAAAGTGGTTCCCCTCAAATAAGTGAATGATCAGGAAGTTATCAACTCCCTCAAGTAGAATATTATCACCAGGTTTGATGTTCTTACCTCACTTGTTTTTTATAATTCAATATATTCCTCATCACTTAAACATTATGATTTCGCATTGGAAATTGGAATTGTATTGAAACATTCAACTAATTACTACCCACAGGGAAACATTCATGCTAATTCGACCAATAAGCACCTTATCTGCATCATCAAAAATACCATCTTCTCTGAACAAAGGAACTGGCACATTGCTTTGGTGAATTCTCTATGGGCTGACTGTGTCATGCCTAAACCTTCTCTAAATACTTCTCCTTACTTCCTGGTGTATGGAAAACAAGCCATCCTACCTTCAAACATTTACCTTCCTTTCCTTCAACTTTCACAAGAATCTGAGGGTAATCCTTTTCTCTTGGTTCAGAGTAGGATAAGCACTCTTCTGAAGTTACAGGAAGAAAGAAAGAAAGCAAAAGAAACATTTTATCTTCACCATAAGTGTATCATGATATGATTTGAAAAGAAGTCTGCGGGGAAGAAGTAATTCAGTGTGGGTGACCTGGTATTGAAGTTGGACAAAGCCAACAATTTGAATGGGAAACACACTAAATTTGAGTCCTTATGGATCGAGTCATTTTTTTCGTGACAATCTTGGTCATCACACTTATCGTCTCCAATATTTGGATGAGATACTAACTCTCTTCCTGTAAATGGCCGATATTTGAAACAATATTTTCAATGACAGTCTAGGGCTATGCCCTATCCTATGTACATAGTCTGTTGTTTTGTATGTTTATTTGTCATTTTCAGTCTTTACAGTTTTTCTTTTTGTTCATGTGAATAAATGTCTTGTGCAAGTGTGTTTTTAGTTCCAATGTATCTGTCATAATTGAAAAGGGCTTTGTGACACTATAACATTTGTCTAGCTTTTAGTCCTTCTTCTTCATTTTAGTTCATACCTTTTAGACGATGATATTTTGATGAAAATATGATCCTTTCATAAAGAGATCTTTGTGTGAAACCATGAAACCCGTATCTACTCTAGGAACCTCATTTCTCTGCTCGATTCTTTATGTTTTGGTGTTTTCCACACTGATCCAATCAAGTAGAGAAGGAAAAGGGGAAATCTTAACAATAAAACCCATATCAAAGGTTTTATATATGCTTCTCTAAAGGAAAAACCTCTTATACTGTCAATAAGTTGGGATCCCTCTTCCACCCCATGAAATAAATAAGTGTTGAAGTACATTTCTATTAAAAAAAAAAAAAAAAATGTGAAATAAGAGAAAGGATTCCGGCGTAGAGAGGTGAAGCAAGTAAATTTTCTGGGTACTGTCCAGGATTGATGGAAATGAAGCAATGTTCGTGTTCCTGAAGAGACTCTGTCGAGGTATTTTCTAGGTCTGCTAGTAGCAAAGCAACACTAGAGATGAAACTCATACTATGAATATCTTAAGCTCGTGAACTACATTACCCTTCTCCTATATTGAAACATTGTGATATAGTTGGACTTATTATTGTGTTTAACCAAGAAATATATGAAGGGGACTATATATGTATCTAGGTTAAGAGGGAAATAGAGTAATATGTATGATGAATCAATACTTTCTAAAAGATTATACCCTACAAGAAATATTAGACCAAGATAGAGAAGTTGGAATTCAACCATTGTGTCACCAAGTGTTGTCGCTGCTACAACACCCTCCAAAATTTTGGCTTACATCCAATTTACGTGCCTACTTTGACTTTTCTTAATGTAATTTTTAGCGTTAAGAGTCATTACATGTGTTTTCTATAAGGGTTTCAGTCTTGTTTGGAAGAAAACCAAAGTGTCATCTTTTTGCATGGAAAGATCCACATATCACACAAACATAGTTTTGGTTTGTTTCGAGGGGTAACTTTGATGTTCATGAGTCGTACTTATCATCTAGACATATATATACTCATTCCCAAAGTTTCAAGCACTTTCACACAAGTATCATCGATATCATCGCAAAGTGTACCTTTAGTGTCACACTTGGGGAAATTTGTTACATTATCATCACATTGAGGGAATTATGTTGTTCATGTGTTGTGATTGATCAATGTTGTTTAATTAACTATTCTAATTGTGTTATCATGCTCAAATTTTTTCCTGGTTTACTTTTGCCTTACTAATCCCACACTTAACCAAATCCGGAAAAGTGCCTTCCCAAGCAACTGGACCTCACTCAGCCTTCTTGAACTTTGCACTACATACTCTCAGTCCTCAAGCTTAGACCTTTCCTCTTGGAACTGTGCAATGTGCAGTTCTTTCCTTCCAAAAATGCACACTACATAGTCTTAGTGCTTAGTCTCAACCCTTGATTTCCATAATTGTGCAGCCTTGCTTTCTTGTGGCCGTCTTCTGTGCAATGCGTAGTCTCAAGCATCAAGCCTCTAGCATGACTCCTTGAATTATGCTACTTTGTAAGACTTGGTACTCTTTCTCTCAAAAACTATGTAGTGGGAAATCTCAAGCCTCAAGCCTCAATATTGTCTCCCTAAGCTCTTCAAATACGTAGTTTCCTTACCCCGACCTGCCTAAAATGTGCACTATGCAGTCTCAAGTCTCATTCCTAGACCCTAACCTCTTTAGTTTCACAACTATGCAATCCTTGATACATTATTTCAACCCATCACCCCTTTCCAACTTAGACAATGGTTTTAATGAAGCATGTTAGATTAGGGGTTTCTCAGCCCAATGTTGTCTATCATGAGTGGATTTCAGTTGCAGGTATTATATCATGTTATGACAGGATGATAATGAAGGAGATGAAGAAGGAGATCCTGCTAGAAGACACATTTTTAGCTACAAAGACACGTTGATCAATCAAGAAAAGACAAAGGGACATCAGATTGTGATAGCGGTTGGAGATCAAGATCATATTGAAGACTCCCTTCTTTCAAGCCTTATGGAGGAGGAAGAAGAATAACATGAACCATTTTACAAGAAGACATAAAGATAGATTAGTTTCCTAAAATGTGCATTGTGCAATCTCAAAAGCTCATTCCTGGCCCCTGACCTCTTGAGTTGTGCAACTGCGCAATCTTTGAGCCTGTATCTCAACCCATCACCCTATTCTATCTCAGACAGTGGTTGTCATGAAGTATGTTAGACTAGGGGTTTATCAGACTCATGTCATCCATCATGAGTGGATTTCAATTACATGTATTATATCATGGTATGACATGATGATGATGAAGGAGAAGGAGTAGGAGACCCTGCTAGAAGACACCTGTGTAGCCACAAAGACGAGTTGATAAATCAAGAAGTCACAAAAGGACACTAGATTGTGATAGCGGCTGGAGATAAATATCATATTCAAGACTTCCTTCTTTCAAGCAGTACAGAGGAAGAAGAATAAGAAAATGAACCATCTTACAAGAAGACACAAAGATAGTAGCAACAAGAATGGCTTGACATTGCCATATCTTCATGTAGTCCATGTCATCAATGTCATGTCATGTCTTGTCAAGGTGTCATGTCATGTTGTATATGAGCCATAATTTTCCACATCATTGATGGATTATGTAATTCCAATGTATGAGAATTATAATGTAAAGTGGAAGTCCAAGAGTCATCTATAAAATGTGAAAAGCCATGAAGGAGTAAAAAGGTCATAAAGAAGTCAAACAACCATGGGGGTAGTCCAAGAGTCACAAGGGAGGTGAACGGTCCCCTCACTTGTTATATATACACCCTCATAGCTCTTGCAATTAACTTTTCACCTTGGCTCCTACTACAGGCATTAAAGAGGAAGATAGCTCTTTTGGAGGATCAAGTGGTTACTCTAACACTCCACTAGTGGAGCTAGTGGTATTCATTGTACTGGTGTATCTTGGAACTTTTTCTTAATTTCAAAGCTTGTTGAGACAACACACTTTAATTTGTATGTCATAAATATTGTAAGACTATTCTTTGAATGTTTGTGATATATGTTTTTTTCATTTGTACTAAGGAAATTGAACTAATTCGGTGGATTTGGTACTTATCTTGTTGAAAGTATGTTGTATGTGTTTAACAATCGTTGCTTCTATGTGAACTATTTTGCTAGTTGATAAATGATTCAGTCATATGTATATGCTTTTGTGTCTTTACTAAATTAGTACTATTAATTTTCCTTTAAAGGCTCACTTTTCTCTCCCCTTCTGTAGAAGAACCTCAATACATTCTACAACTAAACATTCCACAAGGAATACTCACTTGTTCATCCGAAAGTACATGTACATTAATCCCTTGTGCTAACCATCATAGCCAAGGAATATCTTTAAGATCATATGGAAGCCGGGCCTTATTTCCATAAGGGCTCCCACACCAAACGGTGCAAAGTCTAATTGGGACTTTTCATCAGGGAGACCCCCTTGCATGTTGGCGGTATCCAACTCTATCAACACCTTCTTTTTTTTACTTGAGGGACATTTTTTTATATGGTTGTAATCTCACAAATAATCAATCCTCAACTTTCAATTCTCTTTCATTGTGATGTTAGTCTGCTTTTTTCCTCCTATTTTGTTCCATAACCAAGTTGTCTTTCAATAGTTTGAGAACCTCTTGTTGGTGTTGGATGTGGTACTCTACTACTTGAGCTTTTATAGTCCCTTTCAATGGTGATATGATTGATGGAAGATGATATCCATAAATTTCCAAAAATGTTGACATTTTCATCAAATATGAAAGGATGTGTTGTATCACCATTCTACCAAGGGCATCCATTTGATCCATTTTGTTTGTTTATCAAATGCAAAAGAAACATAGATATTCTTCTAAGAATTTATTCACAATCTTATTTTTTCCATCCTATTGAGGATGGTAAGATGAGTTGTGATCCAATTGAGTACCCAATAAAGAAAATAATTCGGTCCAAAATTTTCCATTGAAAATTGGATCTATGTTGCCTATAATAATTTTTGGAATTCCATGTAGCTTTTCGATTGTTTCCATAAATGCTTCTGCCACAATACTTTCTTTAAAATGATGAGAAAGAGATAAAAAGTGGGCATACTTTATCATTTGATCTACCACTACCATAATGACACTCTTTCCTTCAAATTTGGGTAAACCTATAATAAAATCCATTGAAACTTCTTCCCAGTGTCGGTTTAGTATGGCTAATGGTTAAAGGATCCCTTGGGTCTTAACTCTCCTTTATTTTGTTGGCATACCACACATTACACCACAAAAAATTTCACATATGCTTTAAACCTTCCCTGAATCTCCTCCTATATGAGAAGTGTGTAATTCCAATAGGACCTTTTGTTTGAGTCGTGAATTCTTACATAGGTATAAGTGATACTGATACCATAACAAATTATTTTTCCATGTATATTTGTCTATTGCATGAGGTTCATCCTGTAGTTGTTGAATGATCTTGCATATAATCTCATCTTACTACCATTCTATCCTTGCTTCTTCTGCCCAATCAAATTGTGGAATGGAAATAACACATAGTGAACCACTTATGTATTCCTTTTTCCTAATTGAGACTGCATCTACCGCCATATTTTATTTTCCATTTTTGTTGAAAACTTCAAAGCCATAAACAAATGTCTTTGTGACCCATTTTTGTTTCTCTTTTGAAGATATTATTTATTCCAAGAAGTACTTTAGACTATCATGGCCTATTTTTATTTTGAAGTGTCTTTGTATTAGGTATGGAAACATTTCTTAACTACATGTAGTATGGCAAACAATTATTTTCATAGATGGGTCTAAGTAAGCCCTTTCCCTTAAGTTTACTACTTTAAAAGGAAAGGGACCTTCCTTCTTGCATCAAAACTGCACTATTGCCATGCCTTAAGGCATCACACTCCATAATTATTTTCCAAGATGGGAGTTATACACATAGTCTCTTTAAGTTCTTTAAATGCTTTGGTTGCTTCTTTAGTAAAAAAAATGCTTCCTTTTTCAATAATTTTGTTAAAGGTGTTGCTATATGTAACAACCCTGGTGAAAAGTTCATGTAATAAAAGTTAATAAAGGCAAAATATGACCACGGGTAAGGGAAACTTATTCCAAGATAAATGTTGGGTAAACATATCCTAGTGGGAATCATTGGATGTGTGTTTTGGTTAAGGAAAATTGGAAAAGGCTAAGGCAAAGGCATTAAAAGGAAAAAAGGCATTTTTGGCACATTTATTTATGAAAATAAAGAAAATTAGGAGAAAAGTAAGGTGAAAGGTCACAAGTTGCATGCGAGGAGGAAATTGAAGGAAAATAATGGAAAATGAAGAAAATAGAGGCCTCATCAATAAAAAGGATTCTTAGGATCAGTTGGTAACCTTTTTCTCAGTTCAAGTTTGGAGCTCTCTCATTATTCTCTCTCTTTCTCTCACTCTTGGTCACTTAGAGTTTTCTGGGAGCACTCTAGCTTTGGATCAAGGAAGGAAAAACAAGGAAAGGGAAAAGAAGGAAAGCAAGGATCAAGCAGCTTTAGCAGGAATACTTGCATGTAACCTTTTGCATGTGTGATTTCCTAGTTGGTTTGGACATGCATGGCTTTGCATGTTGGTGTATGGTTCTATTGTTATCAGTGGCATGGTTTTTTCGGGTTATGATAGTAGTTTTCAGCCAACCCTTGCCTTTTTTTGGATGCCATGGTGTTGGGAATCCAGTGCGGAGGTGGTCTCAAGTTTCATTTCCAAAGTCCTAGGAGTCCCTTGACCGATTTTGGCAGGATACACGGTAAAGCCTAAGGGAGAAGTCTCGATTTGTCAAATGGATTTCGAAATCTAGCGCAGAGGTGGTCTCAAGTTTCATTTCCAAAGTCCTAGGAGTCCCTTGACCGATTTTGGCAGGATACATGGTAAATCCTAAGGGAGAAGTCTCAGTTTAGGGCCTAGTGATCTCAGTTTGGATTGCGGTAAAGCCTGAGAGACTGGTCTCAGTTTAGGGTTTGGTTATCTAGAATTGGATTGTGGTAAATCCTAAGAGACAAGGAGACAGAAAATTCCTCAAGGATTGATCCAAATTTAAACTGGAATGCAACAAATTACAGAGATAACAATAAACACAGAGATGCAGTGGAAATAATACTTCATTTCATTAATGTAAAATATTGAAATACGTTTACAACCAGAAATGGAAATAAACCATCTAGGGCAATGGTAGCTTATCTCTGAGAAGAGATGTGGCGACTACATGCCTCTAAACTGTGTTACAATGAGGCTCGAAGGCCTATTTATTGTTGAGAAATAATGGAAAACCCTAAACATCCAAAAACCTAACCCTAGAAGATGAAACTCCAAACTGTGGGCCCCATTTCGGTAAATTGGTACATCAACTTCCCGAGGTTGTAACTTTGGCATATGATCTTCGTTTGACGTGCACAATATCTCGTTAGAAATATCTATCTTAGAACTACAACTTTTGGAAGAGCAACATCGGTCCATGGACCCATGTTTCTCCTAGTTTTCCCAAAAAAGTTGTTTAGGGCCACAAAATGGCTCCGGAAGATCAGGACCCGAAAAACTGCTAAAAATAGTAAATTGTGCTACATTTAAGGAAACTGAAAAGCTAAGAGAAATAATGGTGGGGGTCCAAGTGGACTTGGCGGGTAGCCACCAATATCCACCTCGATCAAGGATAGTGATAGAATCCAGATGGCATTTTAAGTTTGGTTCGGTTGTGATCAAATCATCGCTTTTGGTGTGATCATTGTTTGATGAGGGTGGTGGTGGTTTAACTTCTAGATTCCCTTGGTTGTTCTATGAGATCCCACATTCATGCTTGGAATATGGCACGAGGGTGGTTGGCTGAAAGAGAGATTGGGTTCAACCATGTCTTTGGTCAGGTGGTACGTGGAAGTCCCGAACCTGGTTGGATTTGCTTATGATTAATAAAAGGTAAGTTCTCTTACCTTTGCACTGGTTTATATGTGGATTTAATGGTTGTAATATCTCTAATATTTATATGGTTTTATGCTGGATATAAGCAGGGTTAAATGACAGGTTCATGTCATGGTTATTTCATGTATTTACTTGTAATTGTTAAATTGATGGATGCAAGACCTAATTGATGTTATAATAGTTCAATGGAGAAGGAGGTGATCCTTCTGGTTATGTTTCATATGTTCTTTCAGTCATTTATGCTTTGTCTTGTATCCTAGACCTGTAGGTTGCATTGATGCCAAGTGTTTGACATAATGTCAGTCTCGATTGGGATGCTCAGGCCTAGTCTTGAGGTTGCTTTTTGATTTATCAACATTGTTATCATGTCTTTGGTGGATTCTAAAGGTTGTAGCAAGTTTTGGGTTGTGGTCGGGATTCTGGGCTAGAAAAGTGGCTCAAATCTCAAGGTCCCTGGCATAGGTCTACTAAGAAAAGTCCACAGTCGACGACCCATAGGCCTATGAGAGAGACTTTGGGTTTTTGGACACTGTCATGCCTATAGCATGAGAGTGACTAGGGGTTAAAAGGATTAAATCATTAGTGGGACTTAGGGACAGGATGTCTGAGTGGTTGACATGTCTCCTAAGGGTTTTATTGCTGATGTGGATGATTTTGTTTGATATGTTCCATCGGTTCCATTTCCTTAAGGTCACCAAGGAAGTTGAATCCCTTATAGTAGCCTCTCTCGTCACATGTTTACCCTGGCTGGCAGGTTGCTTGGGTGGACCTAGGAGGAGGGGGTGTTACAGATTGGTATCAAAGTGTGGTTACGCTCTTCTTGGGTGAAAGTGCTCGTCCATGCATGCATGTCAGTTGCATGTGTGTCTCTTACACTTGCATTCCATGTGCTTATTGCATTGCATCATGTTGATCATGCTTGTAGTAAGGTTGTCATGAGGAACTTGATGTGATTTTGTGGGATGCATTGTTAGAAGTATATGACTGGTTATATGATTATATGCAGCTTGAATACATTATTGCATGTTAGGTTGCATTCTTGAATGTTTTGATTACATGTATCAGTATTGTAGGTTGGTTACAAGAATTGATCACTTATGCTCGACTACATGTGTTCATATGTATATGTAGTTGATTAGGAATTTATTATGCATGTTGATAGTTGCATGTGGCAATGTGTGCAATGGAGTAATGGTTGTTGTCATGCATGAGGTCATAGCATGCATTGTTGATATGGCCTTGCATTGATGACTGGACCCTAGCTAGAATGATGTTTATGCGTTGATACACTTATTTGATATATGTCTATATGTTGTTATGATTATGTTATACATGTATCACACTGATTTGATGATATTGCAAACAAGGTATCCTCCCCGAATTATGCTAAGGTACGTTGGTTTATTGTGATTTGGTTTAGCTGACATAGTATGCCTTACAGGAAAGAGATCATATGGCTAGCAAGGTGGTAGACTACATAGAATCTCCCTATGCATCAAATGGGCAGCGTGGTGTGGGGCATTCTTTTGACTTGGAAGACACATTGACAAGCCTGAAGGAAGAAATAAGGAGTTGCAAAGCAGACAATGACAAAATCATGCAAGCACAAAAGAAACAAGAAGAGGTGAATGTGATACTACTTCAGAGTTTGTCAAATTTTTAGCGAAAGGGACCACTTTGGATCAACCATGGACATGAGAACATAACTAATGGGAAATATGGCAGTAGCTCTCCTAGTAGACACAGGTCGGATAGATCTAACATGATCAGAGATTATAGGCTATTGGACACTTGGGATAGGAGAAGTGATCAACACCAGTACTATTCCAGCTCTGGTTATGACAGGCATTATGAACATCATCGTCATCATCCTTACAGAAGGAGTGATCGGGGATACTTGTCAGATGAATTTAAGAAAGAAAATCCACCCACCTTTGATGGAGAGATGAAGAAATTGTATGATGCAGAGGCATGGTTACTTGGTATGAGGAAGTTATTTTGATTGCATGATTATTCAAAAAACATGAAAGCAAAGATAACCACTTTCAGTCTCAAAGGTAAAGTGAATATTTGGTGGGAAGATGTGAAGAATATCAAAGGTATACATGAAGAGGATTTGACTTTGCATGCATTTGAAAGGCTCTTCAAGGAGAAGTAATTGTCTAAGAGGTACTATGATGACATAGCTAAGGAGTTTTATGAGTTGTGGATGGGTTCTATGATAGATGATGAGTATACTAGAAGGTTTTTGGAGCTATTGAGATATGTGCCTTACCTCAGGGAGTATAAAGCCAAGGTTCAGAGATTCATCAGTGGATTGTCAGTAGCATACAGAGACTGGGTTGAGTTGATGAGCCTATATCGTTGGAGGAGGCCATCTGAAAGTTGAAACATTGTTATGAGCAGACAAACCGCAAAGTTGAGCCTAAGCATGAATTGAAAAGAAATGAGAAAGCTAAAGGAAAATGGACACCAAAGAGAGGAATACCTCAAGATGTAAGTGAGAAATAAAATGCAGTTCCTTACAAGAGATTAATATAGTTGAGAAGGGATGTGGAGAGCAGCAATCTAGAGACGGTAGTAGGGAAACATTGCAGTGTTGGATATGTTGTAAGGATCATTGTAAGAGGGATTACTCGTAGTATCAGAGTGGAGGTAGACCCCAGATCTACAGTGCTAAGGAGGTGCATACAGTTGTTGATGTTGGTCATAGCATTCCTCATATCTATGCAATTGTGTACAACAGGCATGTGGATTATCAAGCATCGATCATTGAGATGGATGGTAAGCTTTGTGATCAAGTTGATTCTATTTTGATAGATCCTATATCTAATTATATTTATATTAATCCTGACCTGGTGGATAAGTGTGGTTTGAGAAAAGAAGTGCATGCAGAATATTGGTTGGTACAGTTGGCTACAGGTACGAAGAAGTGAGTTCACGATTGGGTGAGAGCTTGTGCATTTGAGTTAAATGGTGTGACTACAACAACACATTTGAATGTATTGACATTAGATTCGTATAGTATGATTTTGCGTATGGATTGGCTATACCTTCATAGAACCAAAGTGGATTGCTTTGATAGATCTAACATGATCAGATATTGCAGGCTATTGGACACTCGGGATAGGAGAGGTGATCGACACCGGTACTATTCCAGCTCTGGTTATGACAAACATTATGATCGTCATCGTCATCATCCTTAAAAAAGGAGTGATAGGGGATACTTGTCAGATGAGTTTAAGAAATTGAATCCACCTACCTTTGATGGAGAGATGAAGAAATCGTAGGATGTGGAGGCATGGTTGCTTGGTATGAGGAAGCTATTTTGATTGCATGATTATTCAAAAAACATGAAACCAAAGATAGCCACTTTTAGTCTCAAATGTAAAGCAAATATTTGGTGGGAAGATGTGAATAATATCAAAGGTATACATGAAGTGGATTTGACTTCGCATGCATTTGAAAGGCTCTTCAAGAAGAAGTACTTGTGTGAGAGGTACTATGATGACATAGCTAAGGAGTTTTATGAGTTGTGGATGGGTTCTATGATAGATTATGAGTATACTAGAAGGTTTTGGAGCTATTGAGATATGTGCCTTACCTCAGGGAGTAGAAGGTCAAGGTTCAGAGATTCATCAGTGGACTGTAGGTAGCATACAGAGACTAGGTTGAATTTTATGAGCGCATATTGTTGGAGGAGGCCATCTGAAAGTTGAAACATTGTTATGAGCAGTCGAACCGAAAAGTTGAGCCTAAGCATGAATTGAAAAGAAACGAGAAAACTAAATGAACATGGCCACCAAAGATAGAAAGACCTCAAGATGTAAGTGAGAAATAAAATGCAGTTCCTTACAAGAGATTCTATATAGTTGAGAAGGGATGTGGAGAGCAGCAATCTAGAGACGGTAGTAGGGAAACATTGCAGCGTTGGATATGTTGTAAGGATCATCGTAAGAGGGTTTGCTTGCAGTATCAGAGTGGTGGTAGACCCCAGATCTACAGTGCTCAGGAGGTTCATACAGTTGGTGATGTTGGTCATAGCATTCCTCATATCTATGCAATTGTGTACAACAGGCACATGGATTATCAAGCATCGATCATTGAGATGGACGGTAAGCTTCATGATCAAGTTGTCTCTATTTTGATAGATCTTGTATCTAACTATATTTATATTTATCTTGACCCGATGGATAAGTGTGGTTTGAGAAAAGAAGTGCATGCAGAATATTGGTTGGTACAGTTGGCTACAGGTATGAAGAAGTGAGTTCACGATTGGGTGAGAGATTGTGCATTTGAGTTAAATGGTATGACTAAAATAACACATTTGAATGTATTGACATTGGGTTCGTATAGTATGCTTCTAGGTATGGATTGGCTATACCTTCATAGAACCAAATTTGATTGCTTCAACAAGGCCATTGAGTGTGTGGATGATAGTGGGGAAAGAGGACTTTGTAGGGGAAGAAGAAGCCCACATCAGTGAGGATGGTTATCGTTATGCAATCTAAGCACAGTTGTAGAAAAGGTTTTGTGATGTTTACAATATACATTTCTACTGAAAAATGTAAGGAGGTTGAGGATGTTGATGTGTTAAGTAGGTACCCAGTTTTGAAGTAGTTTTAGGATGTAGTTCCTGAGGACATTATAGAGTTTCCACCTCACAGGGAGGTAAAATTTTCTATTGAGTGGTAGCCCCAACATCAAAAGTGCCTTGCAGGATGAGCACACCTTACATGATGCAACTAAAGGAAATGTTGGACAAGGGTTACATTAGGCCAGGTGTATCGCCTCAGGGTGCGCCAGTGTTGTTCATGAAGAGGAAAGATGATACTCTTAGATTGTGCATTGATTACATGTAGTTGAACAAAGTAACAATCACGAACAAGTACCCTTTAACGAGGATTGATGATTTATTTGATCAGTTGAAGGGAGAAACAATGCTCTCTAAGATCAACTTGAGATTGGGATACCATCAGGTACTCATCAAGGAAAAGGATATCTTCAAGACTGCGTTTAGGACCAGGTATGGGAATTATGAGTTTGTTGTTTTTCTATTCCGTTTGACTGATTCTCTAGCTACATTCATGTGTTTGATGAATAACGTGTTGCATCCTTATCTAGACAAGTTTTTTTTATTGTATTCATTGATGACATATTGGTATATTCTAAGAATGAGGAAGAACATGTTGAGAATTTAGCAACATTGTTGATATTTATAAGAGAGCATCAATTGTATGCTAAACTTCGCAAGTGCAACTTCTTTCAGACTGAGGTAAATAATTTGGGTCATGTTATCTCCAAGGATGTCATAGCAGTGGACCCAAAAAATATAAGGGCCATCATGGAATGGGCAGCTCCTAAGAATGTGGATGAGGTGAGATCTTTTATGGGATTGGCAGGTTACTAAAAGAGGTTTATCAGGAACTTCTCACGCATTGCATATCCTATCACATCATTGCAATGAAAAGGTAATAAGTTCAAATGGACAGAAGAATGTGAGGCTAGTTTTGAACAGCTTAAGCAGTTTTTGACACATGCACCAGTGCTAAATATTGTGGATCCGGACAAGGAGTTTGTAGTGTGTATAGATGCTTGCAAGAGAGGACTTTGTGGAGTTCTCATGCAAGAAAGACAAGTAGTGTGTTATGAGTCACAAAAATTGAATGAGCACGAGAAGAACTATCCGACTCATTATCTTGAGCTAGCAACAATTATACATGCATTGAAGATGTGGAGACACTATCTTTTGGGCAGGAGGTTTATATTGATGAGCAATCATAGTGGCTTGAGGTATTTGTTTGATCAACCAAATCTAAATGTCAAGCAAGCTAGATGGTTGGTTACCCTTAGTGAGTTTGAATTCGAGATCAGATACATCAAAGGGAAGGAGAAATGGGTTGCATATGCTCTTAGAAATAAGGTACTGGTAAATCATATAGTAACTATGAACTCTTATGGGACAGAGTTACATGATAGGATCTTGCAAGCGGGACAACGGGATGACAAATACATGGAGATTATACATAGGTTATAACAAAGCATAGGTACAGGTACAGGTGGAGTTATAGGTGTAGGTGATTGGGATGCAGACTGTCATCTCATAGCAGATGATTTGGTGAGATTTAGAGATAGGATCTATGTGCCGAATCATAGTGAGCTCAAGAAGCTTATCTTGAGGGAGTTTCACACCAATCCATACTCAGGTCATCTAGGATATCAGAAGACGCTGATGGTGATAAAGAAGTTCTACTATTAGCTGAATTTGAAGAAGGAAGTGGCAGAGTTTGTGGCTAGATGTTTAAATTGTCAGCAAGTCAAGGTGGAATGTAAGCATCTAGGTGGTTTACTACAACCTATAGTGATTTTGGAATGGAAATGGGAGGTCATTTCCATGGATTTAATTATAGATCTTTCAAGGATAGTGAGACAACACGATTCTATTATGGTCATGGTTGACAGGTTGAGAAAGGTAGCTCACTTCATTCCAGTAAAGACTACATATTCAACCAGTGAGGTAGCACAAGTGTTCATCAGAGAGATAATGAGACTGCATGGTGTTCCAAAGAAGATTGTGTTGGACAAGGATGCAAAGTTCACTTCCAAGTTCTGGAAGGAGATATTTGCACGCTTGGGTACCGAGTTGGCCTTCAGTACAACTTATCATCCACAGACAGATGGACAGATAGAGAGGATCAACAGGATCTTGGAGTATATGTTGAGGATGTACGTGATGCACCAACAGAGGAAATGGGAGGTGTATCTTCCATTGGTTGAGTTCACATACAACAATGGTTATCAGGATTCATTGAGGATGAGTCATTTTGAGGCATTGTATGGGTGGATTTGTAACACTCCCGTCAGCTGGAGTGATCCAGTGAGCAGGGTACTTATAGGATTGAACATGTTGGCATACATGGAGCAGGAAATGCAAGTTATAAATAAGAATCTAAAGGCGACACAAGATAGACATAAGAGTTATGTGGATCATTACAAGGTGTTCAAGGAATTTCAGGTTGGGGAGCATGTTTATTTGTGCATCAAGCCCAAGAAAATCTCTTTGAGGATTGGTTCATGTGCCAAGTTGGCACCATGATATTGCAGGCCTTTCGAGATCCTTGAGAGGATTGGGCTAATGGTAAATCGAATTGCACTGCCTCCAACATTGAAAGTCCATGATGTTTTCCATATTTCATTGCATAAGAAGTATATAAAGGATGTTGATCATGTTATTGATTGGTCTGTATTACAGGAGGAGCAAGAAGGAGAGTTCCAGCTAGAGCCTCAATGCATATTGCAGCGGAAGTATCTCATGCTCAGGAAGAGAGACATAAAGAAATTTAAAGTACAATGGAAGAACTTTGGGCCTGAAGAAGTTACATGGGAAGTGACGGATTAGATGCGGGCCTTCTATCCTTCATTGTTTATCGGTTGAGACAAAGCATTTTTGGTTTGATGTCAGTATATGTTTGGCATATGTTTTGTTGATGTTTTGGTATATGTATGTATATGTATGTATATGTATACAGATGCAAATATTTCCATGAGCTAAGTTATAAGGCTCGAATAAGCGGTATGGGTGTCATGTTATTATGCTTGTTATATTGTCATGTTGTCATGATGTTTTTCTTTTGAGCAAGTCTTTCATTGTAAATACTACAACGAGCTAAGTTATAAAGCTCCATGGGTAGTATGTTTGATTTTCAATGGTTTTGTTGAGGTCTTGGTGTGGTTTAACACTGAGGATGGTGTTCCCCAAGGGGGAGGGTTCTGTAACAACCCTGGTGAAAATTTCATGTAATAAAAGTTAATAAAGGAAAAATAAGACCACGGGTAAGGGACACTTATTCCAAGATGAATGTTGGGCAAAGATATCCTAGTGGACATCATTGGATATGTGTTTTGGCTAAGGAAAATTGTCAAAGGCTAAGGAAAAGGCACTAACAGGCACATTTGTTTATGAAAATAAAGGAAATTAGGAGACAAGTAAGGTGAAAGGTCACATGTTGCATGTGAGGAGGAAATTGAAGGAAAAATAATGGAAAATGAAGAAAATAGAGGCCTCATTAATAAAAAGGTTTATGAGGATCAGTTGTTAAAATTTTGTCAGTACAAGTTTGGAGCTCTCTCATTATTCTCTCTCTCTCTCTCTCACACACACTCTTGGTCACTTAGAGTTTTCTTGGAGCACTCTAGCTTTGGATCAAGGAAAGAAAAACAAGCAAAGGGAAAGGAAGGAAAGCAAGGATCAAGGAAAGGAAATAAGGATCAAGCAGCTTCAGCAAGAATACTTGTAGGTAAAATTTTCCATGTGTGACTTCCTAGCTGGTTTGGACATGAATGGTTTTGCATGTTGGTGTATAGTTCTCTTACTATCGGTGGCATGATTTTGTCGGGTTATGATAGTGGTTTTCAACCTAGCCTTGCCTTTTTCTAGATGCCATGGTGTTGGGATGCTTATTTTGGTTTTTGAGCTTTAGCTTACCAGATGGATTTTAGAATCCACGGTGGAGGTGGTCTCTAGTTTCATTCCTGAATGCCTAGGAATCCCTTGACCGGTTTTAGCAGGATACACGTTAAAGCCTGAAGGAGAAGTCTCGGTTTAGGGCCTAGTGATCCGAGCGTGGATTGTGGTAAATCTAGAGATACTAGTCTCGGTTTAGGGCCTAGTGATCTGAGCATGGATTGTGGTAAATCCTGAGAGACTGGTCTCGGTTTAGGGCCTAGTGATCCAGGGTGGATTGCACTAAAGCCTGAGAGACAAGGAGATAGAAAATTACTCAAGGATATTGATGGATTTCGGATGGCATTCCAAGTTCATTTTAGTTGTGATCAGAGCACCAATTTTGGTGTGATCACAGTTTGATGAGGGTGGAGGTGGTTTAACCGCTATATTCCCTTGGTTTTTCATGGATTAGTTGTTCTATGAGATCCCACATTCATTCTTGGAATATGGCATGAGGGTGACTGGATGAAAGAGAGATTTGGTTCAGCCATGTCTATGGTTGTGTGGTACGTGGAAGTCTCGAACTTGGTCAAATTTGCCTATGATTGATAAAAGCTAATTTCTCTTACTTTTGCACTGGTTTATATGTGGATTTAATGGCAATCATATCTCTGATATTTTTATGGTTCTATGTTGGTTATAATCATGGTTAAATGATTGGTTCATGTCATAGTTATTTCATCTATTTAATTCTAATTGTTAAATGGATGGATGCAAGACCTAATTGATGTTATAATAGCTCAGTGGAGAAGGAGGTGATCCTTATGGTTATGCTTCATAAGTTTTTTCAGTCATTTATGTTCGGTCTTGTATCCTAGACATGTAGGTTGCATTGATGTCAAGTGTTTGACAAAATATCAGTCACGGTTGGGATGCTTAGGACTAGTCTTGAGGTTGATTTTTGATTTATCAACATTGTTATCATGCCTTTGATGGATTTTGAATGTTGTAGCAATTTCTAGGCAGAGGCTGAGATTCTGGGCTAGAAAAGTGGCTCAAATCACAAGGTTTCTCGCATAGGTCTACTAAGAAAAGTCCACAATCGCTAGCACATAGGCCTATGAGAGATAATTTGGGTTGTTGGACATTGTCATGCCTATAGCAGGAGAGGGACTAGGGGTTAAAAGGTTTAAATCATCAATGGGACTCAGGAATAGGATGTTTGATTGGCTAACATGTCTCCTGAGGGTGTTGTTGCTGATGTGGATAAGTTTTTTCAATATGTTCCGTCAATTCCATTTCCTTAAGGTCACCAAGGAAGTTAAATCCCTTATATTAGCCTCTCTCATCGCATGTTTACCCTAGCTAGCAGGTTGCTTGGGTGGACCTAGGAGGAGGGGGTGTTATGCTATATCACCATAATTATTGGCAAATTTGTCATAATATATTATCAATTCTAGGAATCCTCTGAGTTTCTTTAAGGTATTTCGGATTGGCCATTCCCTCACAACTTTGATTTTGTCAAGATCAACATTAACACCATCGTGTGATACAATATGACCAAATATTCCACTTATTGAGCCACAAAGGAACACTTGTATGGATTTACATATAGTTGTTTCTCTTCCAATAGTGTTAAGACCCTATCAACATGTTATACATGCTCTCCCCAAGATTTTTTGTAAATTAGTATGCCATCAAAAACACTAGCACAAATAGAATCTATCAAGATTTGAAATGTTTAATGTGAATTTGTAAGTCCATATGGCATAACCAAAAAATCATAATGACCTTCACGTGTTTTAAAGGTTTTTTTTGGAATGTATTCTTGTTTTGGGAATGCATTCTTGCCTCATTCTTATTTGATGATATCTAGTACAGAGATCCAACTTAGTAAAGAAAATTGCTCCATGCAATTCATCTAACAATTGATCAATGAAAGCAATAGGAAACTTATATTTGGTTTTCAAATTGTTGATTTTTATGTCTTTTGGACACATACGGCATAAGCCATCCTTTCTTATAATCATCACCACTTCTGAAGAGAAGCACTTTGGATAGGCTAAATGATGCCTACCTCTAACATTTCTTCAACTGTATGCTAAATATCATTCATTTTTGCATGTGTATATATGTAAGGCCTAATGTTAGGTGGTACACTTACAAGTTGAAAATTACAACATGGTCATGTTCTTGGACAAGTGGAATACCCTTAGGAATTTCTCCAAATACCTTGGCATGATTCTTAATTACTTTTTGAAGATCCATTTGAGTAGAGGATATAAATGTTTGAACATCTAGTGAACACAATTAAATTGCACCTTGGTGTCCCTTTTTTAGTAATTTTTTCATGCTATTAGAACTTATCACTTTATTGGGTTTCCCTTGGATACCTCTAAGCTCAAATTTCTTTCCTTTTGAGAAAACTATTATGAAAAAATATTTGAAATTAAGGGCCACTATTCCTAATTATTATAACCATTGGACCCCTAATACAACATCAACACCATCCATTTGGATTGCAATTATGGGACTAACAAATAAATACTCTCCCATATTCATATTAATCATATTGCATTTCCATAAATAATTTAGTGTACCTCCATCTGCAATAATGACTTGAAATTTTAGTGTTGGATATATAAAGAAATTAAGAAATTTTTCCAATTTGTAATTGATGAAGTTATGGGTACTACCTGAATCAATCGATATGGTTTCCCATTCACTTTTGATATATCCTTCTATCTTTGGGGTTTGTGGAGTATTGATGCCAGCCAATGCATGACAAGAAATTGTTGTAGTTTCTTATAGCTCTAAATCTTGTGAAGTTTCCACATCTTGATCTTCTTCATCTTCACGGTCTACATAGAATAATTTATTTTCATTGCATTTATGCCCTTTAATATAATGTTTAGCACAATTTAAATATATTCCGTTCACTCTTCTTTCATCCATTTGCTAAGGAATCAACCTTGTCATTTTAGGAAAGGGTGCATGATTTTCCTTCTAGTTATTAGTGATCAATTTTCTAATGGCCATATTTTTACTTTCAACTTTCCTTGCTAGACTTAAAGAATGCTCTAGATATTTAGGATCAAATAGACACACCTCATGTTAGATTCATTCCTTTAAAGTAACAATTATTAGGTCTAACAAGTTATCCTATGAAATATTCTTTACTCTAAGACTCGACTTTTGGAATTGTGTAATGTTATCAATAACTAGATTTTTTTTTTGAAGATTTACTCTTAATATCACCATAATGTGCTATCAATTCCTCTATAAAAACAGACCAAGATATTTAAAAAAAAAAAAAAAAAAACTTTCACAAATCCATTGATACCATACATGTTGGTATTTTTTTTAAATATGGATTCAATATTTACCTTTTGTAAGGATGCCACTTGGTGTAGTTCAAAGTATTGCTCCATCTTAAATATCCATGTTACATGATTTTTACCATCAAATTCCTTCCTATCAATCTTCAAAATCCCTTGTTGCTGACTTGAAGCCCTGATGATGTGGATGTTTGATTGAAAATTCATGATTATGGTTTTGCAATTAGAAATTTGTGCTCTCTAATTGTGATATCATACTCCCCATATGAGATTGATTCTAAACAACATGATTCTCCTTATGTGCATGATTTCCTTGGATCTCCGCATCCCTTTTAGGAATCCTCTCCAAGAGAAGAGTTTCCATAAAAATCATGGATTTTTTGCATTTCTTCCTTATTTTCATTCATCTTATTTTCCATTTATATTTTAGGTTTTTTTTAAGAACCTAATAAATCCACCTTTTTCAACATACTAGCATCCATTTCATTGACTTTCTTCTCTAATTGAGATAACCTAAATTCTAAGTCTTCACTTTTTTCATGGGTCAAGGGTGGGTCTTTAGTAGATTTAATTGGTGTAATAGATTTCTTTTGAGGCATGTTTGAAAAAAATAACAGCCTCCCACTTTATTACAATAGAAAAGGGGATCTCCTAATGAACCATTAGGTCACTAGTAAGTTATGTACCTTAATTTGGAGGATATCATAATGGTTGAAGTTTTATTGATATATCTCTAATATTTGAGGCCTTCTGGATTTGAATTTTTTTTTGCAATACTCTGATATGTAGTTTCTACAATTCCATAGGTGTGAACTAAATCTGATGTGCCAACTGAAAGTTATAGTAACTTTCCCAAAACTTGTTGATTTTTTGGCCTCTTCCCATGAGAAAACTTATATCCCAGGCCACGTGTCCAATTCTTGAAATATAATTCTAGAATTTTTACTTGAGGTACGTTTATATGTGAAATTATTGAATATTTCATTGTCTAAAAATTTCCACACAAGAATATATAGAAAAATATCAAATTGTCATGTTTAAAATTTATTTCATGACATTTCACAAACCCTAACTTACATAGGGTATAACTCCAAAATTATAGTACAATGAATTCTGAAAATAGAACCTGATATTCCTTGATATTTCTCCTTAATATGATCCAAGTTTCACTTTATGAATCCTTGCAAAAAGAAAAAAAAAACTTATAACATAAATTCAAAACTAACTTTTTTGAGACTGAATTCTGAAGCATATAAAAACCCTACCTTCCTTGGAGCATATCTTCTAAAATATAGAAAACATATATATACAACCTGGATCATATGTTCATCATGATTTCTTCTTGACATGGTCCAAGTTTCAAGTTCTCAAACCTAAAATAAATAAATAAATAAGTTATAGTGAAAATTTTGAACTGTGTTATTTGAGACATAATTTAGGAGCATTAAGAAATCCTAACTTCCTTTGAAAATATATCAAAAAATATAGAGAACAAAGATTTGAAACCTGAACCAAGGTCGTGGAGGCGGCGTAGTGGTAAGGTCGACCTCGTTATGACGGACCGGTCTTGTGTTCGATCCCGAGCAAGGTTGGTGCTCGTCGTGCGAAAAGGTAACCGAACCGTGGCCAAGCCCACTACCTTTTAAGGTCGTGGAGGCGGCGTAGTGGTAAGGTCGACCTCGTTATGACGGACCGGTCTTGTGTTCGATCCCGAGCAAGGTTGGTGCTCGTCGTGCGAAAAGGTAACCGAACCATGGCCAAGCCCACTACCTTTAAGGTCGTGGAGGCGGCGTAGTGGTAAGGTCGACCTCGTTATGACGGACCGGTCTTGTGTTCGATCCCGAGCAAGGTTGGTGCTCGTCGTGCGAAAAGGTAACCGAACCGTGGCCAAGCCCACTACCTTTAGTCTCTTCGGAGACATTCGATAAAATTGGAACGATACAGAGAAGATTAGCATGGCCCCTGCGCAAGGATGACACGCACAAATCGAGAAATGGTCCAAATTTTTAACATTTGGATCGGAGATGCCTTCGAAGCGAGCACGACGATGGTGAGCTCCCGCCCCCGGCCGCGTCCCTGACCCTCTCTGAGTGCGCCCGAGCCTGGCAGCTCTGCTGCTGGGCTGCAGCATCCTGCTGCTGACCCCCTTCGCCCAGGGCCTCCTGTCCTCCCCTCATCCGGGCCTCCTGCCCTGACCCTTTCTGAAAGCGCCCGTGTTTGGCAGCTCTGCAGCTGTCTGCAGCCTCCCGCTGCTTTCCCTTTGCTTAGGGCCTCCTGCCCTCTCCTCACTCGGGTCTCCTGGCCTTCACGTTAGTTGTCTGAGCGCCCCTGCGTGGCCCAATGGATCCACCTTCTCAAGAGCAGGCAGAACTGGAGAAAGCCTTTGCATCTCTTATTCCAGAGAACATCATGGAAAGGATTCGCCCTTCAGCCTCAAAGTTTGTCAAAAAGCTGGATGAAATCCCGGAAGTCTCTCTTCCCCCAGCACTTCCAAGGAGAGCTGTTGTGGCCCTTGCTGAACGCGGACTGGTTGGCCAGTTCACGGGGTTATGGCCTTCCCCTCGCACGGTTCAACGCTGGGTAGAAAGAAACTGGAATGCTATGGTCCAAGGAAAAATCGCAATAAGGTTTTGCGGAAGGGGGTTCTTTACCTTCCTATTTGAAACAGTGGAGGACCGTAACCTCATTTTCAGAAACGGACCCTATTTCATGGACACCCGAGGCCTTTATCTCAATCGCTGGACTCCTAACTTCGATCCAGAAATGGACGTCCCCAATGCAGTTCCTGTCTGGGTACGCCTTCCTCACCTACCGCTCCACTGTTGGGGAGATGAATCTGTACGTGCCATCGGGAACGCAGTAGGGAAATACGTTGACAGATCAGAGCCAAAGGAGAATATGCATGCATGCGCAAGGATATGTGTAGAAGTGGATTTGGGCAAAGGCTTACCAGAGGCAATCAAACTCAAAGTAGATCAGTGGACGCACATTCAACAGGTGGACTACGAGCAGCTCCCTTTCAAGTGTAAGGTATGTCACGAATACGGTCATTTTGCTAATAGGTGCAGTAAATCTAGATCAGAAGATAATAGCAATAATGAAGCCCCTGAGGAAGCATGGGAAATAGTCAGGAAAAAAAAAAGACAAACCCTCCCCCTGAATCAACAGAGCCCTCCTCTGAAACCCCAATCCTCTCCACTCACCCATCAAGTTCGGGCCCTCCCATCCCCTCATCCTCCAATCCCTTTGAATCCCTGGCTTCAGAGGAGCCTTCATCCCCCCCTCCGTCTCCCAAGGGCCCCAGAACCTCCCCCTCTTCTCCCCTCCAGGCCTCCCCCCCTCCAACAGTGGAAAGAATTCTAACTAGAAATAAAACAAAGGAAAGCATCTCAGCCACGGATCCACCAAGAAAAGTAGGAAGGAAATCAAACAAGGAAATAAGAGATGAGAATGCGGCTAAAGAAATGGCTACAGGGACCCAGCAACCAATGGACACCTACCTTGACAGGAACAAAGGAAGTGGGGAGAAGATGAAGGAGAAAAGTGGGATCCACAACAAATCAGGTAAATGATGATTTTGGTCTCTTGGAACTGTAGGGGGATGGGCTCCTCCCTAAAAGCAAATGCAGTCCGAGACCTTATTAAAGCAGAACATCCAGACTTCCTCCTACTCCAGGAGACCAAAATCAGTGAACAAGAATTCCAAAACAGCTTGATAAGAAATAGAAAGTATGAAAGAATAGCCATGAGTGCAATAGGAGCCTCAGGAGGTATAGGGGCAATATGGAACAAAAGTAATTGGAATCTCATAGATAACAGACAAAAAAGATGGTGGATCAGAATAGATATGCAAAGCACAGACAAGAAGGAGGAATACACAATCAATAACGTATATGCTCCCCCACACTTCAGGGACAAAGCTTCTTGTTGGGATTCTCTAATTGCAGATCTTGAGACTGCCCAAGGGAGGAATATTTTCCTAGGAGGAGACCTTAACTTAATAAGGAATGTAGAGGAGAAGCTAGGAGGGAAAATTTTTATTGATCCCTCTAGAGAAAAACTGGAAGATATCATTCAAACACACAATCTCATAGACATCCCTCCTCAAAATGGCCGCTACACTTGGTCAAATAAAAGAACAGGCAGGAACAATATCAAAGAGAGACTTGACAGAATTTTAGTACAGGAGAGAACAGTTACCAACTTTCCGAGGATTCGCAGCACAATCATACAAGGCTTCATTTCTGACCACAAACCAGTGGCGCTGTATTTAGACAGAGGGGAAGACATGGGTCCGCTGCCATTCAAATACAACAGAGCATGGGATTCCAGCGAGGACTTCAAAATCATGATAAAAGAAGCCTGGACAACGGAGATAACAGGCTCCCCACACTTCGTTTGGGAAACAAAGATCAAATTGCTGAGGATTGCCATAAAGAAGTGGGCGAGGAATCACGTGAACGAGGAAAGGAAGAAAAAAAATGATCTGCAAATGAAATTAGAGCATTGGAATCAGGAAAAGGAGGCAGTCCAAGAAACGGAAGAAGACCAAAGGAAAGAAAGTGAGTTGTATAAAGCGCTTTACAATCAGCACCGTAAAGAAGAGGAAGAGCTAAGACAGAAGTCAAGATGTCTCTGGCTCAATTCTGGGGATAAAAACACCTCGTTCTTCCATAACAGTCTTAAAGTAAGGAGAGCTGGAAATAACATTGAAAGGATAACGTTTGAAGGCAAAGAGCTTACGGACCAAGGGGAAATCAAGGAGGCTGCCTCTAAACACTTCCAATCTCTTCTCACAGCTGACCCTCACTATCAAGAAAATCCAGAATTCGCCAACATCATTGAGAGAAAGGTCTCAGAAGCTCAAAATTGTGAGCTGGACAAAGAAATCTCAATAGAGGAGATTGAATGGTCAATCAATAGTATGCCACTAGACAAAGCCCCCGGGCCTGATGGCTTCACGGTGAGCTTCTACAAAACCCACTGGGATATCATCAAGAAAGATTACATAAGAATGGTGAAAAATTTCCACTCAAAAAGTAAAATGGGCAGCAGTATCAAATCTTCACATTTAGCGCTAATCCCAAAAGAGCCCAACCCTCAATCCTTTGACAGGTTCAGACCTATTTCATTATGCAATGTCTCATACAAAATTATCACTAAGATACTGGCAAATAGGCTTAAAAAAATCCTTCCCTCTCTTATCTCGGATAACCAAGGAGGATTTCTCCCCAAGAGACATATAACAGATAATGTTATTCTGGTTCAGGAGGCGATACACAGTAGCGTAGCTAGAAATGAGAAGGGTATGATAATCAAGCTGGACATGGCGAACGCCTTTGACAGGGTAAACCACACATTTCTGCGGACTGTCCTAGAGAATTTCGGTGTATCAGAGCTCTTCATCAGCAGGATTATGGAATGTGTATCCCATAATTGGACAGCCCCTCTAATCAATGGTAGGCCCTGCAGCGCCTTCAAGAGCACAAGAGGCTTGAGGCAAGGTTGCCCTCTTTCTCCTTTCCTCTATATCATCATGGCAGAAACTTTAAGTTTGCACCTGGAAAACAAGCGAAAATTAAAGGAAATAACAGGAGTGGACATCATTCGAGGAGCCAAGGGGATCAATCACTCCTTATTTGCAGATGATACTCTTTTAATCGGTGGTGCCTCAAGCCTCATGGCCAGGAGATTCAAGACCATCCTGGACCTCTTCCTTCAAGCCTCGGGGGGCAAATTAAACAACAACAAGTGCATGATTTACACCTGGAATGTTCCAAGATACATAACTCAAAGGATCTCTATAATTATGGAAATCCCAGCTCAATCAAACTGGTCTCATTTCATGTACTTAGGACTGCCTCTGGCCAAAGAGACAATCAAAAACGAAGTTTGGGTCAAGCTAATTGAGAAGCTGAGAGGGAAACTGCAGAGCTGGGGGATGTATTGGCTTAACTTGGCGGGCAGAACAATTCTCATCAAAGCCATTCTATCAGCCCTCCCTATCTACCAATTTGCCATTACCCTCGCCCCTTCAAGCATTCATAAACATATGGAGCTGATTTTAAGAAGCTTCCTATGGAAGGGGGGAAAGCAAGACACTAAAAAATTCAGCTTGGTGAAATGGGAAAAGGTCATCCTTCCTTTAGAAAATGGAGGACTAGGAATTAGAATTCCTAGGTTGGCAAATATGGCAATGGGCTTCAAGTTAACCTGGAGAATCTTAAAAGAGAAAGGAACCTGGTGGGCAGAGGTCATCAAAAGGAAATATCTGAATGGGATCAATAGCAACATCCTTTCTGAAGCAATCACTGACAGACACTGTACCCCTGTTTGGAAATTGATCAAAAAAACCTTACCCCTCCTCAAGTCTCACATCTCTAAAGTCCCAGGTAATGGAAAGCATATCAGCATATGGAAGGATAGAATTATGGGCACGGAAGCCAGGGAAAAGTCCATCAATTTCAGACCCCTACAGCAGTGGATGTCAGAAGCTAATCTTGAAACCCTTTTCGACATTTCACTCTGGGATCAAAACAGCTGGAAAGGATGGAAAACACTGCACCTACCTAAAGAATTAGAGAATCTCTGGAACGACCTTAAGCTCTCTCTCACAGGGTCAGCCCCTACAAGCAGAATGATAGATGATAGTTACGTTTGGGATCCAACCGGAGGTAATTACACAGTGAAAGGAGGTTACAAGGCACTCCAAAATTTAGCAGCACCCAACAATTGGCAACTCTACAAAGCAGCATGGAGAATTGAAAGCCTTCCGAAGATAAAACTTTTTAATTGGACCTTGCTTCATGGCAAAATCCTAACAGCAGAAAATCTTAGGAAAAAGGGAATTCAGGGTCCCTCACTTTGTTTCATGTGCAGGGAGGCGGAGGAAAACATCAACCACCTTTTCATTGACTGTCCAGTAGCAAGGTCCTGTTGGAAACTTATAACTAGTCCTCTAAATATTGGAGACTTCCCCAATCAGACTTCCCTCCTTCAGAAAGGTTGGGGGAAAACCTTCCCTTACGCCAGCAAGAACATGATCCTAGCTAAGAGAATATGGACCAGCATCCCTTCAAACCTTTGTTGGCAGTTATGGTTAGCCAGGAACGAAAGTATATTCAAAAACAAGAAACCTAGTATATCCAGCATTCTGGCTAAAACAACTGCTCTCATAGCAGAAACAATAGAAGCTAATGGGATCTCCCATGCTGACCCGGAATACACAGATGATAGGGTGAAGGAATGGGTACGGAGATTCAACTATAAACCAAGAACAAAAAACAAATCAATAACAGGAACAGGACAGAAGGATTGGAAACTCAGAGGGACAAAGGAGGAAATCAACAGTTGGATCCAAAATCAAAAGCGGTTCACGCTCCACTTTGACGGGGCTTCAAAAAACAATCCAGGCAGAGCTGGAGCCGGGGGAATAATTAGAGATCCTCAAGGGAAAACAATTGTCACTTATGAGTGGGGTTTGGGTACCATGACGAACAATAAGGCTGAAGCTTACAGCCTTCTATTGGGGACCTCCATCGCCCTGAAGCTAGGCATTCAAAATCTCTTAGTTTTAGGAGACTCAGCAATCATTATAGCAGCTATGAATTCCGGAAAAGATTTCAACCAAATCGCCTTAAACAGAATCAAAGGCAGAATAGTGGATCAGATCAGGGGTATCAGCAAAGTGACTTTTAAGCACGTCCTAAGAAGCAACAATGTGGAAGCGGACGAGCAGGCAAACAAAGCCACGGGAAGACTCACGGGCCAGGTTAAGGAAAACAATGATTCTTATGACAGGGATATTCCATAGACAGGACGCTCTCCCTTCGCACCAGATAATCGGTCACCTCAGGCATCCGTTCCAATGCTGTTGGCCCGCGCATACCCTATCCTCATCAAATCATATCCTTCTCGACTGTCGAAGCAGGTGTTATAGGACAGCGTATCGCCCTCTGGAATCGAGGAATGCAGGCACGGTTTGGAATCTCTCATTGAACATCACAGACAATAACAGAGGGTGTGATCACGCCCATGCTGGTTACAGGCTCCAAGGACAGGTAAAAATCAACTCAAAAGATCTCACGAACACCAAGAATAGATACACCACTGCTCGAAACAAGCGTGAGCAAGCCCTCTTCGCTCTTATAAATTACAACGAGTATCTCAGGTCTAGCACAACTCAAGGCAATCAGAGACAGAGGCGAAGGGTTCTTTACAGGCGGGGGCTTCAGTCAGAAGGCTCCTCTCAGGATCTTAAGATCAGTATCTGGTTTAAAGAAAATACCGAGCTCCTCTCGGTTGGCAGCAAAGACTATCAGACTCCCACAGCTCATATTGCCCTCCCTAATCTCAAGCATCGTTTGAAGGCGCCCTGCTCGATCCAGGATCCAGCCGTTATTCCACTGCCCTAGGTAATCGATTCTCTTCATTTCTGTGCTTTTAGTATTGCTAACAGTTTTGTTTATGTCCTCAGCTGCGCACTTACTCATCATCTGAACCCCTCGTCACTTAATCCATCGAGCAAGCAGCTCTGTGGCATCGCCCTCACGCCCTCTGCCACTTCAAACATTCCTCGGGGCACTGCTGATCCTGATATTGCCAGGATGGCGGAGCAGCAAAATCAGCCTGCCAATCAGGCTCAACCCGGAAATTCTATGGGAAATATTTTCAACAACAAGGAGTGTAACATGTGTAAAGCCCATGTAATCATGATCAATGCCCTGAACAAACAGATGAAGGAGCTGACAGAGGATTATCACTCTGATAGAAATTCCAAGCGCAAAAAACTGGAGAAAAGGAAGAAAGAGATCGAAGATTTAAAGGACCGTTGCATACATATGGAAGCTGCCATAGACCACCTTCGCTCCCTCACTGAAAGCCAGCAGGCCGAAGCCTCAAACAGAGCAAGCAGGAGGGAACAGCTCCCGGATGACTCTGTCACCCAGCACTCCCCTTGATTTTTATGCATTGTAAATTCAGTTGGCTAGGAGGCTCTTTTGTCGGGCAATATAGCCGTTTGTTTTTAGTTTTGTGTTTAATCAAGAGAATCTTCGAGGATTATGGGTCTGCGCACCCACTTTTGAACCTCAGCTCTCAGAGCTTTCCCATTTTGTACTAGAATACTGGATTGTTGGTTTTATAATATACGAGTAAACGACTTTGTTAAAAAAAAAAGATTTGAAACCTGAACCAAATATTTCATAGGATTTCTTCTCAATCTTCTCCAAGTTTCACCATTTGAAACCTCCAAAAATAATAATAATAATATAAATAAATAAATAACAAAAACAAAAACAAAAACAAAAACAAAAAATTATAGCGAAAATTCCATGATGACCTATTTGAAGCATCAAAACCCTAGGATCAAGAGCTCTGACACCAAATGTTATGATCCTTGGACCTTAAAAATGATAATAAATTGATAATTATAATCCAATTAAAGGGAGAAACCTCCTTTTACAATAAATACAATGAAAATTATACTATTTGATGACCCTAAGACTAGGTCTCCTTAGAGTGTGTGTGAGAGAGAGAGAGAGAGAGATAAAGGATACAATTATAACAAAATGGGACCATGAGTTTTAGTGTATATAAAAATATAACAATATATATGTAATCACTCAATATCTAGTGATTAACAAGGGGTTTTAAGGGTGTTTTAATGTTAACATGGCGCTTATACAGGGCTTAACATGCCACAAGCGTGGGGTATTTTTGAAAATTAAGTGGTTGTTCATGCAAGATACTCTAAAGTGCTACAATATTTCTAAAATTGATCCTCTTAAGAATTTATTTCAAATATTATAAACAATATATTAATTTAGGAGGTAAGGAGTTTCACTAATCCATTATTGGTCAATTTAAATTTTGGAGAAAAACTCAGACTTTGACATCATCATGCACAATCTAGAGTATGTCACATTTCAAAGAGATCATGTTGCTTACCTGAGCTATCTAGGTCTCCCTCATTAAATACGGGTAAGACACCTAGTGTCATATTGATAGTTGGTGTTTCTCCCCTTCTAAATTTGATGGGTTTTGTCTTAGCCTTCTTGGCCTCCATAACCATTATGCATGCATCAGTTCTCCCAAATTTAGAATTAGTGTCTTGGTGGGAAACCAATATTGTAGAAAAGAGGCCCCTTCAAAATTTATGTGATAGTGGTGTTTCTGTTGAAATTTGTAAGTAGGTTCGGTCTTCATAAATATGAAATGTACTCTTGATTCTTATATGTTGTAAAAATAAAAAATAAAATTATTATTATTATTTTTGTAGCAAGGTTTTGATGCTCAAGGATTATTTTATTTATAGGTCAAGCACCAATTGGGTGCTTCTAAAGTTTGTCATAGTGTCAATAAGCCAATAAATTCATTGTCATATCAAGAAGAGCCCATTGGGCATCTTGTAACATGTCAAAAGAGTTATTTTTGTATCTAAAGTGTAAAAATACCCCTCCAAGACCATGTCGGCCTAGAAACTAAGAAGGCGGCCTCATTAGGGCATGTTGTCCTCCTTGGAAGCCTATATAGGTGATAATTCAACCTCCTATGGATATTCACTCACTCATTCATCATTCAAATGAAAAAGGAGAAGAAGAAAGGCAAGTGAAGGAAGGAGGAAGAAGAAAATCATTTTTTTTGGGTTTTTTCTCTCTCTATCTCTCTCACACATGTGAAGACAAGGCTAAAGTTTTGCAGCTGCAAGGTTGAAGTTTTCAATTTTCAAAAAGAAGGTGGAAATTAGTAGAATAGGAAAAAACCCAAGCGAAGGAGCAAGGAAACCTTGGAAGCCTTAACATCCCTCACACATGTGGAAGCAACAACTATTGCAGGGACCAAAACTTTCAAACCTACAATGGAGACCAAAATTTTATAGTTGGGCATCAAATTTGTGCTGCTAGAAGAGATTTGAAGAGGTTTGACTTGGATATAATAAACACATCATCAAGAAGGTCTAGCTTGGTCTCGTTTAGAGGTCTTGGAATTCATCATTTGAAGAATCTATAAGACGAGAAGAGATTTATGGGTTTTCCTCCCAAGAGGAGAGGTTTTTTCCCTAGCTAGCAGCCTACATCCTATGTTCTTTTTACTATTGATCTTCATGTTTTTGGTATTCGTTTGATGATAATAACAACATAATAATAATATAAGAATATAATAATCAAGAAAAAGTAAAAATACATCACAAACAGCTATCAATTCTAAGAGAAACCCCCCTAATTGTAGCCCTATTGATTTCTCAACATGGTATAAGAGCTAAGGTGACAAGATAAGAAGAGGCAACTTGAATATCATAAATTGAAGAAGGATGCATAAGGGCCAAGCATAAGAAGATCATCAAGAAGAACTAATCCACACATCATCTTGAGGAACTAAGGAAAATAAAATAAGACTAACCATATCATCACAAAGATCATGCCATCTAGAGTCAACAACACTTTGAAGAAGAATAAGAAGACCTCAAAGACCCCACCTTATTCAAAGAAGTACTCTACACTTAAAGAATTCTTGGGAAGATCACAATTTCTAAAAATCATCATCCAAAAGAGCACCTCACCATCAAAAGAATAAATTCAATCTCCCAGACATTCAAGAAAAAATATCATCTCTAAATAAGGGAGTCTCCATTGAAGAAGAAACATTATTGTTTGAAGGAAGATTTCATCATCAAGAAGGAATCTTCAATAATCAACATCATCAAGAAGGCATTAAGTAGAGATCATCATCAAGGAGTGTCTTCAATTAACAAGTATATTTATATTTATGTCTGAATCTACTATCAACATGGCTTCATTCTGCAAGTAAAAAAACAAACTACTGGGGTCATCAAATTTCCTTGCATGGAAGAAGAGGATAGATTTTATCCTCATAGAGAATGGAGTTATTTAATATGTTAAGGGTTCAATCCCCAAACCATCTCAAGAGAAATCTCAAGCACTACAGAAATACATGAAAGGGAAAGTAAGGGATCAAAGAATCCTCATAGAATAAATCAAGGATTCCCTCATCCCTTATGTGGCAAAAATGGAAACATCAAAAGAATATATGAAAAATTGGTAATTGTTTTTCGTAAGCACTGCAAGAGAAGTTGTATCGTTGAGAACTGAACTATACAAGATGAAGGTATCAAAGTAATAAGGTGTAGCCTCATACCTTATGAGGGTATCTCAAATAACATATCAACTACAAGAGCTTGGGGAAACAATGGCTGATAAAGAAATGACCATTGTTGTGCTCAATGCACTACCTTATGAATCAATCAACTTTTTGTCAAGTATCTATGGAAAGAAGGAACCCACTCCATTTAGTGAACTTTGGTCATTATGTAAGATTGAGGAAACTAGATTGAAGGCAACAAGTGATTTTTGATCAAGTGAAAAAACACAAGCACATGCAGCTATGGCTAGAAAGAAATGGAAGTTTGGAAAGTTTGATCCTCAAAAAATAAGAATCTTGACATGTCAAATATCCAATGCTATGAATGTAATTAATATGGGAACTTCAAGAGGAATTTTCCTAAACTCAAGAAGGAAAACAAGAAAATAAAAGATATAAATGAAGTCCATATCACCAAAGAAATAGAAGAACCTAAAAATAATAAGTCAAAGAAGGAAGAAGTGATATACCTCCACTATTAGAAGGTATCTCACACACTTAATATAATTTCAAGGATATATAAGTTAACAATCATGATGGAAAGCATCACAAGTATGATAATATGCATTATAGTAGTGATTGATATGGCATCTATCATCATGATAGAAAGGAAGTAGCTCATGACATCATGGAAGGATAACTAAAGTAGAAGTTGATATGGTTGAAGCATATAGCTCATGCCATCTCCATTAGAAGCATAGAAGAATAATCTATGTAGCAATTTGAATAAAGAAAGTCATCTAGCTAGATAAGAAATCATCACACCTCATCATCATTAAAAGGAAGTACTTGCAGAATAAGGATCATTAAGATCCTCCATTGGAATCTTTATTAGAAGGTTCACCTCTACTTAGAAGAAGAAAAAGTCACAAAGGTGGTCTACATTCCACCTAGTGTGGGATCCACGGTTAGAAGGAGGATGGTATGATGAAAAAGATGTGCAGCATGTCAAGTTGGTTGAAGTATTTTCATCTTCAAGAAAGGAAAGTAAGCTTTTATAAGAAAGAATAAATGAACAGATAAAGGGAGGTATGCATGTATTTTCTAACTTTTATAAATATATATATGAAGCCTTGGTTTCGGATAGGATGGATAGAAGGATCTATCTCATGAGCATGACCGAATGAGAAGGAAAACTTCCTCTGAATGATATATGAAGGACACAATGTACCTTGAACTCTTCTATATGATAACATGATGGGATCAACATTGTACGACCTCATGGAGAATATGAGGTGGTTGAAAATCATGGTTTATATGATGCGGGAAATATGTATAGAATGTCCCTAGGAAACAATATGTGAAGAAGGTGAAAGCATATTTTGTGAATGATGTATCTACAGGATGAGATGACAAATCAACAAAGGATAACTAGAAGGATTAGCTATGACCCTGATAAGTATGAAGGAAGAAGAGAATATTGGTAATGTATATTTTGGACATGGATTCATACATGTGCAGGATGTTGAAGATAGAAGTTGATGACATGAAGAAATGCCATCATAAAGAGGTAACTTTGATTTATTTTTCATTTTGATTTTTGATACATCATCTAGTTGGCTTGAAACAAGTCTATCAAAAAAGAGTTGTAGAAGTCACCTATAACTAATACTCGTGAGATTGGATGGAATATCCTAAAAGAAACATGACTTGGAAAAGGTAGTTGTGTGAAGAATAACCAGATGTGAACTAGAAGATCACTTTCCAATGAAGAAAAGGATGACCTGACTATTGGTTCAACACTATGGTTCGTTTAAGGAAAGTGGTAAAGCAATATGGTTGAAGCCCTACGAAAAAGTTATGAAAGAAGAACTCTCCATGATGAAGAAGTTGAAGTTCATCCATGACATGACCATGCCGAAAGGAGGAGCCCTACTACTAGCTAATAGCAACATGATCTCCACTAAAGAGCTAATAGACTCTCTTGCCAACAATAATGGGAATACATTAATGTCCCTTGATCGCTGGATCTTGCAAGTGGCTCGACATCAGCTCATTTATTCACCCTTCGCAAGATGTACTTAGGGTACCTTGGCACTTGTTGACATTAATGGCGACTTTGCCTCGCACTGGTTAACGACATTCATCAATGGTCGGTAATCCAATGACCTCTCTTCATGCTCGACACTGACACATTTATTCGCATGACTAGAGTTGTACCATCTATTTTATAGTGATTGAAGACTATATCATTTCAGCATTTTGTAGTAGATACAATAGATTTAGCAGCAGAAATAAAGAATCCACTTCACAACCTCATCCACCATTTATGCAACCAAAAAGCAGAGGAATTCTACATTTCATTCCATGATCCAGAAGTAGCCACACTCTTCAATTTCCATAACTCATGCACATTGAAGGTAAGTGAAGGTATGTGGATTTCTAATTTTTATTCATGCAATTCCTTAAAGTATTAAGATTGTAACTTTGGGGAATTCCTCACTTCCTCTTTCACATTGTCATATTTTTCGTTGGGGGGAGGGGACATCATTTTATATTCATATATCATACACAATCACACATTTTCATTTCATCCTAACATACTTGTTCTAATCAATTATGATTGCATTATGGTTCAAAAAGTTATATGATTTGCAAATAATGCCTAAATTATGAGCACACTATATGGCTGATTTTAAAATATGCATTCTTAAATATGTTCAATGATTCTTGCTACAACAAAAAGAAACAAAGTATTGAAACACAAGAACCAATACCAATTAGAATTTGGTTGAAACACAAGAACCAACCAAACATGTTGCAATTCAATGTATGACAAGGAATACTTTGCAAAAATAAATAAAATTGTAAAATGCAAAGTTTAAGGACATATGATATAAGCCAAGCACATTCAAAAGCAAAGACGTTGCGAGCAAATCAAAGGAATTAATGCAATATTTGCATGAGGACATGCAATTACTCTAGTTGGGGGGTATGTTGGGTCTCCAAAATGTCTTCAAAATGACATCCATTTTCACCTTTATTGCCACCATTTCACTCACATGTCACAACTCCATAACCATATAATCTTTCATTAGCCACCATTTTCATAAATATATGGGTTAGGATCCTTATTTACCAAAGTTATTTATTTTATGTGTTTAAAATGAATTTATGATTAAAAACTAGGAAATTAACATGGTTTTATGTATCTATATATGTGGCTTGAGTTTCATGATATGTGTAAGTTATTTGGAAGCTTCCAAGGCACCCTTATGTGGCCTCCAATGCTCAAATTCGAATTCCCTTCAAAGGATATTTGGATAAAGGTCAAAGAAGGATATGTGTCATATTTGGATTGTAACTCTATAAGGTGTCTCATCATTTCTTATTTGGATTAGAACTCTATGAGACACCTAGGGGATATGTGTCTCATTATGAGCTATTTGGTTGTAACTATATGAGATTGTAGTGGGTCCTCATTAAATATGGTAGCTTCATATGTTTTTGTATAAATAGGAGAGCCTTCTCCTTTGAAAGGCATGTGTAAAGTTGGAAAAATGTTCATGTTTTTAATAGAGAATTTGGAGCTTATACTTGGAGATTTGAAGATTTAGTTTTGCTTGCATATGGAGCTTCTTCACTTGCAATCCTCATACATCATTGGAATGGCCATCTAATGATTGTGAGATTTATTTTCTTTTATAGATTAAAGTTCATTTGTTTTCTTAGTATTAGTTTTAAAATAACTATGTAATCTTTGCTTTTCTAAAAACATTTCAATAGAGAAGATTTATGTATTTTCTAATTGGATTAAGTTTGAGGCAAGGTCTCATAGTTATTTAGTTTCCTTTCATGTTCTGTTATTTACTTTCTTAGATCAAACCATCAATTCATTGTATAATTGAATAAAGGATCAGGCCAAGAAGGTGACTTCAAATTGGGTGATTGAATGTTTAACCTATGAAATCATTGAGCTTTACATTTTCATGCTTTTATATTTGCTTTTAAGATCCTCATTTAATTTTATTAAATGATATTCCTAAAGATCATTCTAATAAATTGATTTAATCATATTTCAAAATTGAATGGTTGAATATTTGATACATGCAATTACTGAGTTATTTTCTGCACAATTTACTTTCTTTTCTAGGACATTAGAAGTTAAAGTATAAATAGTTGCTCATACATCATCTCAAGAAGGCAACACATCATAATTGAATGCTGGAGTAACTAAGTATACATTAGTTATTTTTGGTTTCATTGGTCAGTTGAATTTCATTTTCATTATTTGATTTCATAGATTAGATGAATTGGTTTTCATTATTTTTTGGTTAGATTGATCTAAACTGAAAGACAATTTAGCACATACAGTGCATGCATGCTTCACAAGTTTACGAAACCCCCAGGTTGACAAATTAAATGACAGGCAATCACTTTGCCCCAATAGCAATGCCTAAGAATAAAGCTTCTAGTCCTGATGGCTTTACAACAGATTTCTTCCAAGCTTTTTGGCCTTTCATTGGCCCTGAAGTGCATGCATTATGTTGAAGACCAAAATTATTCCGTTTTGACAACTTCCCTAAACTTCATTCACTCCATTCTCTTCCTTTTTTACCATAATAATCTCAATAAAGTGTCATCTTGCAAGGTTATTGGCAAAATCAGGTACTTAATCATCTTTTATTCATAGTTTCATTGTTTTCTTATTATTTGATTTAATATTTGTATAAGCTACTGAATTGCATCAATTCTGCAGCCAATGATCAATTATGCAGCTTACATGAATAATTTGTGGGTTCTGAAACATGAGTTGAGAAACGAAGTGTAGGGAAGGTAGATGACAACTGGCATAATGATATCCACCTATCTCCATGATACAACAAGATGATAAGGATGTCATATGAGCAGGTCAACGTGGAAGTCAACCCAGTGGAAAAGGAGCCAAAGGCGAATCAGGCGAGCGAGAAGATTGATGATAAGGAAGAAGCTAATATTTTACCTCATGATTTGCTTCTTCAATAAAAAATCATGAAGAATCGCTATTTCATGTTATCTTATGTTATTTTTAGAGTTTTTGTCGAGTAGGATAGGCTTAGAAATATCCAAACGGTTTATTGAAGGAGGTTATAAAACCTGCCTCTTGGAACGACGATGATATATTGGTTATTATTTTGAAATACTATTTGCAAATTATTAAAAGCGAGCTTGTTATTCCTCTATGCATTGCGTGTTTAATCTTTGTTGAACAATGCATACCTACAACTCACAAGAAGGCCCCCTGGGAGCTGTAAGGTCTCATTTTATTTAATATTTCAATTTTGTATTTTAGTTATGTGGCATTAGACTATCATAGCTAATCTTTCAATTTCAATTTCCAATGAATGCTTGTGATAGTCAGGATAGAATTTGTAACAGAATTTGTTGAAGTTTTTTTTCATAGATTTAATCAGTTCGTTGTGTAAAGATGAAGAAAATAAATAAAAATGGATCTATTATGCACATGTAAATTTCATAGTAGAATCATTTAATTTTGAATTGGAATTAGAAGAATAATTATTTCCATGCTTTATCAGTGTGATTTAGATTTTTCAGTGTGATATTTTAATTGTGCACTTAAGATTTAGTTTCATTTCTATCAGTGATAACTAGATCTAGATTTGTTGGTGTGATACTTATTTATGTAAATTTAGATTAGCTTTATTTTCTGCAAGTGTAAAGAGAATTTGGATTTGATTTTGCTATTTACTTATGCATTTAAATTTATCTTTATTTCTATCAGTGTGTTAATTTCCTTTCTTGCAAGAGTGATAATTTCTTATATAAAAAATGTGCATGAAAACATCCTAATTTAATTTGAAAATTTATTCACCTAATAAAGAATTCTAGCACAGCCGGTGCACATACACTTCATCATTTTACAAGCCCTGGTCAAGAATTTATGCAGTAATTTAAGCTCAGTTAAATTACCAGACATTTTGGCGTTGTTACCGGGGAAGTGTATATAGGATTCATTTTTTTTAGGAGTCTTTTCATTAAAAAAATGATAAAAACATATTTATGCATAGGGAAAGAAATTCTAGAGGTAGGTTTATAAGTAGATGCAAGAGTTCCATTCCAACATAACCACTCACCCTACCACAACCTCGCAGGGCCACACCATCCACCGAAACTCATATTCCATCATTTGCACGTAGACTTAGACTTCGTGAGGTACAAATATATTAAATCCAACCGAAAGATTCACCAACTTATTCAACTGAAGTCGTAGTAGATGAACCTACATCCCCAACGGAAGGAGTAATCAATTTATCTTCATATGGAGAACCAATTATAGGACAAGAATTAGAAGTCCGTAGTGAAGAGGAAGAGGAAACTTACTTCATTCAATTGATAGAAGAACCAGAAGAGGAGCTAGAAAGCCCAATTGAAGAACCTATATTAGCTCTGAGGAATCTACAATGGCAGGGGGAAGGAGAAGGAGAAGTACATAATGTGAATGGTGAATTTAGGAATGGAGGTGGAAGAGGTAATGGAGGAAGAAGTAGAAAGGGAAATAGAGGAGGAGGTGGAGGAAAAGGTGGTAGAGGAGAACCAGAACCTTTTGGTTTTCCCATATTATATGAAGATACCACAATTACAATGAAGAATATCTCACTCTCCATCCTCCCTAATTTCCATGGAGTAAGACATGAGGATCCTAAAACATTTATTTTGGAATTTGAAGTATTTTGTAGATCTTATGACTACTTGCTTGATTCTCAAACATTGAAATTGTTTCCAGCCACTCTTAAAGATGGAGCACTTAAATGGTTTATGGGATTAGGAACACATACCATAAGAACATGGGAAGAAATGAAAATTGTGTTCTTAGATAAATACAGAGATTATTGTACGCCTCATAACCTTAAAGATGAAGTATTTAAAATGATTCAAAAAGAGGATGAAAATCTTGGATTGCTTTGAAACATTCTCTTATAATGCTAAAAGGGCTAAAATGCATAATCTAGATGAAGAAACTTTGAAATCTCTTTTGCTAAAAGTTTTTAGAGATGAGTGGGTAGATCTTCTCAATTTAATGGGAAAAGGAGATGTTTTTCAAATATCATTTAGAGAAACTTGTGAATTATGTGTACACATTTAAAGAGGAAAGGCTAGAACCAGGAAAAATCCAGGAGACCCTGTTATATCTAGGATTAATAAGTCTGCAACTGGGATAATAACTAGAGTAGAAATAGGCAATTTGCTTGAAAACTACAAAACAAATATCTTAGGGAGTATTAGTGAACAAATAGATACTCTTAAGGTTCAAAACAAGCAAAAAGTTGAAATGTTGCATTATCATTTTTTTGTCCTAAATGCAAAAAGAAACATGCTTTAAGAGAATGTCCTCTTGATAATGTAGAATTATGTGCTATTTGTGCATAAAGACATATCACAAAGAAATTCCCTTCAATTCCTGGACTTAAAGCAGTCTTGCAAAATGAAGTTGAAGATAACCAAGTTGAGTCACTATGTTTTATTAGTAAAAGACCATGGCCACCACAACAGCCAAATATGGTACAAGGTCTTAATTCTCAATACCAATCATTCGTAAAACATAAGAGAAATTGGAATACTCCAATGCCTTGTAAAAGTTGGCCACCTCAAAATCCATTATGTACACAAGGTTGGCAATATCCTCCTAGGAATCCTCAGTGTAATCAATTTCAACAACCACTTATTCCATATCAACCTCCATACTATCCTTCTCAATCAAACACTTTTCCACAATTTCAAAATCAAACTTAGCCTTCTAATCAACCACTTCAATTACCATCCACGTCATACCTCTAAAAAACCAATCAACTACCTGCTCAGCCACTTCCAAATCCGAATAATAAAAATTCACAACATGTTTACAATATAGAAGGTCAGAATTTCCAAGTTTGCATGATAATGCCATTAGATCTAAACAATGTCCAACATAGATCTAGTAGAGTTTTGGAAAAGAAGTTACCATCTGTTGTTATTCAGGAATCTGGAGATGATGAATCACTTGAAAAAGAAACATCTCTTAATTAAGAATATATTCCTCAGAAAGAGAGCACCCCTATGCTTGATACCTCAATAAACTCAACTCCCATTACAGAACAACCTTCTACCTCTGTCCAAAATTCACCCTTTCCTGAAAGGATAAAAATTGACAGAGGAATAGAAAAACAAGTTGTGCTGTATGAATATGATATGTTAGAGGAACTGAAGAATGTTTGCATCAAAATTCCTTTGTTACAAGCTATAAGGGAAATACCAATATTTGCAAAGACAATCAGGGAGTTAAGCAATAAAAAACCAAGAAGAAGAAGAAAAGAAGTTTAAAAAAATCAGTTAGTTGGAAAAAATACAGATATTATGATGGGAGAACCAACAGTTCAAAAATAACTAGATCTAGGTAGTCCCATTATTAAAACACACAGTAATGATGTTGAGATTCCAAACACATTAATCGATTTAGGAGCAGTTATCAATATAATGGGAAAACAAACTATGGATCAATTAAAACTTTCTAATCTTCATTACACACCAACATTACTAAAGTTAGCAGATATATCCATTATCAAACCAGACGGTGTATTAGAAGGTGTATATGTCTCCTTAGATTCTTGGGAATATTCTGTTGATTTTATGATTTTAACTCCCAAGAATAATTTAGGAGGACATCCATTGATTCTAGGCAGACCATGGTTAGCTACTGTTGATGCTTTTATAAGTTGTAGATATGGTGATATATTTATCTCTAATGGAAGCTCTACTAATAAATTCACAATATATCCTCCTGTAAAAACATCAATAGAAGTAGAAAGTGAAGTATGGATAGATGATGATAATGAAGATTTTGATATACAACCAATATTTTCTACTTCACAAATAGATGAAGAAGATCAAATTTTAAATTTAATGAATAATAATGATTCTTCCTCATATTGTGAACAAAACCAAAATTTTCAAGAACAATACAATGTTGAATATTTATCATCTCATCAAATGGCTTTACATTCTGTGGAAAAAATTGGCAACTATTTAATAGAAATATTTCTGGGGGAAACTTTGAACATTAATGATAATCTCGAAGAATCCCAAAAGAGAGAATTGATAAAGATATTATAAGAACATTCCTCTGCTTATGCATGCGAATACACTGATATGAACGGAATTGATCCTAATACTTGTATGCATCATATCTATATTGAATAAAATGTTAGATAAGTTCAACAACCCCAAAGGAGGATGGATCCAAATTTAAGGAAGATTGTTAAAGAGGAGTTACAAAAATTGTTGAATGTGATCTACCCAATATCAGATAGTCAATGGGTCTCACCATTAGTGATTGTTCCAAAGAAAAATGGAAAATGGAGAGTATGCATTGATTATAGGGAACTGAATAAAGCTACCTTGAAGGATCGTTTTCCGCTTCCCTTTATAGATCAAGTCCTTGATACATTGGTAGGGAAAATTTATTTTTCTTTCTTGGATGGTTTTAGTGGATATAACCAGATCCAAGTAGCTTTGGAAGGTCAAGAAAAATAACTTTTACCTGTCCATGGGGAACCTATGCTTACCAAGTACTTCCTTTTGGATTATGTAATGCACCTACAACATTCCAAAGGGAAGTTCTAGGCATTTTTTCTAATCTAATTCATGATTGTGTGGAAGTTTACATGGATGATTTTACTGTATATGGTAATTCTTTGAGGAAACTCTTGAAAATTTAGAAAAAGTTCTCATTAGAAGTAAAGAAACAAATCTCTCATTAAGCCATGAATGATGTTCATTGAGGGAATTGTTTTAGGCCACCACATTTCAGTAGATGGAATTAAAGTGGATGCATCTAAAGTAGAAGTTATTTCCAAATTATCAGTTCCTCTTTGTCATAGAGATGTTAGAAGTTTTCTTGGTTTTACTCGTTATTACAGAAGATTCATAAAAAAATTTACAAAGATAGCCTCTCCACTTTTCAAATTAATTACAAAAGATTATGAATTCATTTGGAATTTTGATTTCCAAAAAGCTTTTGAAACATTGAAAGAAAATATTTCTAAAGCACCCATCTTAAGAGGACCAAATTGTAGTCTTCCTTTTCATATTTCAATTGATGCTTCAGATACAAATTTAGGAGTTGTATTGGGATAGAAAGACTTGAATCCTTGTGCCATTTATCACATAAGTACAAATTTGACTCCTGTTGAGTTAAATTATACAGTAATAGAAAAGGAGTTTTTAGTTGTTGTATATGCCATTAATAAGTTTCAACGTTATATCACTGGTCATGAAACTTTTGTTCACACATATCACTCTGTAATTAGATACTTAATGAATAAATAAATTAGTAATGGAAGAATTACAATATGGTTATTTTTGTTACAAGACTTCAATATTACTATTTTGGATAGGCCTGGAAAGGATGATACAGTTGTTGATTTTCTATCTAGAATCCAAAATGATAATAAGGATGTTCCTATAAAAGATAATTTTCTTTATGAATATCTTTTGCATTATCTATTAAATCTCCTTGGTTTGCAGACATTGCTAACTATTTGGCCACAGGAAAGTTACCTTCACATTTGTCTCCTCGGGAGAAAATGAAAGTTATTCAAACCAGTGCATCTTATTCATCAATAAATGGAGAATTGTACAAAATAGGGCTTGATTTAATCATTCGGAGATGTGTTAGAGAAGATGAAGTTGGAGGACACTTTGTTGATAAAAGGAGTGCCTATAAATCCTTCTCTTAAGATATTATTGTCCTTCTCTTTTTAAACATGCAAAAGAATATGTTAAGAGATGTATAGTTTCCAGAGAATGGGAAAACCTGTTCCTTCATATGAAATGCCTCTACAACCTCGAATACTTATTGAACCCTTTGAAAAGTGGGCTCTATATTTTGTTGGTCCAATCAATCCACCATCAAGGAAAAAAAGGTACATTCTTGTTTGTACAAATTATGTCACAAAATGTGTAGAAGCTAAAGCACTTCCTTTTGCTACTGAAAATTTTGTAGTTTCATTTCTTTTTGAGCATATTTTCACTCGTTTTGGTGTCCAAAGGGAAATTGTGACAAATCAAGGTACTCAATTTACATCCAAGTTGGTGCAAAAGATAATGGAGGAATACAAAATCAAGCATCAAAAATCCACTCCATATCATCCACAAGCAAATGTACAAGTTGAAGCTACTAATAAAGTACTTGAAGCAATTCTTACCAAGATTGTACATCTACATTAAAGGGATTGGGCAGAAAAGCTTCCAGAAGCTTTATGTGCATATCGTACCACATGGAGAAATACAATAGGGCATACCCCTTATGAACTTGTTTATGGGAAGCAAGTCATGTTTCCCATTGAGTTCCAAATAAAGGCCTTCAAAACATCAGTCAAATTGGGTCTTGATCTATCAGAAGCCAAAAACCAAAGAATGGAGCAATTGAATAAACTTGATGAGATACGACAAGATGTTATTCACAGAACCAACATAGTTTAACAAAAAAGATCCAGATGGCATGATAAGTTTATCAAAGATAGGAAGTTCCAGCCGGGTGATTGGGCATTGATTTTTTATTCTAAATTTAAAGATTTTCAAGGAAAATTTCAAACTCATTAGCTTGGTCCTTATGAGATTGAAACTGTCTTTGATAATAGAGCAGTCAAAATCAAAACCATTGATGAAGGAAAAGTATATTTCCTTGTAAATCGTCATAGATCATGAATATATCATAAATCATTAACAAATGAAGAGTTCATAAGAAATTTGCAAGATAATCTTGATTTGAAGTCAGTGAAGGAAGATTCTTCTTCCTCCCCAACTTAGGCTTCTACTATATATATATATATATATATATATATATATATATATATATATATATATATATATAACAATTGTATAAACATGAAAAGCAACATTTTTGTCATGTTTATACAGAAAATCTAAGTTGAAAACCAAGAATTCTTGGCAGCCTAGATTTTCTTTTAATTTCCCTATTCTTGTCCCATTTATTTTATTCCTCTTTGCATAAATAAGACAACTATAGAATTGTCAATAATTTGCAGCTCTCATGAAATTCTGTAGTTGACTTGATAGATTACAACCAAAGCAAATGAAAATCATGGTCAAAGCAACCTAAATGGATGGAGATCACAACCAGAGCAACCTGAGTAACCTACAAAAAGAGAAAATTAGTAAGGCAAAATAAAAAGGTATGTAAATATTAGTTAAATAATAAAGGAAAACATCGAGTTATGATATAAATAGGTGATTATTTGTAACTATTTCCCCCACCTTATGCAATGATTACCTTTGACATAATATGGTTTTCGCCATTCAATGCATGAATTTTGGTAATCATCACGAGATGTGAATGACATTAAAACCTTGCTATTGTTTAAATTCATTCACATTTATCCGTATAACAACCCATTTCTCTTGTACATTATCCCATTTCCTTCGCATTATATCTCATTTCCTTTTACTATGTTTCATTCTTCTTCGCCAAAAACACCTCAACTGCTACCTAAATTTCGTTCTTGTCCTTGCTACACTCCATAATCCTATCAAAAAGGGCAATTAGGGACTAAAGCTTCCTCACCATGGGAGTTATTGTGCATTCTAAGCCAAATGGGACCAATTTTCTTGAATCATATCCACAGGTGAAGCAGCAACTGGAGCAAACACAATGGTTACAATTCTTTGAAAAGTTTGATAGGCATGACAAGGAGGTTACAAAGTCATTTGCTCAGGCCTATGATGGGATAGAAGCAGAAATTGGAGATATCAAGTTGGTCTTGACAGAGTCATTCATGGAAGAAGCTACAAGATTACCAAGAAACGGGGAGAGTTAGTTTAAAATTGAAAAATTAAAGAAAAAAATTGAGAAATCTTCCTTAAAAACCTAGGTATGGACATCTCCATTTTTAAGAAAGGGATTCCATTAACAACTTTAGAAAGTAAATGGAGAAATTTCTTGTTAATCATTCAGAAGTTTATAACTTGTGAGGACATGTTTGGAAATATGTTATTTTATCATGCTCGATTGATGATGCATTTTATTGATGGAAACGAAATCCGTTTTCCATATTTCTTGCTCTGTACTTTAAGAAAAATGGTTGTTAAAATCCAAAGGAAAATACAATCTATTCACAATGCTATGTATCATCACGGGTTAGTAAAATTTTTAATTAAAGCTCATTTAAGGAGTAAAGGGGATCATTGGGAGGATTTCCTGGTTCGAAATCATTTTAAATACGTTGATTAAGATGATTCTAGTTCCAAGATAAGAAGAAGTCACTAGAAACTCCCCTAAAACCCTAAGCTTCAAAACAAAATACTTGCACAAGAAATTCCACAAGATGAAAACACAGAGAAATATTCTGATGATGAAACCCCTCTTGCAAATGTTTTAGAAAGTCTTCGAAAGAAGAAATTGTAACCACCCTCCTCCCACGTTTACCCAAGTAACCGACCAACCGAGGTAAACATGTGATGAGAGGCTACTATGATATGATTAAACCTCCTAGATAGCCTTAAGGAAGTGGAATCGATGAAAACACATCAAACATGCCTTTCACATTAGCAACAATGCTCGGAGGAGACATCCCAACCACTCATGTGTCATTCCCCTAGGTCCCACTGAGTTTTTAAGTTATTAAACCTATGGATGCTCCCATGTTATGGGCATTCCAGTGTCCAAAGAGATCTAGACGCTCCCAAAAGCCTACATGTTTGTGTCCACGAACTATTTCGAGCAGACCTGTGCCGAATTCCACAGGATTTAAGGGACTTTTCAAGCCCATAATTCTGGCAACTACCCAGAAATTGTTGTAACTTACAGAATCCATTAGACACATGATGCCAAGACTAATAAATCAAAAACAAACTCCAATACTAGGCTTGACCATCCCCAACCGGGACTGACATTTTGTCAAACACTTGGCATCAATGCAATCTATAGGTCTAAACAACAAATTTAAGCATAGGGGTCTCATACTTGTCTGATAATCACTAAGAAGCATTGTTCCCTTATATCATTAGTTTCATTATCATCTATTAGGTCATAGATACATTGTACATTCATTTACTAATCAAAATATGAGGAAATCCATGCATCATCATTGTCATAATACATGATTATAACCAACATAATAACCACAAAAATATCAAGGATACATCAGCCATAAAATCCACATATAAACCAGCATAATACTCATATAAATACAAGGAGAAATAACCCCATATTGTTGATGCAAAATCCAAACCCGGGATGGGACTACCACATTCCACCCAACCATAGAATGGTTGAGCCAAATATCTCTTCAGCCATTCACCCCCATGCCATATACCAAGCATGAATGTGAGACTCAAACCAAAAGAACCAACTAGGGCATCCCGAGGCTAAACCACCTCACCCTCATCAATAGAAACCAAGCTTTACGTAATCCATCCCGAATCACTAGGCCAACACAGTAAACATGTAATAATAGGATTTACCATGATCTCCACCAAATCACTAGGCCAAACAAGCATGGATGCCACTAGATTTATCCACCTACACCGTGAGGAATTTTCATGTCTCCTTGTCTCTTAGGCTTTACCGCAATCCACACCCGATCACTAGGCCCTAAACCGAGACCCACTCTCTAAGCTTTACTGCATAACCCAACCCAGGATTACTAGCCCCAATAGAGAGCAATCCACCTCTTGGATTTACCATATATCCTGTCATTCACCGACAAGGATTCCTAGGCCCACTGAGTCACACAATCTTGGCTTTACTGCAACACACAGTCTGGATCAAGGGTTACTAGGCCAGTGGCTTTACCATGATCCACAATCTATTTCATGGACCACGAGACCATGTGTTCTATCATTCATAGATCCACTCACTCAGCTTTAAATCCATCCAGCAATCCAGCTCAACAAAAACATGAGAACCCCATCACACCATGGCTATTCGGAATGGAAAGGCCAGGCTGAAAAAAACTATCACACCTGGAAAAACCCATGCCATAACAGCAAAAGAACCACATGCAATATCATGTATGCCAAATCTAGCAAGGAACATAGACATGAAAACCGATACCTGCAAATAATATTGTTGCAGTTGCTTGATCATGATCTTCTTTACTTGCTCCTTCCTTCCTCTTGCCTTCTTTTCCTTTCTTGATCCAATGCCAAAGTGCTAAGAAAACTCTGTGTCCAAGAGAGAGAGAGAGAGAGAGAGAGAGAGAGGAGAGAGAGAGAGAATAATGAGAGAGCTTCAAAACTGAGCAAAATCTTGCCAACTGATTCTCATACTCCTTTTTATCAATGAGGCCTCTATTTTCTTCATTTTCCATTATTTTACTTCAAGTTCCTCCTCACATGCAACTTGTAACCTTTCACCTCCCTTCTCTCCTAATTTCCATTATTTTCATAAAATGTGTCAAAAATGCCATTTTGCCTTTCCAAAGCCTTTTCCATTGCCTTTTCCAATTTCCTTTAGCCATAATAACTGAAATGTACACCCATTAAGATGTTTTTCCCACCATTTAGCTTGGAATACATGTCCCATCAACCATGGTCTTGTATACTTTTAACATGAGTTTTTAACCAGGGTTGTTACAGAACCCTCCCCCTTGGGGGAACGTCATCCTCGGTGTTCAATGATACCTATAACTAGCAAGACCGTTGAAAATAAAGCATACTTCCCATGGAGCTTTATAACATAGCTCATTGTATTATTTACAATGACCATCTGCTAGAAACATGACAAACATACCACTTACTAGAGCTTTATAACACAACTCATCACGATATTTACAATAATACACACATATACACATATGCACATTTTCTCCACCAGCAAATAAAAGGATACGATGCCTACATCCACAACAATGGAATCCATAGGCTCACACCTCCACCCTTAAAGTAATACCATGATTCACCTCCTTCCCAGGGAGTCCAGAAAATATTGTCAAAGTAAAAGCTACATCTAATGTCCAACGCTACAATCTTGCACCAATTTTTCTCTCGGTGAATAGTTAATGACTCATTGTTTCAGGGCGCACTCCCAATGTGCATATGATTCCATTTGAAATTCTAATGACCAAAACAAATCCATTCCCCACCTTCCATTCTCTGCTACACAATCTCTTGGGGAATCTGGTCACCCCTTCCATGCAGTCACACACCTTCCAAGTTTCATTGGCACCCCCATCCCGAGCAGACCATCCCTTGGCAAGGCTTCCTCGCATCGGAAGATACAAACACCAAGGAATATCCCTGCCTCAAACCATCATAACGGTCATAGAATGCTCATGGCAATCAATGGACAATATTGGGTACCAGTTTCCCACAATGGCCCTGCTCCTAAAGTGCTTTACTAGCATACTGTTGCATGTTCCAATTCCTTTTGCCATTGTTGCTAATTTTTGCAGTCGATTTCAACCACCCAATCAGGTATCCTGTGCTTCCTATACCAGACACATAACTTCCATTAGATTTAAAATAAATTCAAATCATACCTCATTGGTGGCCCATCAACAAGGTACACTTGGAATTATTTTCGCTTCCTATCACAACAAGTCAAACTAGCATCTTTGACCAAATCATCATGTATAAACATATCACATCAGGTTAGCTCAAAACACAACCATCATAGATCAAAATCATAAATCACATGTAACCATCATAAACCAGAATCATAAATCACATGTAATAATCATATACCAGAATCATAAATCACATGCATAATAAAACTAAAATAAAATATTGATACTTGTCCTTTAATCAATCCTTAGCTTCTACCTTTGTCTTTATTTTGTATGCACTCTAGATCGGTTGCAACACCTGACAAACACCCAATGCCTTCTCCTCAATGAGTTGCACATACACATAATGTGCATAACACACATAACACACGACATACAACACCATGCAATACATGCACCTACATTTGACATACAACTCATACACCTATACCCAATGTATGACACAACACATACATACTCATACACAAAGTACAACACAACGAATAGACATGTCATGATACCATGACTACTTAATGCACATACATAGTGCCGGATGCCTGCAACACAACATGTATGACATGCGCACAATACAACATGTACACCATTACCATATGTACAACATGTACACCACACCAACTGCACAACATGTGTACAACATCACATGTACACGACACCACCTGCACAACATCACATGTACACGGCACCACCTACACAACATGTGTACAACATCACATTTACACGGTACCATCTACACAATGCATACACAATGCCACATGTACATCACACCACATGTACAACGTATACACAATACCACATGTACATAGTACCACATGCACGACATGTACACGACATCACATGTACACAACATCATATGCACGACATGCAAACACCACCACTTACACACGCCACCACATGAACACCATGTACACAACATCACGTGCACACAACACCACATGTACATTCATGCACATAACACCATATGTACATGGTACCATATGTACAAAATGCACACAACACCATATGTACATAGCACTGCATATACAACATGTACATAACATCATGTCTACACAGCACCGCATGCGCATAACATCACGGATGCAACAAGTACAACATATGCATAACAGTTGTACCACATGTCCAAAACCACACTTTCTCTACCAAGCATCGCTGCTTCTAGTGTCTTATCCAGGCTTGTCCCGGCATGCCGGAGACCACATTGCTTTCATTTCGCCGATGTATCCCTCAACATTAGCCTGTCCATAACATAAACATAGACATAGTATAATCACATAATATCAATTCATATCCACATGATATTGACCTCATATATTTGTCATGAGTACTCTTCCCAATTGATTCCTCATAAGAGTAGGAACCGCATCATGCCCTTCACCTGCATAAGAAATCATTCCTCCACAAGAATGATCCCTGACAACCTTGTCGGATAGTGACATAGATACATGAATACATACATACATATGCATAAAAATTAACATAAAACAATCATGATCATGTAAGACAATGACATACATACACACAGATATACATATATACATATAAACATTAGCACTAAACAACCATGATCCATGATAACCTTGTTAGACATGACATACACACACACATACATACATACACGTATACATATATAAACATCAACATAATCATGACCATAACATAATTACCAGATATCATAAGGTCAAGGTTAAGAGAACTCACTTTATCTGTGCAGGGCCATGCACGACATTTAAAACAATTGTTCCCAACATATCCAAAGCATTTGATGCCTCAGATCCATTTACTTCACCTTTCTCATGATTGTCCTGCCATTGTCCATTTACCTTAATGGACTCAACCAATCCAACCTATTGTCATATTTTTACCTTCAACTTCCCTTATACATGCACTGAGTTTCATCCAAGTCTTTCATTACCTGCTAGGTTTCATTCAGCTCTCCCTGAGCTCCATTAACTTTCCTCTTTTCCAACTAATTCCCAAGACTCAAAACATAAAAGGCAAGCACAAGAAACAAACAAGAAGAAGACCATAAAAATCGATAACAATATGACACCACAAACAAAGTGGTATGGCCATACACCAGACACAAACAAAGCCACAATTAAGCACAACAGATCAAAAGATACCAAAAGCAGAAGACTAGCAACAAACACCATGACTCAATCCCCATGGTTCCTAGGGAAAGCTCAACCCGAGCCTTCTTCAAGATTTCACGTCAACCTCTCTTGTCATGCAACTCCTTGCATCACACTACCATAAACACATAATTGTCAGTGTATAAATAAATATGAAAATACACTGGTTAACTTACCTTGTTGTGCCAAGCATGTTGTCTTGCAACTGAACACATCCACATTGTCTCTCAAGGGACTCCAATTCCTTTCACAAATCTAGGTATAACTAGAAACCAGTTGTTATACCTGTCAAATACATGTCCATGAATATAGCACATACCCACATAATGTCAAACAAAATAAAGGTTAAGAATATTTCCTGTATGCAAAGCACTCATTCGTTTGGAATTAGGGTTTCCAAACATAGCCAAAGGAATTCTTGCCCAATTCCTTTCTTTTACCTTTTTATTTTGTTGCAATTGAGTGTTACTATGCATTGTCACATCACCCAACTTCTATTTATATAAACACATCAACTATTACCTTTTCTTGTTAATGCCAAGCATGTTTCCTTCACTATTTACCCATGTCAAACACTTGTTCCAAATATCAAGAAAACCATATCTATCAATCGAAATCAACCTTTACCAAGACTAATAATCATTTCATAATCCATAGTCAACTCATAGTCATTAGACATAGTGCTACAACTGTGACCTATTACACTCAAGTACATGATGTCATCTATCTCAACACATATGTGTGAGTAAAACCATCTTAAAACAAGATAATTTCTTGATGCAATCTTATAGACACATACTCATATCATGCGATTAATCAAACATTCAACAACAGATAGATGACATAATCAAAATTCAGCACAAAGTAGATGGCATAAGCAATCTCATACCTTAATGTATCTCAGGGGAGGTTATCTTGTCTACACAATCAATCCAGATAAGCGTGATATAACTTCACGACATATCAACTCAAAAATAAATAAGGTCATGATATCCATAATAATAACTAGCTAACATGTTCACATCATAAAATCATAAACATTTGTCATTTATGCATAGAAATCACATATGTACGATCAATCTAGATTAGTACAACACAATGTCACAAATAAGTTGACTCATACCTGAATGTCATAACCCTAACCATCTGCATAGGCCAATCCAATTTAGCATGATACATATAACATCAAGATCTTAATGTAATAACCTTAATAATCAAGTTACTAACATATAACAACAACAAGTTATATATCATGCTCATCAACAACATATAACCTAATCATCAAGCTAACTATCATATAACAACAACAAGTTAACCTATAACATACTCATCAACAACATATAACATAATCATCAAGTTATCTAACATAAAACAACAAGAGCAATGCATACAACCACATGCTACTACCACTCATGACTATTTGACACGTGCATATGACTACACTAATCAACTAGCATCTATCATGTATGTAACCATAACATCAATAGACATGTACATAAAACTAATGTATATAACCCTAATGCATATAGCAATCCATTAACTAACATACCTACATGCCCAACATCCAAACCTGTATGACGACATGCTCTTGCCTCGAGGTCTAATGCTGCAACTTCACTTTAATGATCTGCATCTCCTGCTCTATCTCAACCAATACATCAGCATCATAACATACCAATATCATCATGATAACCTAATTGCATATAATGACCCCGCAATGCATGTCTGACCTACCATACGTGCATAACCATAACCATGACAATGCATGAATAACAACATATAGACATTGACATGCATAACAAATGCATATACAACCGACATACACTCATGACAAACGCATCCCACAACAACATCAACCTTCACATGGCGACATCACTACAACCATGTTCAACACCATGCAAATGCAACAAGCACATGGACTACAACCTTAAGGAACAAATATTCAACCGACATGAATGCATGATCAACACACCGCCCATCTAATTCAAGGGGTGAACCATATTGTGATACCACTATGTGGTATTAGATATGACCCAAAGAGAGGGCAACCCACTTTGGTACCACTCTATAACACCCTCCTCCCACATCTACCAGAGTAACCAGCCAACCGGTGTAAAAATGTGATGATAGGTGACTATGATATGATTCAACCTCCTAAATGACCTTAAGGAAGTGGAATCAACAGAAACACATCAAACATACCTTTCATGTCAGCAACAACACTCCCAGGATCCATCCTAACCACTTAGGTATCATGCCCCTGGGTCCTACTGAGTTTTTAAGCTATTAAACCTATGGAAGCTCCCATTCTATGGGCATGCCAGCGTCCAGAGAGCTCTGGACACTCCCACAAGCCTACATGCCTGCGTCCAGGGACTATTTCCAGTAGACCTGTGCTAGAGTCCGCAGGATTTATCGCACTTTTCAAGCCCATAATTTCAGCCACTACCCAGAACTTCTTGTAACTTCTAGAATCCATTAGACACATGATGAAAATACTAATAAACTAAAAACTAACTATAGGACTAGGCCTGACAATCCCCAACCGGGACTTACATTCTGTCACACACTTGGCATAAATGCAATCTATAGGTCTAAACAATAGATTTAAGCATAGGGGTCTCATACTTATCTAAGAATCGCTAAGAAGCATTGTTCCCTTATATCATTAGTTGCATTATCATCTATTAGGTCATAGATACATTGTTCATTTATTTACCAATCAAAACATGAGGAAATCCATACATCATCACTATCATAATACATGCTTATAACCAACATAATAACCATAGAAATATCAAGGATACATCAACCATAAAATCCACATATAAACCAATATAATACTCATATAAATACAAGGAGAAATAACCCCATATTGATGATGCAAAATCCAAACCTGGGACGGGACTACCACGTCCCCCCAAACCATAGAATGGCCGAGCCAAATATCTCTTCATCCATTCACCCCCATGCCATATTCCAAGCATGAATGTGGGACTCAAATCAAAAGAACCAACCAAGGTATCCCAAGGCTAAACCATCTCACCCTTATCAATATATACCAGACTTTACCGTAATCCATCCCTGATCACTAGGCCAATATAGTAAACATGTAATAACAAGCTTTACTGTGATCTCCACTAGATCACTAGGCCAAACTAGCGTGGTTTCCATCATATTTATCCACCTACACTGTTAGGAATTTTCCTGTCTCATAGTCTCTCAAGCTTTACCACAATCCACACGAGATCACTAGACCCTAAACCAAGACCCACTCTCTAGGATTTACTGCATATCCCAACCCGGGATTACTAGGCCCAACAGAGAGCAATCCACCTCTTGGCTTTACTGCATATCCCATCATTCATCGTAAGGATTCTTAGGCCCACCGAGGAACACAATCCTGGATTTACCACAACCCATAGTCTGGCTCACGAGTTACTGGGCTAGTGGCTTTATCGTGATCCAAAGATCGGTTCAAGGACCACTAGGGCATGTGTTCTATCATTTGAAGATCCACCTCACTTAGCTTCGAATCCATCTAGGAATCCAGCTCAACCAAAACATGAGAACCCTTTCACACCATGGCTATCTGGAAATGGCAAGGCTAGGCTGAAAACGTTGTCACACTTGACAAACCCATGCCATAACGGCAAAAGAACCACATGCAATACCATGCATGCCATAAAATAAAAAGAACCACATGCAATACCATGCATGACAAATCTAGCAAGGAACATACACATGCCAATCGATAGTTGTAAAGAATATTGTTGTAGTTGCTTGATCCTGATCTTCCTTTCTTTTTGCTTCCTCCCTCTTGCCTTCTTTACCTTTCTTGATCCAATGCCAAAGTGCTCCAAGAAAACTCTAAGTGTCCAAGAGCGAGCCCGCGAGAGAGAGAGAGAATAATGAGAGAGCTCCAAATTTTAGAAAAATCTTGCCAACTAATCCTTAGAAGCCTTTTTATCAATGAGGCCTCTACTTTATTCATTTTCAATTATTTTCCTTCAATTTCCTCCTCACATGCAACGTGTGGCCTTTCACCTCCCTTTTCTCCTAATTTCTATTATTTTCATGAATAAACGTGCCAAAAATGCCATTTTCCCTTTCCAAAGCCTTTGCCAACTTCCTTTATCCATAATAACCTAAATGAACACCCACTAGGATGTTGTACCCACCATTAAGCTTGAAATACATGTCCCATAAACCGTGGTCTTATATATTTTTACATGTGTTTTTAACTAGGGTTGTTATAAAGATTTGTCAGGACACATGAAGGTCCATCAAAGGAAAGAAGAGGGCAAGACAAAATTAGCAAGAGAAAGTGTACTATCGCTGTTGAAAAAACATCAAGAAGAAGTGCACGAATTATCAAATCGGTTATTAAATAATCTCCAAGTTTTGTGTATTTAGAAGAAGAAGAATCAAAGAAAATACCATCACCAATTGCAAGTCCAACAAGGAAAACCCCATAAATTGACCTTGTTCAACAAGAAATCTATGACTATATAGAATCTCTTGAATAAAAGGCCCAAGGAAAAACTCATGATTTATCCTCAAATCAAGAAGAAATTATAAGTGAAGAATTTCATTTCAGCCCTCTAGAAGAATCCAGAATTGAAAATGTTCTTAAATAAGAAATTTATGAACTAGAAGTGTTAAACAAGTTTATTAAGCAAGAACATGAAGCAATGAAGGTAAGAAAGAAATTCAAATTACTCAAAATGATAATATTCTCTTACATCTTTGCCACTGGTACAAGAAACCGAAGAAGTTAAAGGCTAAAAATAAACTTATCAAAAGAAAAATCAAAGGTTTGCAATGCAAGATTTTAATGAAGAAACCACGGATGGGAATCAAAACCAGAACCAGAAAACAGAGAATACTAATTTAGATGTTCTTGCTCAAGCCTCAGAGGTAGATCAATGACAGAGTGGGTCACAAAATTTTTAAATTATGTGCATGAGGACATACAATATCTTCTATGTGGGGGAACATTGAAGACCAAAATTCTTCCTTTTTGACACCTTCCCTAAAATTCATTCACTTCATTCTCTTCCCTTTTTACCATAATAATCTCAATAAGATGTCATCTTTCAAGGTTAATGGCAAAAGCAGGTACTTAATCATCTTTTATTCATAGTTTCGTTATTTCCTTATTATTTGATTTAATATTTGCATAAGCTACTGAATTGCATCAATTTTGGAGCTAATGATCGATTTTACAACTTACTTGAAGAATCTGTAGGTTCTGAAACACCAATTGAGAAATTAAATGTATGTACAAGTAGCTGACAACTGGCATAACGATATCCACCTATCTCCATGATCCAAGAAGATGATAAGGATCCTACCGCAGTGACCTGTACTAGTCTCTCTGCCTCCTCCTGTGGTTGTCTCTCTGGGTGACAGAGATATGTAGCACCTACTGGTTGAACAAGAACAATGTCTGCATGAAAACATCAAATATTTTAGTTTTGGGAACATACAACAAAAACAAAAACAAAAACAAAAAAAACAATACAAAACAAAAAAACAAAACAAAAACAAAAGCAAAAACAAAACAAAACAAAAAAACAAAAAAAAAACACAAAAAACACAAAAAAAATCGTAGAACTTTAAAAAACTTAATTGTCCAAGTATCTTACTTGAAGCATCTAATTGCTCACCCTCAGGAAACTCAAGCTCGGGATCATCACGGAAATCCATCCCTGCGTAAGGATAATCATCAATGATGATGAATTGCCTGCATAGACATCCAAAGAAGGCTGGTGAAAATTTGATCGCCGATAGGCTTGCAAGTCAGCTCCTATGCTTTATCCACCTCCTCATCCGTAGGGTCCTCAGATTGATGGGTTCAATTACAATCTACTGAGACTTCATTAGTGGCACCCGCTATAAAGAAAAAGAGACTAAGATCGCTCCATAGCCGAAGTTATTCAAGTTCCCCTCCTTTTATTTTGTAATTTATTCCTTCAAGTCGACTAAGGCACCCTCACTCTAGTTGAATACTTTCGGCTCTAGAAATTTTATCCCAAACTGCATGTATGCTTTGCTCGCCACATGTAGTGTCGAGCTTCTTTCCAAACTTGCAATAATGAACAAGATCATTCTCAAAGGTAATTGGGTTACATCCTTTATGTTGATCTTCCCATCCCTAGTAGGAAGGGCTCGAGGTCTGCAATAGGTAGTGATATAGTCTTTCACTATCTTGCCGCCACTTCTTCCACCTAGAAGAGAGAGGACGACACCTCGCTTTGACAATCTTGTCAGAAATTAAATATCCCCTACCTGTATGTGCTTGAATATCCCATGAACGGACAAGGTACTTTAACAATTCCATTTGTTGCCTCATGCCGGTAGCCAGAAGAATTTTAATAAACCACAAATTTTGACTGCCTCAATGGTAGTAGGGTTGTTTTCCGCATTTAAATCTTGTACCTCATGTTCTATTTCTTGCCAAATGAATGCCATTTTGTATTGATGGGTACCTGAAACATTAACAAGGGGTCCATTAGGCTCTTTGCCATGCAAAAAACTTGACAAAATTTGATTCAAAACTGAGAAACAACTTATGAAAATGCGCCCAACGCACCCTAGTAGTGTCTACAAGGGCGTTGCACCTTTGCGTGTAGTGTTCTCCTGCATAGGTGCAACATAGATTTCGACATCAGGGGGAGGGGGGGTGCGTTGGTCCCAAGGCATTTTTTATGAACCTAGGGGCCTCAAAACCCTAAATTTTTTACATGAAATTACAAAAATGGACCGTGGAAAGATAGAGAAAGGTTCTAGTTCCTCCCTGGAAGTGATGACACTTGAAATGGTTCCCTAGATTAACCGCAATCAACCATAGAAGATCAAGGGAAAAAGGGCTCCAAATACTCACTAGTGATGGTAAAATGTGAAATGGTAAAAATGATAAGTCATTTTGGATATTTATGGTCACTTTCTCATTATTTTATTCATTTTTAATATTTTGGCCTAGATATGCTTCATTTTTAATATGAAGCATGTATATTTAATCCTTCTTGTGGTGTTTTGTGCAGGTCGACAATTGTTAGCAAGGTTTCATTATGTTTGAACAGGTTACTTTGACCACAGAGTAAACTTTTATCTTTTTTTGGACTCTTTAAACCTACGAAAAAGAACCCCTTTCGAGTCTTCTTTCATCTCTTTTCAGACTCCCAAAATATCAAAATATTGTCGAGCACTTGTCTTTTTGAACTCGTAAAAGTAAATGAAAATACATCTAGTTAGTATAAGTGTAACCCTTTTTAGAACTGAGATAGACTAACCACGACAAAGGAAAACCTTAGTCGAACATGGCTAAGAGGTTCCCTTGGGTATTGTTTTCTAACTTTTTCTAACTAAGGGACTATCTACAAAAAGGGACATCTGGAGTTTTCTGTTTTGCCTTTTTTTTGAATTCTCTAAACATGAAAAAGATGTCGAGTTTTACCTTCACTGAGCTCTTTAAAACATAAAACATTGATGGACTCGTCAAACATGATGATGTCGAGCCACCCCTTCTCAAGGTTCGTTAAATATACTCTGAGGGATTCATCCAAAGGATGAACTTATAGATCAAGCATATGTTATCCTCCTCAAGCTTGTTAAAAAATAAAGAGGTACTGACTAGTATGGTTAGGGAAATTGGGAAAACTAGGGATTACATTTTTCTAATGGAAACGAGTCGCTCTTGAACATGACACGCTTCCACTTCATCTCTATGGCTGTTGGGTTGGTTAATCTGCACGTCTTTTTGTTATCATACCATTTTCATAGCCTCCATTTTGGTTTTGGGTCAATGCTACCAAGTCTATTTAGTGTTGCCAGTGTGTTCAAGAGAAATCATTCAATTGGTCTCTGGTACAATACTCTTAAACCTTCATCTCATGTCTGCCTTTCCTAATCCAGTTCCATATTAGCATCATTCTAATCATTCTATCTTAGTCATCATACCCGTTTCATGTTGTTGATGGGGGATACATCAAGGCCTTCCTGTGGAGGGTTGCTTCCTTTCAACATCAGCACATCATCCAGGGAGTTGAATTAGAAACACCCCTTGGTAACTTGGTGCTTTCATACATCAATGGCAAGTTTCCTCACTCCTGGTGACATTTTTACATCAATAGCCTTCGGTCGAAATATTTTGTGTGGTGTTCGACATCAACTCATTTATTCACACCATCTAGATTGTACTATAATACCTTGAGGGTCATTAACATCATTGGTGGTTTCTCTTGCATCTGTTAACAACTTACGTCATTGGTCTATAATCATAAGGTGTCTACCATCTTCAACTTCAGCTCATTGATTCACATGGTTAGACTCGTACTTTGGTTGGTCTTGTGAATGAGATAGAAGACCTCGGATCTAGTTTCTGCCATATGGGCTGCGATTTTAGGATTATACATAGATCACAATGTATGATGGTCATGATCACATAGACAGTCATCCAGTCATGGGTCCACCAGTTGTATCTGTGGACACGTCTTATGATCATTGAAAATGTTATGTTAGCTTATGTGCTGAGTATGGGTATGCCTCCCTCAACAAACATAGATGTCATGTTGTAAATGTATTGTAAGAGATGAAGCTCATTGGTTGTCCCTGATCCCTACTTGTCACAAGGTAAAGCACTTCAGTCATCAGTCATCATCTCTGACTTTGCACTTTGGGGGGAATTCTGTTATAGGCCATTTTGTCACATCCGATCAGTGAGCTCCTAATGGGATCAATCAACATCCTATTCCCCCTTGTCACTATCTTGCATAAATTCCTATGCTTGTACCTTTCATTTCCCAAAGTTTGTGCCCTGAACTGCTTCATCTGACCCAATTTAAGGACCAACACTCCCTGTAGGCCTACTAGGGTGCGTTCACCAGTAGGTTGCACCACTGTGGCCTACATTGGTCACCAACGGGTTTCTCTCCTTTACACCTGCGTTGGTTCTAGAAATTCGCCAGAATGATTGGGATTCCAAAAGTTTCACCTTCTATGAGTTTCCAGAAGTTGTTATAACTACTTACCTTGGATAAAACATTCAAATATTATCCATCCCTACATTGGAGTTTTTACCACTTATCCTTTGATCCTATCCCTCCATCAAAGGTGGATCTCTTACCCTAGAATGGTAGTTGGATAAAAACTCCTAAATTACCTTGTTGCTCTATATATTTACATCCTACTATGAGGTTGGGGGTTGGCTTTTGCAGAATAATTTTTCCCTTATGTTGTTGTAGTGAGTGGTCATCATTCCATGCATTTAGGGTGATTAGAGGTGCATATTGTGACAAGGAAAGGACAAGTCAACAACTTGGAGGAACTCTTCTATAAGATCAACTGCTACTTATGGTTGTAATATCCTTCCATTTATATTAATGCAAAGAATTCATTATTTTCCTATACGTGATGTTGTTATTTCACTTATTTCAATACCATGTTGATCTATTGAATGAAGAACCTAGATGATACTGCATAGATATCGTAGTTTCTTGGCTTGTTTTATCTAATTGTATAGGTTCTAATTTTGGCAATTAGAGTTGAAATTGGAGCTTCCAAGCTAAAGAAGGAGCGAAGTGCGGGAAGGATTCTAGGTAGGCCTTACTCTGTCATCTATTTACTTTAAGGAAAAGCATTGTGTTCCTCATCTCTCTTTTGTTCTAGGTTAGCCACCGAACTAGGGGAGATACTTTTGTCCCCAATTGTAAATCTTGTATAATACATAATAAATATTGTTTAAGGCGTCGTCTACTGAGGCAGAGGAATTTCCCGGACGACCAAAAGTGGTCGAAATCTGGGGAAAAAAATCAAGAAATCTTGTAGTAAAAGTGTTTGAATCATGTTTTTTATGTCGCAAATGAATTCAGCACCATCAACTATAACGTGGATTTACAAAAACCCCTGTCGGATTTTCTCAAAATATTACCGGAATTTCCATGATTTTCAGGGGAAAAAATCAGTATCGTTAGATTATTGCATTATTTAATGTATGTCATATTTCAAGGTTATAATGAGATATTCAAAATCATGTTTATTATACATTTCATTTTTATACTGATATTTTGGAATCTAGGGTTAGAAATTCGAAATGAGCCAAATTCATTATTTTTTTAATTAAAATATAATTATTCAAAAAAACATTAATTATATGAAAATCAACCATTAACAACTAATTTTGCTATCAAATTCTATTTATTTTCAAAATAAAATACAAAATTATTTTGTCTCGCAATAAAACCTCTAATTCATTCTTCCTGATTACCGAGGCCCGCCATTGTGCCACAAAACTTGTATGTCAATTATGCTCTATGCCCAAGTACCTTGGAGCGTCTATGTTTGTGTACCTTGAAAATAAATTTAGGTTTTGTGGAGTTGTAATTGAAAGATTTATTAAATGTCTCACATGGTTACAATGATATACTTATTATTTCAATAATATTATAATTGATGACATATAATTGATGATTCTATTTATTTATTAATTATTATTTTTTATTAAAAAAAAAATCCCAAGGAAAAATCTCAATTTTATTCAGAAAAGAGTGAACAAAATTACATATATTAGATGCTCAAAGCATATGCATAATAACATATCTTGTTGACCAAGATCAACAAGAAACTTGTCAAAGAGTTATCCTATTCAATTCTTTCTTACCTCTCTTTTTTTCCACTTTTCGCCAATTGCTAGAGTTGGGTGTGGATGATACAATGGTCTATTGAGAATCGTTTATATTTGAGAGGATTTCTTTATCTGAGTCTCAACCATCTGGTGTATGAGTATGTTTGGTACCAATTCATTATTTGATGGAGGTAGTCATCACAATTTGTTGTTGTTGTTGTTCAGAAGGTATTAGAATTATTGTTGAGTTGAGTTCTAATATGTCCTTCTGCATGGTGTCCTGGGAATTTTGAGCTTTGTTATTTGTGGTATTTTCTGTGGTTTCTTCTTCTTCTCTTTCAGCTGCTTGTGTGTTAGAAAACTTCCATCCTTTTGGCTTTTGTGGTTGTCTTTTTCTTTCTTTCTTTTTTGTTTTGTGGGTGGGCACTTTGAAGATGACTAGTTTGAAGACATATACGACATTTGAAGGCTATATTCTCATAGTCAAGGGGCTGGGACCATTGTTGATTGTTGTGATATAACAATATGCGATATGGTAATCATTTACTAAGGTCTACCTCCACATAAATTCTTGCAAAGGTGAAGATATCCTTAGTAAGACGACCTGCATCTACTTTTAAAAATTTCCCAAGGGCATTACCAATGCCTGCTAATACTTTATGGTGCCAAAAATGCAAAGGTAGGTTATATAATCTTACCCACACTGGCATTTTGGAAACCCCCAAGGTATTTGCGTCAAAATATGGAAACCATGGTGTCACGAAGAGACCGACATTACCCCAAAACCATCGTCCTTTGTGTAAAGCATATTCCTTGTCTTTAGCTAAGTCGAACTTGACAATGAAGAAACCTTTAGAACATAAATGTATGTCACATTTTTTTGTCCATGTGGAGAAAATCTATTGTCATAGGGATTCCGATTTGGGCCAGAATCCATTAAATTTGTATATCACAACTTTGGAAAAAAATTCATCATGGATCTCATTTACCTCAGGCAAAGTAATTGTTAAAGGTGGGATATGTGTCATGTGCTCCACAATGTAGGGACCAGGAGTAGTGGGTTGTTGTTTTGATTGTTTTTTAGGCTCCATGATGCAAATCCTAAACCTAGACCGTCATTAAAGTTTAATGAAGGTTTCCATTTCTTAACCTTGTGGGTTAAGGCCCATGTTTGACCGAAATCAACTACCTTGCACCCATAAAAACTTCTTAAATGCCTTCAAATGCGTCAATTATTAACTCAACCCCTCTGTCCGAAATGGGAACAAGAATTAACTTATGGAACAGGAATTGAATTCTTGTCTCAGGAAGAGGAATTAAATTTCTCCAACAATTTCTATTCCATCCTCCATGCTAGGTCCACCAACCTCGAATTTTCTTCCACACATCTTTGAAAATATTGATCAGGGACTTCGATCCCCCCCAATTTCGATCTCATTCCTCAGGTGTTAAACACAGATCCTCTTACTTAATTCAATTGGGCATTGTCTCTGTTGGTGCCTTTATCCCCTCCAGCATTCATCGATTCCTTCTCTGTATGAAACAGAGCTTCTTTGCTGAATCGAACTTAGGCTTTGATTGTTTGAAATATTGCTTGCCAATTCACCTATTTTTGGTATTCGATTTTCTTAAGTTCCCGTGCCCAATCTCTGCTAACGATTCAGGAATTGCTCCAATGCTTCCTTGAATTGTCAATGACAAACATTTTGATCTCTCTTCAGAAAGCTCTGGAGTTTTAGAGAATTCGTGGTTTTAACAACAGTTTTAAAAATTAATTCTGTGACACCAACTCAATCACCAAAAAGCTTGCCTACTGATCTGAAACTACGTGTTTGTCCATCATTCTGGTTCCCATCTTGCGATCTAATCCTCACCATTCTTTCGCCCTTCACTGTCTCTTTATAATCCTTTAGGAAGTTGGGAAAAAACCTGCATTCTCCGCTATAGAAGATAGTTCTCAATATTCCTCTGTCTATTGTGAAAACCAATTGCGCTCGCTTCCGGCTGATCCCTTCGTCCATTCAAAAGGGAAATCCCGATCTCTACATGCTTATACGCAGGTTTTATTAGGCAATTAAATACTAATCCCGCATAGGAAATTTCGTCAGTCATTCATGCTATTCAACACAAAAATTCCACAGTATTTCTCAGATTCACAATCAATGCACCATAAGGCTATTAAGATACGTACAGACACAAATTTTCACACATGATATATACAAATCCACACTATTTTGGTATTTTTTATAAAATATTTACAAGGAAAACAGTCACATTCGACTGGTTCAGTTCTTTTCAATAAAATCCATCTACTGCTCTTTCTAACTCCTCACTTTTTCTCTTACTACCCTCTAGCTTTCTAACCCCTAGCTAACCCTTCAAATTATTCAAAAGATCACAATTTATACAAAAAATAGATTCATGAACCAATTTAGTTAAGATCCAACAATCTCTCACTCTCTCCTAAAGCATCTCTTCAGCTCCACTCTTTTCTTAAACAAAATCCTAAATTAAGCCTTTAAATCCCTCAAATCCTCACTCTTCCTAGGATTACTCAACTATCTCTAAGATCTCTACATTCATGACATATTCTCCATAAATAAATTTACAATTAAAATTTCCTCAAACTCAACTAAACTTAGGAAAATAAATAAAATGATTAAGGGAACCCACTCCCTTTCGTAAATGTGAAATAAGACTCATGGGTCTTATAAGCTTTGAAGAATGCTCTTGCATCACTCCATCTTCCTTTTGACTACGTCTTTGAAAGTAGTTGGTCCACTAGAGCTTGTCCTAGGACAACCTCCTAGAATTCTTGTATTAAGGAAGATGGTTGAGCTGCATGCGATGTTATAATCTTGTAGCTTGTATTCATCTTGCAATGCTTTCCTTGCATGAATTAGGAGTTGTAGACTAGCTGGTATACCCATATTTTCTTGAATCATTTGTTTGCGAGTTTTTATCTCCTCCCAACACCCGATCTTTAAACAGATATATTTCCCTTCAAGAGATATAATAAAGAGATTGATCGAAAATCTTTCAAGTGGTTCTGTCATGGGATCTTCAAGATCCAGCTATGGATTGTTCGTTGTAGAGTAGTGTTTTCGTCCAACCCTTGTTGCTTGTTGAAGATCGAGGTCATTGTCTACTCTGTCTCTTAGCTCCCACAAGCTAGTTCTATGTGCAGCCCTAAGCAATACAACTCTGACTGCTGTGAACGATTCGCCTCCCCAGAACGTTGTGTGCGTATTACTTCCCCAGGACTATGTTCCCAGAATTGATGCAAAGTAAAAAGGATAGATCGATTTGCATAACCCTTGCATTGATCTGGTAGTGCCGCAATTGGGCAAGTTGAGTCTGAATTTGGGGTAAAAAAGTCAGATTTGGCATGAGTGTTAATGTCGAAACTCCTTCTCTATTGAAAATTGGGAGATCTGTTGTGCCATGTTGAGATTGGCTAATTTATCGTGCTTAAGATCTCCTGGTGGAGATCTCCCACATTCTTGGATCTGGATCGATTAGATTTGCGCTTGGTGGATCTGGGTTCCTCGTGATCTGGTGCAGCGAAGGTGGGAAGGTAGGTGGCTGCAACTGCAACATTGGGGCTTTTTTTATTCAAGAGCCCAAAAAAATACGAATCATCGTGTGCACCGTAGCTTGATATTCTTCGATCCCCTTAACGAATGTAGGTAGGAATTTGCGAGACGTAGTGTTTCGGCATAGACCCTCAACGAGCTTACAGACTTTGCCTCGAATCAGAAGTCGTTCCTCTGCGATCAACAGTGGGAGAGGGGTGCGCTCTTCGCAAACAAGATGCTTGATGGAGAAAAAGCCTCGCCATGTATCAAGATCTGGCCTAGTAGTAGGGCCATGCCTCACTGCATCAAGGAGAAAATAGCCACAGACCTGTGAAACCCTCACGTGCTTCGCCATTCTCATACCCTTAAAGGAATATCCAATCATTTTTTTCCAAGGAAAAAAGAGAACTTTTTATTAAGCATAATAAAAAGTTACAAGTATATGCCTGGGCATTCCGTTTGCTGTATGATGTTCTCATATAGCTGCTACAAAAAAGACAGTCTTTTCTGCATCTCAAAACTGACTAAGGTATCTTCTGAAAACGTAGAAAACTCATAACAGTTTACGTTTCCAGCTTATCAGTCATTATAAACAGTCCAAAAATGTTGTCCATCTAGAGATGTCAATTTTTCTATTTCCTGGGCCTCCTCTTAAGAGGAAAACAGCCCAAAACGAAAATAGAAAAAACCAAAAAACTATGGAGAAACTGTTCCCATTATGTCTCAAAGTATAAGTATGTTTCAAGCATTTTTAAAGTAACATAAAAGTCTTTAAGAACTGAAATGATAAAAAAAAACACTATGTGTGAGGTGGCTGATCCGACAAACGGATCTGTCCATGAGATTCTTCCGCTATTTTCCAGCTGCCCATAACCTGCTGTAGACCTTCCTTAGAAAGGTTGTCCGCTGTAACATTTCGCTCCCTGTATATATGGCATATTGAAAACACATTAAAAGAGAGTTTCAAAGACTGAATTTCTTCTAATAATGGTCTGAGCATATAACTGTGACATCTATTTTGACCATTGACCCATTTTATGACAGATAAAGAATCTCCAAAGATCTGAACCGAAAGGATGTTTCTGTGGATGAGCCAGCATAGAAGGAGTTTTAAGGCTGAGAGTTCTGCGAAGTTGTTTGTCCCCATTCCTAATCCCACTGAAGCTTTTAAAGTCTGGTTTTCATTTAGGTGGATGATCATCCCTGCTCCTGCTTTGTTGTTCTGTGAAGCCCCGTCAAAATATGCCCATGGGATTCCTTCTTTGAGTTGTTCCTCCCTTATCTGCCTAGGATTTCTTTCCTCCTCCGTTTCAGGGATATTTGATAGGATTGAAGTGCATTGAATCGCAATTGTTTCAGCTGTGGTTTCCTTTTCCATGAATATGCTCCTGTTCCTTGCAATCCAGATTCCCCAGCAGATAATGGGTGGTAAATTTCTCATTTTCCCCTCAGGATAGTTGCACCACCATTTGTCCCAAACCTCCTGAAAATTTCCCCCTCCCAATCAACCTGTTTGTCAATAAGCTTTCCGACCTCCGCCCAAACTTTTTTGACAGATGGGCATGCTAGAAACAGATGTCTTATAGATTCAGAATTTGATTTGCATAGAGGACATCTCCCCGGCCCTTGTTTGTACCTGGCTTGAAGTATATCCCATGTAGGAATTTTCCTTTTTAGAATACACCAAAAGAATAGTCTGGCTTTTGCTGGGCATTTGAGTTTCCAAATCAGCTTGACCCACCACTCCGGATCTCCCCATCCTTTTTTTGTCATTAGAAATTTGTACCCGAATTTTGGGGAGTAAGATCCATTTTCCGCATGTGCCCAAACCAGCTGATCCTGTCTGTCTTTTATCCTTACATTTGATCGAGTTAGCTCTTCGGTGTATACCTTCCACTCATTCCACCAGGCTGGCCGTAGACCTAGATCTTCTCCAGATTTCCAAGCTTGCCCCCATATAGAAGAGAAACCAGTTTTCTCAACCTGGCTTAGAAACAAGATGCCTTTTGATTCTAACTGTCTGATTATCCCAGGGGAGAGTGCATATTTTTCATTGCATCCAACCCAAGGATCTTTCCCTATCCTCAGATTTTCCCCATTTCCAATCTGCCATGCTAGACCTTGTTCGATCACCTTGAATGCCTCCACCATGGCTTTCCAAACCGCCGAAGCATTTTTCTCCTTCTTGACTGGGTTCCTGATCCATTCTTCTAAGGGAGTAGGGTCTATGTATTTCCTTTTCACCACTTTTGTCCATAGATTTTCCATTGTGATTATTCTCCAACCTGATTTTGCTGCCAGAGAGATGCTGAAGTCAGTGAGGTTTTTTATCCCCCATCCTCCCCATTCTTTAGGTCTTGCCACTTTTTCCCAGGCTACCCATGGAAGAACTGAGTCCTCCTTTGAGCCTGCCCAGAGAAATCTACTGCAGATTCTTTTTATCTTTTCTAAAATCCCTTTTGGGACCCATGTTAATGCAGCCCAATAGACTGGCATGGCTAGTAATACCGATTTAATTAAGGTCAGTCTTCCTGCTCTGGAGAGCCATTTGAAGCTCCAGTGTGAGATTCTGGCTTCAATTTTAGCAACCAGCCAGTTCCAGTCTTGTTTCCTGTAAGCGTTAGGCTTCAGCCAAAAACCTAAATATTTGAAAGGATTCTCCATGTTGAGCACATCAAAGGGAAGAACTGAGGAAGAGCTGGGACTTCCTGTAATTTATTTGCATTCCAGTTGCTTTCATGAACAGTTCAAGAATGTTTTTTATTTCCTTAATTTCATTTAGGTTTCCACTGGTGAACAATAAGATGTCATCTACAAATAAAAGATGTGATATGAACATGTTGACTGCTACCTCCAATCCTTTTACTCTTCCCTCCCTTTTGGCCAAGCGGATCAGCTGACTCAGTCCTTCTGCCACCAGAAGGAAGAGAAGGGGTGATAGGGGGCAGCCTTGTCTTAATCCCCTGTGACCTTTGAAAAAAGGCGAGGCTGCACCATTTATTAGGATTGCGAAACTGACACTAGAGATGCATCCCATTATCCACCTGATGAAATCATATTTAAATCCTAAATGGGTGAGGAGCATCCTTAGATAAACCCAGTTTATTCTATCATAAGCTTTCGACAAGTCAATCTTAATCACTGCTCCCTTCCTCTTCATCTGCTTGACACTGTGAATAGTTTCCTGTGCCACTCCTATAGCTTCGTGAATCTGACGACCATTCAAAAAACCGAACTGCTCATTGGAGATACATCTTGAAAGGATTGGTTTTATTCGAACTGCAATCACTTTGGCGATGATTTTGTATATACAGTTACAGAGGGAGATTGGCCTAAAATCTTCGAATGAATCTGGAGCTTCCTTCTTTGGTATAAGAGCTATGAAAGTTGCATTGAATGGACTGTAAACCTCTCCTTTTATCCTTGACTCTTCCACTACCTCTGTTAATTCTGTCCCAATCTGGTCAAAGAAGTGTTGAAAGAGTTCTATGGTCCACCCATCCGGGCCTGGACTCTTGTCTTTTGCCATTGATTTGATAACACTTTCAACTTCCTCCTTTGAAACTTCATTCATTAAAATTTCCGCTTCTTCCTCCTCTACATACCTAGGGAAACATTGGGCAGTCCTGATTACTTCTGCTATTGTGATCTCACCTTGTTCCGCAAACAGGTTCTGAAAGTGATTTTTCCCCAGAATCGAGAGTTCCTCGAAAGTGTTTGCCTCTCCGCCCTCCTCATTCTTTAGTTTCCAAATTGTATTTGAATTTTTCCTCCCTTTTGCATAGTTATGAAAGAATCTCGTGTTTTCATCCCTGGCTTTCAGCCATATTGCCCTACTCTTCAACCTCCATTCCTCCTCTCTTGCCAGTAGAATTTGGTCCCTATGTTTTTCAAGCAGTAATATCTTCTCTTTTGACTCCTGCGATGCGTAGCCATCTGCCTCCATACATTCCATCCCCCGGAGCTCTTCATTGATTTGGGATAATTCCTCATTCTGTCTTTGCTTCCTAGATTTTGCCCATTCGATAGTTGCTTTCTTTAGCCTTTTTAAGTTTTCCATGAACTGGAATCCTTTCCCTTCCTGGGAACTTCCATCTGGATGGTTCCAGGTTTCATTAAACAGCTTATTGTAGGATTCCTCTTGCAACCATGATGCATTAAATTTGAACGGCGTTGCTGGTTTCCTAGGAGGTTTGGATAGCTCTAGGAAGATTGGGAAATGATCCGAATTCCCACCCTCTCCCACCCATTGCCGAAACATAGGAATATTGGTAGCCAGATCTTCACTTAAGAGGAAACGATCCAATCTCTTTGCAATTCTGGCTTCTCCCACTCTTCGATTCCTCCAAGTTGGTTTTAGCTTGATAAGATTAACGTCTATCAGATTATGGGAATTTATGGCATTCAGAAAAAAGTCTGATAGAGGGTCCTCTCTTGCCGCAGGTCCCCAGGCCTCGGCACTTCCTATTGAGAAATTTAAGTCTCCACCCAAAACCATATTGTGGCTTCCCATTATAGATTTTGACAGAAGATCGTTCCAGAAGTTCATCCTCCCCTGGCAGGGCCCATAAATGTTTAGGATCGTGAAAGGGAAGCCAAATTCTGTAGATTGAATCTCCATTCCCATTGCGTGATCCAAGCCCCACTGGTTTATGGTTCTCACTCTTCCTTCTCTGTATCCAATCGCCAAACCTCCCGAGTGGCCGACTGAATCCATTGCTGTGAAAAGCCAGCCCGGGAGCAGAGACATTAGTGTTGTTTCTACTTCTATACTTTTACCTAGGGTCTCTTGTAATAGAATAAAATCCGGTTTCGAACTCATGACCATCTCCTTTAAGGCCAGTTTTCTGGGTTTACTGGCTAAACCTCTGCAATTCCAGGATAACAAAATCATTTGATAACATTCTCTTGGGGGTTCCCTGCTCTAAGCGCCCCATGGATTGACATCTGTTTCCCATCTGCCACATCAAAAATTGCTCTAACCTGTGCTTTTGATAATAAGGATTTCCTGCCCCTCCCTTTTCTTTTTTGAGGGGATGTTCGCCCTATTCCGCCAATCGATCCTAAAACCACAGGTTTTTTATCTAAGGACCGAAGATTATAGTGACATGTAAGAGAGGCAGGATGTGGTTTGGCTTCCTCATTCAGATCATCATCAAGGTTCAGATCTAGGGAGGGGATAGCAGCCGTGAGGTTTTCAACATGGTTTTCAATATGAATTTGGTCATCAAGCATGCGTTTTTTATGAATTGTACTAGTAATCAAGCAATCATCTTTAGTTGCAGAAGGAGATAAAGATGGGTTACTTGAGTCTAGTCTCATACCCGTTATGTCTTCAATAGGAGTGGTACTTGTGGAAGCTGATGGTCCTTTGATTGGCTCCTGGATCGAACTTTCATTGCCGAGCCCTGTTCCGGTCGTTTCTTCCCTGACTGGAGGGACGATTGAGGCCTGATCTAGTTGCTTTTCCCCCGGATTTTTGTCCACCTCCATAGTCTCCAGCTCCTGCTTCTCCTTTGTCTCCACTTTCTGAAAAGAATGATTCTGATCTGCTTCCATGTCCTCCGCTTCATTTGTCTTCTGATTCCTTCTTCGACGTTTCCCCCGTGGGCAATCTCTTGCTAGATGGCCGTAGACGTGACATCTATGACACCTAAAAGGAAGATGTTCATAGTCTAGGGGCTGCTCGAACACATATTCTCTGTACTGTAGGTTAATTGTCTCCGCAAGACCACCTCTAGGGTTTAGGTTAACCAGGATCCGGGCCATCGCTTTGTTTTGAGTCTGAAGGAAAGACATGTCCGCCTCCAGATAAGTGCCTAACATATTCCCAATAGACTTGAACACCGATTCCACCCAGAGAAAGGAGGGCAGTCCTGGAGCTCGAACCCAAACTGGAAACTCATCTGTTCTTTCATGCAAAGCATCAAACATCGGGCTCCATCTTTTGAATAAAACTGGGAGATTTCCGAATGCCCAATTCCTCTCCATTACCCAATCCACCGCTTCTTTGTTCTCGAATCTCACCATAAACCATCCCTTAGCTAAGGCCGAGACCTTGAAATTTTTAACTATGTTCGACGGCCATTTCTGCTCTCCCCAATTTTTAATGAATTGGGTAGTGTGTTTTTTGCCCCTCGCTCTTCCAACCAGAGTACATTCGGCCACTTCTAGGGCCTCATCCGCCTGCACATCCATTCCCAGCACTAAATTAGCAAAGTCCTTCTTCTTAATGGGTTTCAGTTTTTTCCTTTTTTCCCCTGTCTTTTTTACCTCAAAACCCTCCTCCCTGGTTTGGGTGCTCGCGACATTCTTTATTATTCCTTCTTGCTGCTCCTGCACTTCTTTTTCCGCTGCGGGGTTTCTCTGGGCGCTAATGTCTGGATTTGCTTTGCTACCTGAATCTACTGAGGTATCAAGCACCACATCCTGCCTCTCATAACCTGAATCGCTGAGACTAGCTCTCGGTTCCAAAAACCCTCTTGATACAAAATCAGCCCGAGCTACATTCCAACTAGGGCTTACCAGATTTTTGGCAGAAACGGGTCTGATGACTGTCGGTCCCCTTTCATTCTCAGCACTGGTTCGAAACCCTCGAATCGACCTGAAATTTACAATATCTTCAAGACCTCCTGATAAGAGGGAGCCCGGTGCCGAGGTCTTCCCTTTACTTCCTTGAATCGAGCGAGGAGTTACAAAAAGATGGGGCTCATTCTGACGGCTCACCTCCTGAAATCCCTTTGCGTCGAGATTGTTTTGACCGGCCAAATCTAGACGCCCTTCTAGTGAACCTTTGGAGAACCTGTTATCGCCTATTTCTCCCGCAGATTGTTTCTCGAATCCATGGCTGCCTACGGTTCCAAAATACCAATCCACATTTTGCGCAGTTAGGTCCTCCCCCCACACAGATAATATGTCCTCCAGAGCTGGTTCAAGGTCAACAGTCTCCCTCTGGTTAACCATGGTTAATTCCTTGCAGGCAACCCTAAAAAACCACAAGCGGCTTGCTCCTTCCAACGCAAAACAGTAGCAACTTGGGTCTTCCGGGTATGGTGCCAGCGCACTAGTTTTCGTCTCCTTCGCCTGGAAAAACCCTTACTTTCACCAAAAGACTTATTAAAAATTCCCCCAGCTGTCTCCGTCACACTTTTCAGCTGTCGAACGCCTCGCAAGCATCCACGTTGTCCTGAATCGTACTAAATTCCTCTGTCATCATTCTCCTTAACCCAGCCTGCCAGGGACTAGGCCCTCGGCCTGGTCGGCCACGCCTTCGACTACCCTACCATCATCCAAAACCTCGCCTTCCAGTCTCCATCCAATTAGCTAGAATAATTACTCTTCGGGGATGGCCTACCTCAACCAAAACACCTATCCAATCATATTCATGAGATTATAAAAAATTTACATTTAAATATTTCAATTCATATATATAAAAAGTTACTGTTCTATACTTTTTATTTCAATAATATTATAATTAGTGACAATTAATTGATGATTCTATTTATTTATTAATTATCATAATAAATGTATTTGATAATTTACATTTAAATATTTTAGTATTTTATATATATATATTACTTTCATTAATTTTTAGATAAATTATATTTAGTTAAAACTATTTACATCGTAACAATACAAAATAAATTAATAACTAAATTAAACTAAATCACGTAAAGACTAACTATGCAAACTTATTAACTCATAAAATTTCTCTCTTTCTTTTCAACACATTATTTTAAAAGCCACGAAACATTATTTTAAAAACCACAATATTTAAGCCATAATTGTACAAACGAAAACTTATTGACATATACTTGTCTCTCTATTTATTAGTTTTAAGATAGCTAAATTTGCGGCATAGATTTTTTAATTTTTTTTTTTATTAAAAACATATAATTACTTTCCTATGGTCTACTTTTATCGAAATGTTCCACCAAATCACAAATCCTCTCATTCTAATTCTTGTGTAGCTTGTAACTTCCCTTTATATAATACCAAACCCTTTTTAAGTTTTACTTTTCAATTTATTTTTTTTCCATGCTATCTTTTTTCTACTTTTTATTAAAAATTTCAACCAAATGATGAATAGTCTAATTCTAGTTCTGAAACAAAAACTCTCAGACTGATATAATGTAGGGTTACAAATATCATGCCATGTGGATGTACTATTATTTAAAATTATGATTACGTATATTGGCGAGAATAGATAGACAAATATAATTATCTACTTTCTAGATTTTTCTTGTGGAATGTAAATCTTTCGGTTTTGTAAATATGAAAAATTACAAAGTTATGTTTTATAATATTTATATGATTTTATATTTTTTTTTAATATCATGTCATGTGGATGTACTATTATTTTAAAATATGATGAGGTATATTGCCGAGACTAGATAGACAAATATAAATATCTACCTTCTAGATTTATTTTTGACGAATGTAAATCTTTCGGTTTTGTAAATATGAAAAATTACAAAGTTATGTTTTATAATATTTAGATGATTTTATAAATATTTTTAATAAATTAGTAATTAAAATTAAATGAAAATATAAAATTTATATATTTAATTAATTTTAGTGTTTTAATTTTTTATATAGTTGGAATATCATTGTTATTCAAGGAAAGTCATATCACTTGGAATTACTTGTTGGTGGTCTGTAAGGAAGGCGGTAGACTTTCACTCCTACCAAATGCCTTTGGGTCTTGGGTCATTTCCCTGTTTCCTTAAGTTTGGGGAAGGCGAACTCTTAGCCAAACATAAGCAATTTTAGGGCATACTCTAGGCACGTAACTATAGTGTTTTAATTATAATGATGGAGTGCACAAAATATTAGGTATTTTTGCCTTGGATTTGGATGTCAGTTTGATAGCACAAGCCTTCAATGAATTTAATGAATATAATGCATAGACCCGGGTTGGGATTTCGATGGCACATTTAGCTTGCTTTCCACCATGTCTCGAGTATGGATCGCGATGTTGGTGTCAAGTCCAATCCCCTCCTGCATTTAAAGCACATTAAGCACATGGAAATTACATTTGGCATCTGACATCCCTCATTCCTCATTAAAATGCTAGGAGCTCTTGAAATGGTTATCAATTCCTCTAGTTGTGCGAAAGTGGTTACTCTGCTCAACTACAAAGCTTTGAATTTGTTTTCTCTACAATTATGGTTTGAGAATGAGGGCGACCTAGAAGAGGTGGCCATGGGCAAAACCAACCTCCCCACTCTCCCTGGCATGGGCACGGGAATGAAAATTTCGACTACAGTATTCCACACCACTTCAGAAGAATGGTGGCAAATGTTGAAGCATGTGAGCTTTGGGTCTTGGGTGACCATCTTTGGGCCCTACTCAACATCTTGGTACACCATTACCGGGACCAAGAAGACACCAATGTGTTGTTGGAAGGAAATGCCTTGGACTTGGAATTCCATTTACATCATGCAAAGTCAACTTACCACTGAATATCTAGACTCTGACATATGCAACTTCAGGGTTCACAATCTCTCTCAACTAATACAGTGGACGACTTCTCACTTTCTCTGCTGCATGCAAACTTTATCCATGACAAGCCTCATAGCCCCTCGCCACGATGATGCCAGTTAAGCAATGAGTCAGAGCATGTAACTACTAGTTTAGGTCCCTCCTGTGGCAAAGGTGGTGGTCACAATAGTTAGGTCAAAGATCATGGTGGTCATGTTAGTGGCTCTCTCCTACAACACTCTGAGTTTCTAGCTTCCTTTAGCTAACAAAACTCCTTGGGGCTCCCTCTGCCAGATGATCTAGACTACTACAAACCATGCCTTGTGGTCGAGGAGGACCCCCCTAAGCATTAGATGTTGTTGCTAGTATTTCAAGGTAGCATTGTTATATGTATTATGTTCTCGACTTTAGATATGGTTTTGTGACTAATGAGAAGCTTTTTGGTTTCTCCTCTATGAGTAGAGAGCTCTCCATATCTGCCTCCATCATATGCTTCCTCAATTACAGGTCCATATTCATGGGCAATCTCTACTGAGCTCTAAGGCTCTAAAGAATGTATAAATCCCAATATCTAAGGATGAAGTAATATACTCACATAAAATGTATATTGTAAAAGAAATTATAAAAACCAATAATTGCAGATGAAGTAATATACTTACATAAAATGTAGGTTGTAAAAAAATTGTAAAACACTAGTTATTAAAACACTTTGATCTATAAAAATAATTTAAGTGGTAAAATTAATATATATTTATTTTAATTTTAGATTTCCAAATTTAGAGAGGAATTAAATTTCTTTTCAAAATAAAATTTAAGGAAATGTTTTCATATATTTTTCCTTTTATTATAACACTTTGCATCTATAAAAATAAAAAATAATGTAAGTTGTAAAAGCAATATACATTCATTTAACTTCAGGCTTCCAAACATAGAGAATGATCATATATTAGATTTCCTAACATAGAGAGCGATCAAATATCTTAAGATGCATTTTTTTTGAATGTGAAACTTGAGGGAAAGTTTGCATATTGAAATATTATTTATACTTATGTCCATAGACATGTATCTTTTGGAAATGAGAAATGTATCTTGTGGGGTTGCATTCAATCCGTCCTTCTTTTAAATTCTAACCATTCTATTTTAAATCAAAATAACAACATCAATAATCCTCCTACCTAAATTTTGGGGCACTAACCTTGGTAAATCTGCATATTTACATTTTTACTCTTATCTAATTTTACACAAAGAATTGCATAAATTATGGTGAGTAGTAACTCTCGGTAAATATGTTTATTTACTTGAATATGAAGAATGTCCAAAATGACTCAACCATTTAATTTATATAGCTACACTAATACTATTTATAAAAATTTCGAATCTCTATATAAGAATATTCTTATTTTTAATTCTATTAAAACTTTCTCTTACATATTTAACTACATATATATGCACACATGCTTTTAATTTAATATTTTTGTGTGATATACACAGTATAAATTAATTATTTTTATATATAAATTTAAAAGAAAAAGTGTTAAATGTTATGCGATAAATGTTAAGTTTTTATAGAATTACTAATTAAATTTAAATATGAAGTTTTAAATTATTATTATTTTAATTTATAAGATAAAATACTTTATATATATTTTTATTTTTATTTTTATTTTTTTTCTTGTCAGTAAGACTAATTCTATTAACAAAGTAGAGAAATATTTACATAGAGACCGAAGTCAGTACACTGCTCTGATAAGAGGTAGAATTTTCAGGAAAAAAACAGGTAAGAAGACAAAGTTCAGAACCCACGCAAGGGACCGGGATGAAACTCTTCTGGAACTTCATAGTAAACAAAAACATCAAAAAACACAGGAAATCCACAACACAGTTTACATAGCAAACTTGCCCTTGCTCGGTGATAGTCATAGCATAACCCAAAAGACCGACGCCAGTGAGAGCAAGCTAGTCATCTTGTGGTTCTTCCACAATACGACACCATCCAAATTCTGGCTCATCCATAGCCAGAATTATATTACATTATAGATAAAATTATTCATATTTTTAATTTTATTAAAATCTTATAAAATTACATGTAGGAAAAAATTTAGCGGTGAAATTTTGCAAATGTGTTATTTTTTGGATATTTTTTAACAAAAATATTCGCAATTTGATTAAAAATTGTTTTTTTTTTACATACATATGATAATGATATTTGCCAAAAACTTACCAATTTTAATAGTAAATTACATGTTTTTTATTATTAAATATTTACTTACTACTCAATTTACATGTATATGTTTTTATATTTTTCTTTAACATTTTAATTATTTATATATATTTTAATATTTTAATTTATACACATATTATTATATTAAAGAAAATTTAATGTAAGTATAAAATTTTTATAAGGGTATTAATAAAAATTATTATTATTATTATTTTGTAAGTAAACACTTATGGAGATTTGAACGGATGATCTATCACAAGGAGTGACTTAACTCTTTATCCATTCATTGTCAATCCAAATCCCATTGACTTTTATTAACAAAATTTAAATATATTATAACTATTATTCATTTTTTAAATATAATATACATGTTATAAATGATTATTAATAAAATTATAATATATTATACCAAGTCTTTTCCGTAAATCACAAAGAATTTGAGGATAGAGATAGATACCCTGACCAAAGGAGCAATGCAATGGTTAATCCCAATAAATAATATTATATTATATTCAACATAAGGTTAGAGTAATAAATAAATAAAAATATAAAGTAAAATAATAGAATAAGAAGGAATAATAATAATGGATAAATAAAAAAACAAAAAAAATTAGAATATATTGTTTTTTAATTGATTCAATATTATTATTATTATTTAATTTAATACTTGATAAACAAAAAAAATTAGAATATATATTTTTTTAATTGATTCAATATTATCATTATTATTTAATTTAGTACTTTATTTTTTCCAATTTCACATTTTATTGGAATTTAATTTTTTAAATTTATTAAAAATAATGGACTATTTTGCTAAATAAAATTTGCTTATGTATAAATAAATGTTATAAATAATAATGAGGAACTTATATGGAGGAACTTATCAGAATTGGAATCATCTCAAATCTCCAAGACACCCATGTGAGATCTCATTAACGAGTTATGATTTTTTATCAATAATTATTAGGTGGATGATAAGGATTTAACCTCCATGAAATATTGTAGAATTTTCAAAGTAGTATACACAAATCAATGCTTGAGATTTATCTCCAAAGTAGTTATGTCTTTTTTATTCTTAATTAATTTTAAAAAATGTTATATGAACAAGTGTCATATGAAATGAGTTATGGATTTTTGGGCATATAATATTGATAAGCCATAGTAATGGCCCATGATATTATAACAAAGCCTATTTAAAAAATAAGATTCTTCACGATAAAGTAGAAATAAATATATTTAATTAATTTTTAATATTGAGATTAAAATTAAAGTTAGAGTTGTTATTTTTTTTTTGAAAAATAATAATGATAATAATTTAATTTTAATATTATGGCTAAATTAGATATCAAATTGATCTATGAGATTTTTTCATTTAAAGTTTATAAAGATATGTATATTTTAATCTTCCTTGAATTTGAACCTGTAATATTTTACCAAAGAAACACATACTCTTGAGTGTTGTTATATATATATATATATATATATATATATATATATATATATATATATATGAAATTTCTCTCTTTTATATTTATACTTTGTTAATATGAAATTGAGATTTATAATTTTTCCATTTCACATACAAAACAAATATATGTATTGTGAAAAATTTCCAAACTATAAACGCAAGAGTGAGGAGTGTTTACTTATTGTTTCAAATTAAAAATGGGGAAAATGTTTACTCACTCATTATTAAAGAAAAGTAAAGCATAATAACAAAATTATTAACAATGTTAACATTCAAGTGATGGAAAAATTATCACATCAATTAAATAACTCACCTTCATTTAAAGTAAATATTTCCAATTTTTTTGTAAGCTTGGTAGGACTATATCTTCATCATGTCCAACTTCTCACCGCAATAGAGGGGATAGCACAAGATTTGAACCCAAGACTTCCAATTGCCAATTGCCAATTGAGCTACCCCCAAACGAACAATTAAATATTTCCATTTAAAAAATATATTATAATTATTTTAATTTTTAAATATAATTACTTTTTAAGTTATTTATAAAAAGTTTCCAGTTAATCAAATTCACTTTTAATTAACATTATTTTAAATTTTTTTACGTTTAAATCTTTATATTAGTAATTTTTTTTTTCTAAGTAAGTTTAATCTATTAATATGATACAAAAAAGGATTTACAGTGAGGCTTGGCCTCAGAGGATTTGAGCATCATTCATCACACAGTCAGATTAACTAGTTTTGACTGCCCCAACAGAGGGGAAACCAGTCCAAAAAAGCATAAGTCCAAAAATAGCCCACACAGGAGTTACTAGTTTGATCACATCACAACAGAAACAGTTTAAACAAATCATAATCCTAACCAAGAGACACAGAAACTTAACCAGAACTTCCTAGTCAACAAGACAAAACGTCCACATGGCAAACTCGACACCTGGCTATCAATTGTCCAAGGCTGGTTCCTCCACAATCGGACACGCGTACTTGTCCGAATCTTCATCCTCGTCTGAAGTGCCATGTCCATGTGCTGGATGATCTCCCTCAATGCTGCATGCACCCACACGTGTCCCTGATGTGTCTCCACAACGACTACCTAATGCCTGTGTGTTACTGATCTTACCCTCCTCAACATGCTGATTGCCAGCCACCGCTTTACCATGCAAGGTGGCTTGATCATCATCCGCTCTCTGATCACCAATGTTGCCTCGGCTCCTTCTGCTTGGTTCTGCTCTGTTCGGCTCATCATTGTGTTCAGCCAGAGGAGCTGGCGACTCAATTTCTTCCGTGAAAGTAATTGAAATGGTGGCAATGATTACTGGGCGATTAAGAGAGCTACGAAATCAAAACTGCGTGGTATGAGGAGTAGGATGCAAAGGTAGGGGGAAATTAGCAGTGCGAACCACTGCAGCTCCTCGTCCTGTGCCATGGAGCCAGGCTCTTCCTCTTCTACTGTGGGTGTTTGGGTAATGCCCAGTGAAACTAAGCGGGTTGGGGTTATCGGCTAAGGAAGCAGGGGAAACCGAATCGGGGCTGGGCATTGTAGGTGAGCGAGAGCTTCCGCCTCTAGTGCCCCCTCTCCTAGATATTTTTGGCCCAAATTCTCCTTAGCTCCCTCCTCCAGCTGCTGGATGAGTTGGGACCCTCGTTTGACCCCTTAGATCTGCCCATAAAATTCTATAAAATTAGGTGTGTGATCCTTGCCCAAAACCCATAAAGGGTTTCCCTTGGTTCCAACCTTCAAAAATTGACCCTTCACAACTTGGCCCTCCTCCAATTTCAAATTCTGTTGCTGTGACTGATCCTGTCAATCTCTGCTCTCCCAACTTCAGTGATCCTCCTCAAATGGCCCTCCAAGTGATATCCTACTTCTCTCGGCCAACTCCAACTCACAATTCCTTCCTCTGACTCCCAAGTGAGCCTAGTGATGGCTCTCTGCGTAGGCTCAAGTGACTCTAAATCGAATTGCTCCAATGCAACAACCTATTGCTCCAAAACTCTACCAAAAGGTTGATCCTCCACTGTAGCTTCAATGCCCAAACTCCCCCGACAGTTGTTGCCCGGATGAACCCACAAGCAACACCTGCGTGATCCCCTTCTGTGTCCTCTAGAAACACGCATTGGCTAAGACAAATGTTGAATGATATGACTGTGAAACTCCACCGACTCTCCTCCAAGGTAGTACAATTTTTCAAGTTCATTAGTTGATTGCCAATATTTTCTTCTTTATGTGCATCATCCTTAGATAGACCCTATAGTGATACCTTTAGAGTACCAAGTCATGATTATACCAACTCTTCCATTATGTTCTAAAATCGGTTGTTTCTTCTTATTGATTTCTTACCCCTGTTGTGATACTTCTTCTCTATGATCCAAGTTGGCCATAATCACATGAACTATCATTAGCAAGTTTCTCCTTTCCATTTCTCTTTCGGCATCTTTATCCACTATATGTAATTAAACTTGAATCACGAAACCTCATGTAACATTATACTCAACATCTAAACTGAAATCCTAGTCTGTATGAATTGCCATTGAGAATATAGTAGTAAATGAGCAGATACATGTAATCTGAATGGCAATGGCAGTGTAAAATTAAATTTATTAAAAGATCATATTGAGAGAGTTGTGTTCATGCAATAATAGACCAAAGAAATGCCAAGCAATTGCTATTGCTAAAGGACAATGAGAAAAACAATCCAACCCAAATAATTAGTGAATAGTATGATCAACATTCAAGGAATGTTATCCCCGTGTTTTTAGATCAGATTGAACAATGAAATAATGAACAGATGCTAGTGAACAATGATCATCTAAAGGTAATAAGATATCAGAGTTTATCCATTGTCAATTGGAACAGATTTTACTATTTTAGAGCACTTTAATTGGTGACAAATTTTAACTTCAATTATCCAAATACTTCAAAAACTATGTTGTAAAATGAACTAGTGGTGAGTGGTTACACCAGCATTAGAGATTTGCTACAAAAAACATGCCAGCAATTAGACATCGTTAATTATGGGTAGATTATCACCATCCAAGATTACAAGATTTTTTCCAATGAATCAATGAGTCATAAAAAAACTATATACCTTTAATTAGGTGACTCATTTAGAATTTCACTTTTTTATGTGGTTGTAATGGAGAGAATCGTTGTAGCACTTTTCTTTTTATGAAATAGTGTTTAGAAAATGATAAGAGAATGCAAGCACAAACAACTCAAGAAAATGAGATAGTGGTTTTACCATGTAATGAGATTCTAATGAGAGCAGAGAACCAAAGAATCTGCTGTCTATAATGATGCATGGGAAAAACAATGAGGAACTAATGAGTGCACCAAACTTATACCAACCAGACATTTTTAGTTGATCTTCCAAAATAAATGGTGGTACCCCTAGAATTTTAGGTCTCACTTCCATAATTTAATATCCTACTTTTGTAATGATTTTAGAGAAATAAGTTGGTTGTAGCTAAAGTTATTATCAGAGTTTATGAATTTAATAAGATATATTTTATCATAAATTATCAATAATCACAATACTTAAACCATAAATTACCATAAATTATCAACAATCACAAATTTGTAATATAAAACTATGGAAAACATGAGTTAGAAGGTCATAATGATTTCAGAATAAATCTTAGAGAATTGTCTCAATGTATAATCCAAATTCGAATGACTAAAGCTTAAGAATATTGGTGGCATTATTGTGCTAAGAAGGTACTTTGATCTTCGAAAGAAATTTATTCATCATTATATGTCACACCAATATTAATTCCACAGATTCATGATTTTTAAGGATCGAAATTTTGTCTTGTAGAGTGAAATATTTAAGTATTTGTTTAAGCAATCATAACTTATGTTAGAAGAACTAAATGGACTGCTTTTAACAAAATAAATCGCTAAACAAATTTATTGAATGTATCTTGAGATTTTTATGGCTATTAAATAATTACTCCCAGGAAATTTAAGAAATCAAACCATCAAAGAAATATTCCACACCATAATAAGAAGAGACACTGCCACCCGACCCAGAACCGGATCGGATGACTGGGAAGGTTATTCCTCCCCAACACCAAAATAAAATAATTTTATTAATTATATGGCCTGCCTGCAAGCGCACCCGCGAAGGAAACACCATATCGAATACCTAAATTACAATACATTTAGCCATATTAATTGCCCAGATAAGACATAAATTGCTTGCATAAGACATAAGATTGTAAGCTTGCGGCCATGGATATGCGTGTTCTTACAAATTCCATTGTTCCTTTCGACAACAATGTCGAGAAATATGCACACACAATAAGATCAATAGTACCATTTCCTCATCATAGCCTCATCACATAATCTCCACACACTCAAATAGCCAACTGCATACTTGGTGGCTCTCCAGCTCACAAATGCAAAAGTTGTTGGCGCTTGGACCACGGTGTTTAACAACTAGCAGCAATCATTGTAGAAGGGCGAGCAATTGTTTTCGTTCATATCAGAAGGAGTGCAAATAGATTAGCGGACCTCGTTGCCAATAAAGGGGTGGAAGATAATCTGGCTTTGTGTTAGCTCACACAGAGTTCTCTCTCAATTGTCACCAGGTTCTCTCAATGTCAAACCCTCATCTCTCAAAACAAGATGCTTCAAAAAAGAAATACCAATTCACTTGTAATCAAGATTTATGATAAGATTATTAGCTTACAACAATGATTCAATGAAGCATGTAAGGATTAATCAATAAAGCAAGTAAAGGAAATGACAATTAGATGAAAATGTTAGAACAATAACTCAAATGCCTTAATAGAAAGTGCTCTTAAAAATCTTCACTTATAATATGTTATGACAAATGGAACAAGTGAGAATTATGCAAATGAAAGCACAAGTAAATGATCGTAGATGAGATTACTAATTAGGAAATTAAAGATATACTACTTCAATCTAAAACACAAGTGAGATAAAGACGAATTACTCAATGTAATTTAGACCAAATAGCCAATGAGATCAAACAATTAGCAATGAAGTCTAGATTTATTAATGACCAAGCGAAGCAATCCAATAAATTAGATATAAATACAATGAAATGAAAATTAAATTAAAGAGTTAGTCACTTCCACAAGAAATCCTCCCTTTTAAATAAGGAGATGGGATACAATAGAAATAAATCTGAAACTCACTCAAGAAAATGTATTTTTATTATGAGATTACAAAGGAATAATCCCTTAAATAGTAAAAGAGAATTTTCAAATGAACGTTTAAATACCCCTCCTGAAAATATTAATGAGAGAAAATACAAGGACTAATATAAACTTTAAGAAAATGAATTTCCAGCATATATTCTACTGGCAAGGAACGAAAAGAGGAATAACGCATTCCCGCATCGTGATTAGTAAAACTAATAATCCCACTTTGAAGATTAAAAATATGGGCATAATAACTGAAAACGTTGAGTAACTCCAAAATTTAATACCAAAATAGCTTCAGCAAAATAATAGTCAAAATTCACTTGTATTTGGGTTCGGTAAAGTCAAAATAATCTGACTCGACGACAGCTGGACAATCGAGTTAACTCAACGACAACTCGAGTTATTAAATAATAAAGAAAAATAGACTTCGTCGTTTATGACAAAGCTTGTTAACCAAAACTGCTAAGTAGACTGATTGTATTCATTTTAACCATGAGTGAACTGGCCATGGTGGGCACATGAAACTATATTCGAAGTAACAATTTAAAACAACATGAGCTTTCTCGAAATTTAACTTCCTTCGCAATTGCATCAATTGAGGGGTGGATCACTTAAGGATAGAAAACTTGAAAATTAAATTATTTGACTATCTTTCGAAGGACCCAAAATTTAATAATCCATAACTCTATTCCCTCTGCGTGGAGGCACCCAAAAAAATTATTGACAGTACCAAAAGTTACCATTAAATAAATCTTATTGCATTTCATTCTTTCAGAGAAGAGAATCGAGTATTGTAAATTCGTTTTCATTAAAATTCACATAATATATTAGGAGGAAACTCCCTAAGGTAAAAGGAATAATTTATGGGCTATCACGCAAGGGTTTTAATAATCAAGGAAAGAGGGGCTTTACAAGAATAGAGAAAATCTGGGGTTGTGGACAACTACTACTTGCATTTTTTTTTTCTATTTAAATTAAATTATTTCACTTCATTAAAAAGTATGGATTAATTTAATTAAGGTAAAATAGAAAATTTCTCCTTTAAAACCCCACGTTGTGTACAATTACAAAGCTTTCCATGCCTCCATGGGCTCTACTTGAGAATCCCCAACAATTCCCAAGAAATTTGATTATAAATAATTGGGTGGTCTCTGGATTAAGAAAATTGGAATAAACAACTAGAAAAGATGCAGGGGACAACAAGTAGGAGCCCGGATATGAAAATATGTACATGATAAGATTAGCTGTGGAGATTACTCATAGGAATGACTTTAAAAATGAACACCATCAAAATATAACTATGCAGTAAGTATGCACTGAATAAAAAATTTACGTGTATAGCGAGGGTTTGTAGAAAAAATATGCGGCCTCCTGGAAGTAACCATCCTGTAACTTCAAAACAAGTCAAGTTAAAAATTCCAACAAAATAATTTTTTTTTCTAAGATGCCCATAGGCCCTAAGGGTTGAGCCAAAGCTCTGATACCATATGTAACAGTCCAAAGTAAATATAAAATTAATTTCCTAATTAAAATAAGAATCAACAAATAAGTACATACCTATATTATCTGTGATCAATGTCTGCCAGATGACAACAAGGTTTTGGGGACGACTCTCCACCCAACCGTAGGCTCAATTGTGCAAGGATTTGCTACAACTGGCCACCCCGAGCCCTCAATCAACGTACTACTGTCAGTGACTCCTAAGTCTTAGAACTCCATTCTCCCAAGAGAATGCAAGATAGAATCTCGGAATGATGGAATACGGAAATGCCTCTCATCTTCCTCACCATCTATTAAATAGAACAACATTGGAAGGGGAACCCCATGCACACACTCCATGTGTCTACATGCAACTTTCTTTTGATTTTTAGCTTTTCTTGTTTTATTTCCTTCTTTTTGATAGTTTTCTTGTTTTATTTCTATTTATTCTTATTTAGAGTTTTAGTATGGTTATTACTATTTTTATTTTATTATTTTTATTTATTTTCTTTGTATATATTTTTAATATCATTTATTATTTAACATTTATTATTTATTATTAAGTGATTTATTTATTATTATTTATTATTTCTATTATTAATTATTAATTATTTATTGTTATATTATTATTTATTATTAAGGAGAGGGATATTACACTTGCAAGCATCCACGTTGTCCTGAACCGTACTAAATTCCTCTGTCATCATTCTCCTTAACCCAGCCTGCCAGGGACTAGGCCCTCAGCTTGGTCGGCCACGCCTTCAACTACCCTACCATCATCCAAAACCTCGCCTTCCAGTCTCCATCCAATTAACTAGAATGATTACTCTTTGAGGAGGGCCTACCTCAACCAAAACACCTATCCAATCATATTTATGAGATTATAAAAAATTTACATTTAAATATTTCAATTTATATATAGAAAGTTACTATTATATACTTTTTATTTCAATAATATTATAATTAGTGACAATTAATTGATGATTCTATTTATTTATTAATTATCATTTATTATTATGTTATGTATTTGATAATTTACATTTAAATATTTCAGTATTTATATATATATATATATATATATATATATATATTAATTTCATTCATTTTTAGATAAATTATATTTAACTAAAACTATTTACATCCTAACAATACAAAATAAATTAATAACTAAATTAAACTAAATCACCTAAACACTAACTATGCGAACTTATTAACTCATAAAATTTCTCTCTTTCTTTTCAAAACATTATTTTAAAAGCCACAAAACATTATTTTAAAAACCACAATATTTAAGCCATAATGGTACAAAGGAAAACTTATTAACATATACTTGTCTCTCTATTTATTAGTTTTAAGATAGCTAAATTTGCGGCATAGATTTTTGAAATATATATATTTTTTATTAAAAACATATACTTACTTTCCTATGGTCTACTTTTATCGAAATGTTCCACCAAATCACAAATCCTCTCATTCTAATTCTTGTGTAGCTTGTAACTTCCCTTTATATAATACCAAACCCTTTTTAAGTTTTACTTTTCAATTTATTTTTTCCATGCTATCTTTTTTCTGCTTTTTATTAAAAATTTCAACCAAATGATGAATAGTCTAATTCTAGTTTTGAAAGACACATGTTAATTGAAAAATACAAGATAAATATATTTAAATAACTATATTTTTAAAGAGGTATATATTGAATCGTATTGAAACAAAACCTATTTTTAAAGAGGTATATATTGAATCGTATTGAAACAAAACCTCTCGACTGATATAATGTAGGGTTACAAATATCATGCCATGTGGATCCCTGCCCTCAGGCATGGACTATAGTAATCGTTCGCGAGCTATTTAGCATTAATTGACCTGCTTTTGATGCCCGGTCATCAACTATATACCAAGTTTTTTGAAGACATATTTATAAATCACGTTATTTGGCCTCCTCCCGAGGACCTAACGTAATCCGAAGCTAATCCGAAGCTAAACCATATGTTAAAGCAATTAAGTGCGGTGCATTTTCAGCTAACCGTCACGGGTGTATGGTTTTAATGCTAGCATTACTTCTGGCGGGTATGCAAAGGTGGTGTTCCCTGTTACAATGTACGCGCTCTGTGGAAAGGTCCTGCCCTACACCCGTGTCTTTGTGCATGCCCTGCACCCGTGTCTTTGTGACGTCGGCCCACTGCATCTCATTAAATACACTGCTACCCTCCTTTGTCACCTTGCATTGTGATTGTGACTCCGGGGATTTTCGGTTTTTCTTTACAATCTGCGAGCAGCAGGGTTTAAACTGTGTACAGAGGCCGCCGTATTAATATTGCTGGTATTTGCAGAATAACGTTTTCTGGTAAGTTTGTGTTTTCTTGAACCTAAATTCATTGCAAATTTGATGTATGTGTACAGACGCCGCCGTATTAATATTGCTGGTATTTGCAGAATAACGTTCCAAACTTGCTGTATTTGAGCTCACTGCAAGTAGTGACAAACTTTTCTCTGGCTCGCTAATATTCCTGGTCCTTGCGATTTTAATAATTTATGTTTATTATTCAAGCTTTACATGGTCTATTGTTCAAGCTTTTCATAACAGTATGCTTAGTAACCCCAAACTTTATAGGAACTGTACTTATCTACATTCTTGTTTACATTCTTGTGTGTATGGAAAGCAAGTTGCAGTACAGATGGAGTTTACATTTCCTTGCACGCTATTTTAATGTTTATGTAGTTCATATTTTGTTTCTATGCTCGTGATTAGATTAGATTGCACTATGATCAAATTGGGTATTGTGGTAAGCCTTCAACCTTGAAGCAACTCGCTAGACAGAGCTCAGATTACACTTTACCTGGACTGTGGCAAACTGTAACATTTGGGATCTGTGGCTTAAGCTTGCACTACCTCGGCACTGTGGCAACAGACCTACTCGACACTGTGGAGGATTGTGAAAGGTCTATCAACTTCAGACTGTTGCAGACTTAAAGAGGAGCTCCATTTTGGACTATAGCAGACCTGTGGCACCTCAGACTCCAGAATTCGGACCTGCTTCTGTTGCAATTGGAACCGAGGCCTTCAAACTTGTAATCTCGAATCAGCAGCTTAAACATGAGAGGACTGTCTATTTTCGCTCTGTGGAGACTAGCCTGTGGTAGCTCAGACAAACCTGAGGAGTCACCTGTAGCAGCTCGGATCTACCTCTAGTGTATGATCTTGACCTTGGAGCATACCTTTCAAGCTTGGCCTTATGCAGTGAAGCATTGTTGAAGCTTGGAGCAACATTGTTAGAGCATCATTGAATGCAATCTTTAAGCAATTATAGACATTTTGGGATCTCTTGCAGAAGAGCAGTCTTGGTCAAGGAATGAACAGACCTTAGCTGTTATAACAGACATTGAAGTAGGCAATCTTGAAGTGTCTTTGAAGAACCTTTTACAGATCTGTTGAAGGATATCCTTCTTCCAGTCTCCGTTCATCGAGGGCATTTTCCAGTTCTTCTGCCAACATTGACGGGTTGCGAGCTTGCTTCAAGATTGTGGGTGATCCCGCAGAAGAGAAGTATCTATACGAAGGGCTAAAATAGACCCAACCATGGAGGGAAAGCCCTTTTGCAGGTCTGGAGAGCCATGTTTCACGTCTGGAGAGCCATGTTTCAGGCACAAGTGTTGCAGATTTGCAGAGCCATGCTGGTTCTCATGGCCTTGTTTCGTACAAACACGTTGCTGCATGCATGTCGATCACATGTCTCCTGTGTAACGTGTGGCCTCGTCGTGAAAGTTACACGAACAGATTTTATAAACATATTTATTTTATAAAAACTATGTTCAACGGTTGAAAACTTTATCTTAAGTGCAAATGTAACCTAAACAATTTTTGAATTTATACTTTTTCGCAGGAATGAACTTTTACAATCTAACAGCAACTGGGAAAAATATAACCAAGTGATCGCAGCATAATTTCATTTCATTTGAAACTTGAAGGTGTATAAACATATTTATTTTATAAAAACTATGTTCAACGGTTGAAAACTTTATCTTAAGTGCAAATGTAACCTAAACAATTTTTGAATTTATACTTTTTCGCAGGAATGAACTTTTACAATCTAACAGCAACTGGGAAAAATATAACCAAGTGATCGCAGCATAATTTCATTTCATTTGAAACTTGAAGGTGATCTTGATCTTATGCGGTGCTAAGAATATCTGAGTGTAAGTCATACTCCCTTGCAAATACAATACAAATGGGCCTACAATCCGCAGAAATATATGCATCGTTTTGTTATAAATTATATAATGGTATTTATCATGCAGAACGGTTAAAAACATTTTCATTAGTGTAGGGTTTTATCTTGTAAAAAGAAAACAACAAGACAGGTAGACCTGCATAATGGACAGATGCCACACGGTTCATAGCAAAACAATTTCATTATATCTATGTTCAATTCAGCAAATTAGCGATTTTTATGGTTGCGTGTCTTTCTGGAACTGCTTTCTTTTGTACAGGCACTCGTCATATCAATCGCCCTGTTACTATCTAATTCCCCTATCGAGATCTCCCTCTGCATTAATATATCACAGTCGCGTATTTTTTTTTTGGCTTTGACGTGTTTGCTGAGGATCAATTTGCAGGTTGAACTTAGTGCAGGGACTCGCTGCTTCGCAGCCTCGCTTGTTTTAAATTATGATTACGTATATTGGCGAGATTATATAGACAAATATAATTATCTACTTTCTAGATTTTTCTTGTGGAATGTAAATCTTTCGGTTTTGTAAATATGAAAAATTACAAAGTTATGTTTTATAATATTTATATGATTTTATATTTTTTTAATAAACAAATATCATGTCATGTGGATGTACTATTATTTTAAAATATGATGAGGTATATTGCCGAGACTAGATAGACAAATATAAATATCTACCTTCGAGATTTATTTTTGACGAATGTAAATCTTTCGGTTTTGTAAATATGAAAAATTACAAAGTTATGTTTTATAATATTTATATGATTTTATAAATATTTTTAATAAATTAATAATTAATAATTAAATGAAAATATAAAATTTATATATTTAATTAATTTTAGTGTTTTAATTTTTTATATAGTTGGAATATCATTGTTATTCAAGGAAAGTCATACCACTTGGAATTATTTGTTGGTGGTCTGTAAGGAAGGGGGTAGACTTTCACTCCTACCAAATGCCTCTGGGTCTTGGGTCATTTACCTGTTTCCTTAAGTTTGGGGAAGGCGAACTCTTAGCCAAACATAAGCAATTTTAGGGCATACTCTAGGCACATAATTATAGTGTTTTAATTATAATGATGGAGTGCACAAAATATTAGGTATTTTTGCCTTGGATTTGGATGTCAGTTTGATAGCACAAGCCTTCAATGAATTTAATGAATATAATGCATAGACCCGGGTTGGGATTTCGATGGCACATTTAGCTTGCTTTCCACCATGTCTCGAGTATGGATCGCGATGTTGGTGTCAAGTCCAATCCCCTCCTGCATTTAAAGCACATTAAGCACATGGAAATTCCATTTGGCATCTGACATCCCTCATTCCTCATTAAAATGCTAGGAGCTCTTGACATGGTTATCAATTCCTCTAGTTGTGCGAAAGTGGTTACTCTGCTCAACTACAAAGCTTTGAATTTGTTTTCTCTACAATTATGGTTTGAGAATGAGGGCGACCTAGAAGAGGTGGCCATGGGCAAAGCCGACCTCCCCACTCTCCCTGGCATGGGCACGGGAATGAAAATTTCGACTACAGTATTCCACACCGCTTCAGAAGAATGGTGGCAAATGTTGAAGCATGTGAGCTTTGGGTCTTGGGTGACCATCTTTGGGCCCTACTCAACATCTTGGTACACCATTACTGGGACCAAGAAGACACCAATGTGTTGTTGGAAGGAAATGCCTTGGACTTGGAATTCCATTTACATCATGCAAAGTCAACTTACCACTGAATGTCTAGACTCTGACATATGCAACTTCAGGGTTTAGAGTCTCTCTCAACTAATACAATGGACAACTTCTCACTTTCTCTGCTGCATGCAGACTTTATCCATGACAAGCCTCATAGCCCCTCGCCACGATGATGCCAGTTAAGCAATGAGTCAGAGCATGTATCTACTAGTTTAGGTCCCTCCTGTGGCAAAGGTGGTGGTCACAATAGTTAGGTCAAAAATCATGGTGGTCATGTTAGTGGCTCTCTCCTACAACACTTTGAGTTTCTAGCCTCCTTTAGCTAACCAACCTCCTTGGGGCTCCCTCTGCCAGATGATCTAGACTACTACAAACCATGCCTTGTGGTCGAGGAGGACCCCCCTAAGCATTAGATGTTGTTGCTAGTCTTTCAAGGTTAGCATTGTTATATGTATTATGTTCTCGACTTTAGATATGGTTTTGTGACTAATGAGAAGCTTTTTGGTTTCTCCTCTATGAGTAGAGAGCTCCACATATCTGCCTCCATCATATGCTTCCTCAATTACAGGTCCATATTCATGGGCAATCTCTACTGAGCTCTAAGGCTCTAAAGAATGTATAAATCCCAATATCTAAGGATGAAGTAATATACTCACATAAAATGTATATTGTAAAAGAAATTATAAAAACCAATAATTGCAGATGAAGTAATATACTTACATAAAATGTAGGTTGTAAAAAAAATGTAAAACACTAGTTATTAAAACACTTTGATCTATAAAAATAATTTAAGTGGTAAAATTAATATATATTTATTTTAATTTTAGATTTCCAAATTTAGAGAGGAATTAAATTTCTTTTCAAAATAAAATTTAAGGAAATGTTTTCATATATTTTTCCTTTTATTATAACACTTTGCATCTATAAAAATAAAAAATAATGTAAGTTGTAAAACCAATATACATTCATTTAACTTTAGGCTTCCAAACATGGAGAATGATCATATATTAGATTTCCTAACATAGAGAGGGATCAAACCTCTTAAGATGCATTTTTTTTTGAATGTGAAACTTGAGGGAAAGTTTGCATATTGAAATATTATTTATACTTATGTCCATAGACATGTATCTTTTGGAAATGAGAAACGTGTCTTGTGGGGTTGCATTCAATCTCGTCCTTCTTTTCAGTTCTAACCATTCTATTTTAAATTAAAATAACAACATCAATAATCCTCCTACCTAAATTTTGTGCAACGACTTGCATCATTTTGGTGGGCACTAACCTTGGTACATCTGCATATTTACATTTTTACTCTTATCTAATTTTACACAAAGAATTGCATAAATTATGGTGAGTAGTAACTCTTGGTAAATATGTTTATTTACTTGAATATGAAGAATGTCTAAAATGACTCAACCATTTAATTTATATAGCTACACTAATACTATTTATAAAAATTTCAAATCTCTATATAAGAATATTCTTATTTTAATTCTATTAAAACTTTCTCTTACATATTTAACTACATAGATATGCAGACATGCTTTTAATTTAAAATTTTTGTGTGATATACACAGTATAAATTAATTATTTATATATATAAATTTAAAAGAAAAAGTGTTAAATGTTATGTGATAAATGTTAAGTTTTTATAGAATTACTAATTAAATTTAAATATGAAGTTTTAAATTATTATTATTTCAATTTATAAGATAAAATACTTCATATTTTATATTTTATATTTTATATTTTATATTTTATATTTTTATTTTATTTTATTTTATTTTATTTATTTATTTTTTCTTTCTTCTGAGTAAGACTAATTCTATTAACAAAGTAGAGAAATATTTACATAGAGACTGAAGTCAGTACACTGCTTTGATAAGAGGTAGAATTTTCAGGAAGAAAATAGGTAAGAAGACAAAGTTAACCCACACAAAGTTAACCCACACAAGGGACCGGGATGAAACTCTTCTGGAACTTCATAGTAAACAAAAACATCAAAAAACACAGGAAATCCACAACACAGTTTACATAGCAAACTTGCCCCCATAGCATAACCGAAAAGACACGCTAGTCATCTTGTGGTTCTTCCACAATATGGCGCCATCCAAATTCTGGCTCATCCATAGCCAAAATTATATTACATTATAGATAAAATTATTCATATTTTTAATTTTATTAAAATCTTATAAAATTACATGTAGGAAAAATTTTAGTGGTGAAATTTTGCAAATGTGTTATTTTTTTGGATATTTTTTAACAAAAATATTCGCCAATTTGATTAAAAATTGCTTTTTTTTTTTTTTTTTTTTTTTTTTTTTTTTTTTTTTTTTTTTTTTTTCTGAATAAAGACTAATTCTATTAGGAAAAGAAGAGTATAATACAATCAAGCTTGCAAGCAAGCGAAGCAAAAAGCAAGGGAGCCAAAGAGGGAAGGCTCCACCTTGCTTCTTGACGAAAAACCAAGAGAGGGCAAGAGCGAGCTCGGACTAACAAAAAGCATGAACTGAGCAGAGAGAACTACCCTGAGGGGGCAGTTACTATCACACGACTTTTTTTTCCTTTTTTCTTGCTTACTTTGACCCATCCAGAGGAGCTTGGCTGAGCTGAAACAAGTTGAAGACTATTCTGCCCTGGCGGCGGAATATCCTTATCAGAGTCTGAGGACGAAGTAGAATGAGAACGCTTCTGAGATATCTGAGAGACTGAGGGGATTGCCGGGTCGTCCAAGGGAGTATCTAGCGGAATCTCAACGTTCTGCTCATCTGCTGCAATTTCCTCCTCATCCGAGCTGGAGGAGCCTGAATCGTCCATAGGGGGGGGAGGCACACAGGGATTCCAAGCTTTGGACTTGGGTCTGCGCTTTAGATCCTTCTTTTTGTCTAGGTACTGGGAACAGGAACTTTGGAGGTGCCCTGTTTGATGACAATGGCGGCAACGGAACGCTGTATTCTCGTAATCCAAGATTTGAGTCCAATGGAAATCTCCATACTTGAGGTTTATCTGATCCGGCAGTCCTTTGCTAAGATCTATTTCTACACAGAATCTAGCATAGGTGAAGATCCCCTGTTCCTTCCGAGAAGAATCTACTGCTAGGTAGCGTCCTAAAGTTCCTGCAATGGCTAAGAAAACAGAGACATGCCATAGATGTGCCGGAAGGTTCGGTAGCCTGACCCAAATGGGAATCTTGGTGATAGCAGCTGTAGAAGGGTCGAAGTCTGGAAACCAAGGAGTAAGGAAAAGTCCAGCCGAGCCCCAGAACCAAGGGCCTCCCGTTAAGGCCTTCTGGTAGTCTTCATCTAAGTCAAAAGCCACAATGAAAAATCCTTTTGAACATAAGTATATCTGGCTTTTTTTGGACCAATTGGTATGGATCCATTGGTATAGATCTGATGTTCGAGGCCATAGCCCATTAAATCTGCAGATAAGTGCAGATTCTGCAAAAAGCTGATAACGATCGTCAATCCCAGGATGGGAGAGATTGATGGAAGGGATGTCCTCTAATTTGTCTACCAGAAAAGGCTTTGGAGCCTCAGATGGATGGCCTGCTGTCGAAGAGGGTTGTGGATGGGCAGCATCTTTGCGGACAGCATCTTTATAAGAGAAAGAAGGGGTAGAGGAGGTCTTCCTACAAGAACCCCCTCTCAGACGAAAGGTAGCTACAATAGAGGCGTCCCTCTGAATGCTGTAAAATGAGAGAGGACGGGTATTCATGAGTTGCTTACCCTTGTATATCAGTCTGAGGTGAGATGAGGGGATCCCTAGCTGGCATTCAAGATTCTGCAAAAGGTCCTGCACCAGATCCGTTGCGCGAGCCCATTGCATTGTTGTCTTGCCCGATAGATTGACTTGGATCTGGAAAACATGTGGTTCTATATGCAGATCTGGATCAGATCTGGCCTCTTCTACCCGGCTCCAACAGATCCAGGAATCCTTAGATCCGTAGCGCAAATAGGGAGAGTTATTCTCTTGACATGCGTTCATCACATTGGTCCCAACAGCCTTGCTGCCACAGCGAGCAACAGTAAACGCGTCTCCTCTGCAAGCAAACACGGGTGCTGTAGCTTGGGAAGGCGCCTTAAGAAAGGGCTTCAGCCATACGCATCCAATGCATTCCTTTCTTGCCTCCGCTGGCCCTATTGTGTCCTCTGAGCGCGCTCTCGATGACTCCCTTCGATCCCCAGTGTGCCCTCTACGCTTCGCAGTATTACTTTGTTCTTCCTGCGTTAGGGTTTGAGCTGAAACGCTATACACTGCGTTAGATCCATGCTCACGCTTAACCTTCGACCCTGATCCAGAGCTGCAGGGCCGTGTCCTTGACCAGAGGAGCTCCGAGCCAAGTCTGCCTCCCTCACCGAGCAGAGATGCCGCGCCGCCATGGATTTTGAGTGAAACAGCTTCTCTGCTCTCGGCTGCCATTTTTCGCAAAAACTCAACCCAACAATAAATCTAGTTAAAAAGTCAAAATTGCTTATTTTTTACATACATATGATAGATGATATTTGCCAAAAACTTACCAATTTTAATAGTAAATTACATGTTTTTATTATTAAATATTTACTTACTACTCAATTTACATGTATATGCTTTTATATTTTTCTTTAACATATTAATTATTTATATATATTTTAATATTTTAATTTATAAACATATTATTATATTAAGAAAATTTAATGTAAGTATCAAATTTTTATAAAGGTATTAATAAAAATTATTATTATTATTATTATTATTATTATTTTGTAAGTAAACACTTATGGAGATTTGAACGGATCATCTATCACAAGAAGTGACTTAACTCTTTATCCATTCATTGTCAATCCAAATCCTATTGACTTTTATTAACAAAATTTAAATATATTATAACTATTATTCATTTTTTAATTGAGAACTAATGTGGTTATATGCAGGGCACTCTAAGAGGAAGTGGTTTTCATCCTCGATGCTCCTATTCTCACAAATATGGCAGATCCTTTCCATCCATGGCGTTTTAGGAACTGCCCAATGGCCTGTTTCACTATGGAGCTCATGAGAATTCATTCTAATCTTTGCTATATTAATTTTCTTCTTTGAGCTAGTTAAAATAGAGAGATACTTTTGATCTTCAAGGGTGGGGTTGATGACCTTCTTATAATAACTTAATTTTATTTTAGACCCTAAATCTTTCTCACACCACAATTTTTCTTTGAACTTAGAAGTAACAATATCTTTAATGTTATTTATGTTTTGCAAAGCATCATTCTCATTGATCTCCCAATAGTTTAACCAGGCCCTTGTGTCTTTATGCCATCCTCGGTTAAGCCTTAGGTGGTTTTGGCTGGAATTTAAAGCTAGCTTAGGAAGTCTTTGATTGTCTATGTTATTGAGCTTGTGCTTGTACAACAGAAACCTGAGCATAGCAAGGCTCTCAATAGGAGAAAGACCTGCTTCTATAAGGAGAATAGGATAGGGTGTATTACTTTTAATTTTCAGGTTATAAGTTATAAAACGCTTCTGGATTTGCTCAATTTTTCTCCATGATTCTTTGGAGATGCTGCAGCCCCAAACTTCACAGTCATATAAGATAACAGGAGTGACTAAATTATAATATACATGTTATAAATGATTATTAATAAAATTATAATATATTATACCAAGTCTTTTCCATAAATCACAAAGAATTTGAGGATAGAGATAGATACCCTGACCAATGCAATGGTTTAATCCCAATAAATAATATTATATTCAACTTAAGGTTAGAGTAATAAATAAATAAATAAATAAATAACATTAAAATAAATAAATAAATAAATAAAAATATAAAGTAAAATAATAGAATAAGAAGGAATAATAATAATGGATAAATAAAAAAACAAAAAAATTAGAATATATTGTTTTTTAATTGATTCAATATTATTATTATTATTTAATTTAATACTTGATAAACAAAAAAATTAGAATATATTTTTTTTAATTGATTCAATATTATTATTATTATTTAATTTAGTACTTTATTTTTCTTAATTTCACATTTTATTGGAATTTAATTTTTTAAATTTATTAAAAGTAATGGACTATTTTGCTAAATAAAATGTGTTTATGTATAAATGAATGTTATAAATAATAATGAGGAACTTATCATGGAGGAACTTATTAGAATTGGAATAATCTCAAATCCCCAAGACACCCATGTGAGATCTCATTAACCAGTTATGATTTTTTATCAATAATTATTAGGTGGATGACAAGGATTTAACCTCCATGAAATATTCTACAATTTTCAAAGTAGTATACACAAATCAATGCTTGAGATTTATCTCCAAAGTAGTTATGTCTTTTTTATTCTTAATTAATTTAAAAAAATGTTATATGAACAAGTGTCATATGAAATGAGTTATGGATTTTTGGGCATATAATATTGATGAGCCATAGTAATGGCCCATGATATTATAACAAAGCCTATTTAAAAATTAAGATTCTTCACGATAAAGTAGGGATGAATATATTTAATTAATTTTTAATATTGAGATTAAAATTAAGATTAAATTTGTTATTTTTTTTTGAAAAATAATAATGATAATAATTTAATTTTAATATTATGGCTAAATTAGATATCAAATTGATCTATGAGATTTTTTCATTTAAAGTTTATAAAGATATGTATATTTTTATCTTTCTTGAATTTGAACCTATAATATTTTACCAAAGAAACACATACTCTTGATAGTTGTTATATATATATATATATATATAATTTCTCTCTTTTATATTTATACTTTGTTAATATGAAATTGAGATTTATAATTTCTCCATTTCACATACAAAACAAATATATGTGTTGTGAAAAATTTCCAAACTATAAATGCAAGAGTGAGGAGTGTTTACTTATTGTTTCAAATTAAAAATGGGGAAAATGTTTACTCACTCATTATTAAAGAAAAGTAAAGCATAATAGCAAAATTATTAACAATGTTAATATTCAAGTGATGGAAAAATTATCACATCAATTAAATAACTCACTTTCATTTAAAGTAAATATTTCCAATTTTTTTGTAAGCTTGGTAGGACTATATCTTCATCATGTTCAACTTCTCACGGAAATAGAGGGGATAGCACAAGATTTGAACCCAAGACTTCCAATTGCCAATTGCCAATTGAGCTACCCCCAAACGAATTAAATATTTCCATTTAAAAAATATATTATAATTATTTTAATTTTTAAATATAATTACTTTTTAAGTTATAAAAAAGTTTCGAGTTAATCAAATTCACTTTTAATTAACATTATTTTAAATATTTTACATTTAAATCTTTATATTAGTAATTTTTTTTTTTTTTGTTCTAAGTAAGTTTAATCTATTAATATGATAGAGGATTTGAGCATCATTCATCACACAGTCAGATTAACTAGCTTTGACTGCCCCAACAGAGGGGAAACCAGTCCAAAAAAGCATAAGTCGAAAAATAGCCCACGCAGGAGTTACTAGTTTGATCACATCACAACAGAAACAGTTTAAACAAATCATAATCCTAACCAGGAGACACAGAAACTTAACCAAAACTTCCTAGTCAACAAGACAAAACGTCCACCTGACAAACTCGACACCTGGCTATCAATTGTCCAAGGTTGGTTCCTCCACAATCGGACACGCGTACTTGTCCGAATCTTCATCCTCGTCTGAAGTGCCATGTCCATGTGCTGGATGGTCTCCCTCCATGCTGCATGCACCCACACGTGTCCCTGATGTGTCTCCATGACGACTACCTGATGCCTGCGTGTTACTGAGATTACCCTCCTCAACATGCTGATTGCCAGCCACCGCTTTACCATGCAAGTGGCTCGATCATCATCCGCTCTTTGATCACCAGTGTTGCCTCGGCTCCTGCTTCTTGGTTCTGCTCTGTTCGGCTCATCATTGTGTTTAGCCAGAGGAGCTGGCGGCTCAATTTATTCCGTGAAAGTAATTGAAACGGTGGCAATGATTACTGGGGGATTCAGAGAGCTACGAAATCGAAACTGCGTGGTATGAGGAGCAGGATGCAAAGGTAGGGGGAAATTAGCAGTGCGAACTGCTGCATCTCCTCGTCCTGTGCCATGGAGCCAGGCTCTTCCTCTTCCACTGCGGGTGTTTGGGTAATGCCCAGTGAAACTAAGCGGGTTGGGGTTATCGGCTAAGGAAGAAGGGGAAACTGAATCGGGGCTGGGCATTGTAGGTGAGCGAGAGCTTCTGCCTCTAGTGCCCCCTCTCCTACTTCGCATACGGTGGCAGACCATGATGGGGATGGAAGCAGGGGAAGTAGCAACGGGGATGGTGGAGGAATTGACAGAGGAACGATGCGGGGAATTTACAGAGGAATTATGGACCTAAGCTAGATTGCAGAGGCGGGTGTGGGAATGGTGGAATCCATTGCCCAGGTCAAAGTAGCTTAACAACCAGCATCGACTACCTGTGACAGTGCGCACATTAGGCTCTCTAGCCTGTAGAGGACAAACACAGTGAATCAGGGGGGGAGGAATAACATAGTAGTTTGCAGGCTCCATTGTTATGTGAGAATTGGTTCTGCCTTGGCCTGTGCATTCATTAAATGGTGCCTGCAAGGTGCCTTGAATGCAATTCAGATTGGCATGGGGGAAGTTGTAGGGGGCCATGTGGCCAACCCGTCCACCGCCTTGCTGTCTTGTCATTTTAATGTCTGGGATAAACACCCGCATCCGGGTTATATTAATAAAAACTTGATCACCTTAATTTTTACAATTATATTACATATTTAAATTACTAAGAAATAGAAAATAAATATGCATCACTATAATATGGCATTGAAAATAAAATATAAATTAATGAAGTCATAAAAACTTTTACAAGAAAATAATTTTATTTTATTAAAATATAATTAATTATCTTCATCTTGGAACTAGGAAAGGTACAAGGGTTTTACATAGGTTGATTATGATACATATAATGTGTAGTCGAATATTTATTTATATATCATAAATAAAAACTAAATATATTCATTTTTAGGATGCGGTTATGAAGCTTCATGTTCAAAATCCATGATTTTTAAATTTTGTGGAAAAAACCTGTGAAAAGTTTAAGAAACCAACGGACTAACTTAGTGAGTCCATCATCAGGGCAATATGATTTTTCTTTTGAGAAGAAAGAGCGTGAAATCATGGAGCTATTAATAGTTGAATAAGAAATTATTTGAGGTCTTCTTTTTTGTCAGCTTATTAAATGACTAACTAGCTAATAGATTTTATTTATTTATTATTTATTATTATTATTTTAATTAATTAATTAATTTACTTTATTTTATTTTATATATATATATATATATATTTATTTTATTTTATTTATTTATTTATTATTATTATTATTATTATTTTTTCTTTATTTCTTTTTCATAATGTGTTTGCTGGTTTAAATTAGAGATTGATTATGTACATATGTTTTTAAGTTTATTTGTTGAAAATTATTTATTGATTTCTTAATAATTTTTAATTAATTAATTAATATTATTATTGTTATTATTTATTTATTTATTATTATTATTATTTTTAATTATTTAAATTCTATTGGTTTAATTAGGGATTAATAAGTAAAAAATAAATAAAATAAAAAAGGAGTGAATGTAGATATACAATAAACAAACAAATAAATAATTAAATAAACAAACATTACCTCTAACAAATAACACCTTATTTAACCCTAATTGTCATCTTAAATTAACCTTCAAACTATAACTTTAAATAATATTCATTACTATTAAAGCATTTAATACATAAGCAAAGAACATAAATGAATAAATAAACAAATAAATAAATTATTAATTATATAAATCTAAACAAATACATAATTAATCTCTAATTAAACCAATAGCATTTAAATAATTAAAAATAATAATAATAATAATAAATAAATTAATAAATAATAACAATAATAATAATAATTAATTAATTAAAAATTATTAAAGAAAAAAGAAACATCATAATCATAATCATAATAATAATAATAATAATAATAATAATAATAATAATAAATAAATAAATAAATAAATAAAATAATTAATATATATATATATATATATATATATATATATATATATAAAATAAAATAAAATAAATAAATAATTAACATCATCATAATAATAATAATAATAATAATAAAAAATAAGAAATAAAATCTATCAGCTAGTTAGTCATTTAATAAGCCGACAAAAAAGAAGACCTCAAATAATTTCTCATTTAACTATTAATAGCTCCATGATTTCACGCTCTTTCTTCTCAAAAGAAAAATCACATTGTCATGATGATGGACTCACTAAGTTAGTCCGAAACGTTGGTTTCTTAAACTTTTCACAGGTTTTTTCCACAAAATTTAAAAATTGTACCAGCCTGTATGGACTCGCTCTTTAAAACAAAATCCATGATACCTATAATATAGTGGGGAATGGACACCTCAAATTAAATTTGATTTAAATAAGTCATTTTCGGCATGACATTTTACACTATTCTTGATGCTAGCATATTAATCAATATGATAAGATTTACATTAAATTATGTATTTTTAAAGATTTTTTTTAGTTAATATGATATAAAATATTTAATTGAAAAATTAAATGGGCTTAATTTTATTTTTTTCCTACCAATTTAGTGCTAGATCATAACCTAACCAATTTTTTTATATAAAAAAAAATATCTAAATTTTTGGTCAAGTTTGTATAGAAATTTAGGCTTTGAGGATTCTTAAGATAACTCCCACACAGACTTCTTAAGTTGACACGGTCACTCGTTATTATGGGACCCACACGAGTGGTGTAAAAGCAACCCTGGAAAGATGAGAAAGAAAGAAATGAAATTTTAACGTCCACAAGGCTAAAGATAACCTATACGACATCTTTTAGAGTGCAAAACTTGAAAACAAGTATGCACCTCAAGAGATTTAATCATTTTCAAAATGGATCTATATTTGTTCTATATATGCATATAACATGTGTAACATTTCATTTTTAAAACTATATTTTTGAATGCATAAATAGATACAATGCCTTGAAAGTTTACTTGGACACTTGGATTGTGTAAACTACACCACATAAATTTGTAATTCCATCCAATTTTTGCTAGACAAAATTTAAATTTAAATTTAAAACTCGAATTAATGACTCCAAATTAATTTGATTTTTTTAAAAAGGGATAGCTAAAATTCTAAAACAAACCCCCTTCTTTGTGTTGATTCCATAATATCATGGAATCCTGAAAGATGATCTTTATTTGATCTCATTATCAACACACTGACTTTAGTCATTTTTTGTGTACCACTTCTTGACGAGGACCTATAGTAATACTTCTCCTCATTACCTTGCATGTTGTAGCTTGTATATAACATGTATATAAGATTTTGACATAGTGGTATGATTGGAAAAAAATGATTTAGCCAAGTGGGTTGTAGCTTGGATATAATATGTATATAAGATTTTGACATAGTGGTATGATTGGAAAAAAATGATTTAGCCAAGTGGTTTGAGCAACATTTGTTAGGGATCGACACAAGTGTCATTACCTTGCATGTTAGAGCTTGGGTATAATATGTATATAAGATTTTGACATAGTGATATGATTGGAAAAAAATGATTTAGCTAAGTGGTTCGAGCAACCTCTGTTAGAGATCAACACAAGTGTGAAACTATTGCAACCTTGAACATATTTTCTCTCCTCCATCCTCCACTCTTTAGATTATTATCTTTCTTTTATTGCAATTTTATAGGATGTTCAATTTTTTAAGTGTATCTTTACACCATTAAAAACAATGACTAATAATACATTTTCAAAATAAAAAAATTATAAACATAATGATTTATCTAAGTGATAAATTAAATAGATATTATAGAATTAATGCAAATATCGAATACCACAGAGATCCTTGATAAATCGCAAATCTGAATTTCTTAGCAACAGAGTAACGTGAACCGTAAAACCTTCCCATTCATAGTTGTAATGAATTTCAAAACAATTTATAAAGACGTTTTTAGTTTGTTTTCTGTTTTTTCGTTTTATTCGCAGTAACCCTAGGCGGGCCCACCTGAAGTAAAGAATTTCAAACAAATCTACACTGAGAAGTGTTCCAAATGAATAATCGTGTAATAGCATAAAGATATAGTTCCGTGATCCGTATATAAATTTAGAGGCCTGATTTGGATGCGCTCTCTCCATGCTTTACACGGTTTTAAACTTACGGGTAAGGAAAAGCAAAGTCCGTGAAAGAAAGTCGGTTGGTAAAGACAAACGGATCGAAGATGGTGACAGGTGGAAGCAACCGTTAAGAAACCGAAATTTGATTCAGGTGGTGATGAATTTCTGGGAAGGTTGGAAGGTTTTACGTTCCCATCAGTCCATATGATTTAGAGAGCGCGGAGGAATTAGGGTTTTTCTTATTTTTGCTGTCGTGGTTGGTTAAGACGAAGAAGAACAAGATGTTGAGGTTGGAGTCGTGGAATTATGTGGGGTTGGCTCAGAAGCCCACGCGCGTCACCCACTCCTGCGTCGGAAACTTCACTGCCCCGGAGGATATCAATCTCATCATTGGGTATTATGCATTCCTCCCTGCAGGTTTTCTGTTATCCAATTTCTTCTATACGGCAGCTAATTGAATTTTTTTATAACTGTTCGCTACATTGCAGAAAATGCATGCAATTGGAGATACACCGCTTTACCGATGGGGGCAGCTTGGAGGTATGTATGCTCATACCTTACCCTCCCCTCTATTCTCTCTGTTCATGAAAATGTAAATGTAACATGACCTGCATTTTTTCTTTTTCTCCCATTTAAGATGAAAAATGGCATTATCCACGGTCACGTTCTCATGCATTGTCTTCTTGAACCATTTTTGTAAAACAATGGTATAACTGGGGATTTAACTATGAAACTAGTAATAGTAAAATGCCGTGAAATATGGCCTATTTAGGCAAAACTGCACGGTAAGCTTCCTGATTAGGAAAAAATGGGGCAAAAACTACATTTAGGGTATAAACAATTCATTGGAACACATTGAATGATGAATTTTCTACGGAACTTGATAGATACATACCCTTTTATATGAGACTATATATAATGATATCCCTACCTAAAATAGCATTTCCCCTTGCCAACGAACAAGTACATCATTTGGATGTGATCTAACATCTATATCTAGATTATCTTAATGTTTTTTAGAGAAAATATTATTTCATCTCTAGATCCTGGTTTATAAAGCATTCCTTTAGTATAGAGGGCATTGAATAAAATGTAACCAGAAAGGAGCCTCATTGAAAGGTCTCCTATTCCAATTAATTCACCCTTAGACATTCAACTTATTCATTATGAAGGTTTCATATTCTATAAAGCCTCATTTTTAAGAGGTTTTCTTAGTCCTATTCCAATTAACATTCACTAGCTTTAGAAGTTGAACTTATTCATTATAAAGGTTTCATTTTTCTATTTAAGTATTTACATGTAATATTCCCTTCAAGAGTTTTCAGATTTTCCAATGAATTTTCTGAGTCGTGTTTGGTCCAGTCTTTGAGACATTTCATCAAACAGTTTTGAAGATAATTGTTGTAGGTGTCTATTTAAAAATCAGGTCTCAAGTAAATGTGCACAGTACCCCAAAAATACCAAAATGAAGCATTCCAAACATTATGATTGATTTATATATAATGCTCGGAGAACATTTGTGAGTGCTTTTCTCAAATGGTTTGTGAATAGGTTGTTGAATGTGTTCTTCTTGTTATGTCACATTAATAGGGACAAACAGTGTTAAATAAAGACTTGGGGAAACAACCCAGTTCAGAAGTAATAATCATACGGGTACCAATGATGAATTTAACGCTGGAAAGTAAACGCTACAACCATAAAAAATCATTGAATCTCTGATATATAAACCCAGAAATATATATTCCAAATATGCACATCTTATAGAGTCATTAGACATGAACACAAAGAAGAAGACTGATAGAGGAACCTGGTTGTTTAATTACAACAGACATATGACAAACTTCAGGCCAGAAATACTAGTGAATCTGCTACAACAAAGATACTACAACAATAATATGCCATGGTGATGTCACTTTCTGCTCAACTGAAAGATGAACTCAGCCCTCAGGTAGTGAGAGACATATGCTCTCCTCCAAACTGATATAAGACCACTGTACTGTGCCAATAATTCGCTCCTCCTCCTCCTCACTGCTGATACAAAATGATTCAGCCTATTTTCTTGTGTAACAATTCGGCCTCTTAAACTTCACTGCTGATGCAAAATTGTTTTGGTCTCTCTCCCTGCATATAATTCAGTCTCCTTGTTAGCAGAGTGCTGGAAATTTCTTGGAGAAATGGCACTTGAATCCTCAGTCTTTTTGAAGAAGAAATATGGCCTAAAGCCAGAATAACCGATCTCTAAGATGCCTATCAGATTCGACCTCTAAGTCTGGGAACAGATAGATATTTGGCCCTTCTAAAGGTGTCCTTTATTTTCGCACCTAAATGAAATACTTGGCCCCTCGAAATATGGAAGTAGTCCTACATACAAATAAGGGTCACAATGTTGGAGATTCTATGCAATAAGCACAATTGAAAGATCTGAAATACTTTTCCCAAAGAACTAACTAGGGTGGCACTCAAAGTCCACTGAAATTAGCTTTGAGTTTTGCTTGAAACTTCTTTTCTATGTCAAGAGATAAATATGAATAGAATGATTTGCAATTGAGTCCATCCTCCTTTCCATTGAGCCTCATTCTAGCTTCTAGATTCTCTTTTTCCTATTATTTTATTGGTGGGGCCCATTTTCCACTAGGAGACTTTTTGCTGTCATTTTAAATAAAATAATAATTTGCCTCATTTCTCAATAAAATAATAATTTTCCTCCATTCTCCAATAAAATAATAATTTTCCTCCATTCTCTAATAAAATATTATTTTGCCGCCATTCTCCATTAAAATAATAATTTTTGCCTATTTTCCACAAAATAATATATTTTCCCTTTTAATTCAATATTACCAAAAATTGGCAAAACTCCTTAGTGATTTTTGGCATTTGCACTCACAAAATTAGGAACATTACAATCTTCCTCGCTAAAAGTTGCTTGTCCTCAAGCAATATCCATATGCTATAGCTCCACAAATTGGCCTAGCTAATGCTAGGGTCCCAAATGTTCCACTGAACCACTCCTCGTTGTTGCGCCACCATCACCCTCGTTGTTGCGCCACCATCACATGAAAAAATCTTATGACACTAGGGTCCCAAACCATCATGATCCCTATGAAGCCCCCTACCCTCCACTCACCATCCAACAAGATGGAGTCACCAGAAGCCCTCTGCATATTGCTAGTAAGTAGAGTACCTAGGTAGAGAAAAATCCTAATCAACTCCTCGAGAAGCTGCCCTACGGAGTAATCAATCTCATGCACTTCAAGAGTATACTCCTGAAGATAGAGTCTAACCCCTATGGAGATGAATCCTTCCCTGCACAACCGCTATGGAGATGAATCCTTCCCTGCACATGCTCCTCCTTATCTTCTCTTGTTGAACATCCTACCATACTGGTGAAGTCCCCCATGTCATCAACGAATCACTAAAACCCAATGGAAGATATGAATGATATTCCCATGTAGAAACCAACTCACCCCTAAGGGCAACTGAACTAGTAAGTCCCGTGATGCCTAGATCTCATGCTAGTCTCAAAAGGGTGCCACCACGCTGACGTTGTGCCACTCTGACTATGACAGGCTGCCCATCGTGCGTAGATTGTATCCTCCTCTCCTGGAACCTGATGGCAAAATATCTGTGAATGCCATGCTCATCTTGCCCAGGAATTTGCATGATGTCAATGTCTACCCATCCATTGTCAATCTCAATCTTGAGTAGCATTAGGAAAAGTTTTCCTCGCCATACAATGGAGGTCTCAGTGATCCCCCATTTGTCAAACCCAAGGTGAATTAAATCATCCTCTGCCATGATCCTACTCATCACGGAATGGAGTGACATATCAGCCAACTGAATCCCTGGATCCCATAACCAGATTTGTTGCGGCATAGTCCTAACAACTACTGCAATCCACCTATTCCATGTCTTTGATCCCTACATGCAATCAATATATAGACTCAATATAACATGAAACAATATGGTGCATGCAAAACTGCCCTGCGCCTGCTAGACCACATATTGAGATCTACTATCTCGTCTCTTGAGGGTGCACCCCAATATTGCCTGGAGTTTAAACATCTACTTGTAAGTAAGGACTGCCATCCGCTATACATGCTTCTGTGACACCTTAGAATGTCCTCTCCAAAAATGTGTCATGCATCCATCTAAGCGTGAGCTTAGGGGTGGAGTGCATGCTCCCTTTGTCGCAGATCAGGCCAATCTTTGACCTGCATCTTCCAACTCGTGCACTGACCTTATGCCAAAATTAGGAAGTCTCTCTCATGGTGCACTAAGTCCCGACCAATTGTCTTAGGTGAGCCTCCCATGCCCTATTTCTCATGCTAAGAGTGTTAAGGGACAACATTCAAATGCTTTGCAATTGCAAGCAATATGAAGGAGAAACGAGTATGTGAGTTCCAAGGGGTATGACCAAGAGATGCTCATGTGTGCCCTCATCGATCTTGGGTAAGCCAAACCCAATGGTGTGCCTAATGTCCTTGTCAGGAGATCTCACCTGAAGCAATGCTCTAAAAGCTATTGTGTAACTTCATACACTGTTGCACACCGACCTGTACCCCTGCACTCCTGTGTAATACTAAACTCCATGGCACAACTCTGTGCACCACTTGACGTCAACACCCACTGTTGTATCACCCTGTATCATCTGGTATCCCACATGTGCCAATGCATCTACCACTTTGCTAGTGTACCCACCATGATGTGAGCTACACCTCCTCATATGCCTTGGTAGACCTAAGTGGCTTAACTCCTCACATGCGATAAAAAATAACACCACTTTGCCGAACCTCAGTAGCTTTGGTGCCCTATACATCAATGAGAGGGTACTGTCTCCATATAACGTTCTCTCTGGTGGCTTGCTGATGCCACCTCCTCCTACAAGCTCTTGTCAGAGTATGCTAATCATCCTACGATCCCATGTACGACCAACCTGCCATGGTAACTCACGAAATCTGCCTGCTCCCTTGTTAACCCATCGTGTCACTAGTGTTGTCTGGGACTCTGGTCGAGTTCTGAAAGTGTGTGCGCGCCCAATCATTGGATCCACCACCTAGCTACCTCCATGACCTATCATCTCCATGATGTGGTGGGGAATCCCACCTCGATCCCAACAAAAATCTGGCCGCTAAGCTCCTTTGGTAACCCATGGCCCCTACTGAACTATGCCCTTGGCCATGAATATACCCAGACACCTAGCCCACTCCACGAGGTACCAATTCAATACTCTTGCCATCCTATCCCAAAAGAGGGATTGAAGGCACAATCTCCTGTGCAAGGAACAAGCCCTCCAAGCTGATGTAGTGTCATACTCAACTCATGTCACTTAATTCTACGGACCTAGTCATCCCTTATGGTTTCTCTAGATAACTCCTCTCTCGATCCATTGCATAGGGTTGGGATAATAATGTTGTACGCCCCGTTAGTGTGCCTTTGAAGCGAACTGTGCTAAAATCCCAACACGTGCTCCCTTCACGGCTCCTCATCAATGGCTAGACCGTAAGATGGCTCCTCATCCTCCTCCATAATGGGCTCAACTTAAGCCTCCAATTGCTTCTCCATACACAACCCATCATGCAAAACATTCTCACCAGTCAGCTGGGGGAGATTGCCATCTGGAAGCTCTTTCATGGATTTGGACGCCTCTGTGTGTAATGTTCCAAACTAGGAAAATAGTGCTATGCAAAGCAAATAATAAAAACAACATCATAAAATTGAAACATTCAGTGCACACCCATAAAAAGTCCAGGAGTATCCAACAACTGAGCCATTTTATTATAATTTGGGAGAAAAGTACAATAATGTGGAAGTGGTGCACCTGTGCTTGCCTCAATGACGAGTGTGATCAAACCCACGTGGTAATATGTCAAGCCAAAATGGCATAATAATTGCTGCAATGATGCCTTGCGTTGCCCCTATGAAACTATATTGTCTGCTGCAAGGATGTTGCTGGAAATCCCACCTTTGGTGCTCAGAAAATTACGAAAAATTAACCTCGGCCTCTCCACCAAATACGCAGAATAACCCACGAAGGAATTGGCCAAATGGTGACATTAGAATTTTGGCCCAAATTCTTCTTAGCTCCCTCCTCCAGCTGCTGGATGAGTTGGGACCCTCGTTTGACCCCTTAGATCTGCCCATAAAATTCTATAAAATTAGGTGTGTGATCCTTGCCCAAAACCCATAAAGGGTTTCCCTTGGTTCCAACCTTCAAAAATTGACCCTTCACAACTTGGCCCTCCTCCAATTTTGAATTCTGTTGCTGTGACTGATCCTGTCAATCTCTGCTCTCCCGACTTCAGTGATCCTCCTCAAATGGCCCTCCAAGTGATATCCTACTTCTCTCGGCCAACTCCAACTCACAATTCCTTCCTCTGACTCCCAAGTGAGCCTAGTGATGGCTCTCTGCGTAGGCTCAGGTGACTCTAAATTGAATTGCTCCAATGTAACAACCTATTGCTCCAAAACTCTACCAAAAGGTTGATCCTCCACTGTAGCTTCAATGCCCAAACTCCCCCGACAGTTGCTGCCCGGATGAACCCACAAGCAACACCTGCGTGATCCCCTTCTGTGTCCTCTAGAAACACACATTGGCTAAGACAAATGTTGAATGATATGACTGTGAAACTCCACCGACTCTCCTCCAAGGTAGTACGAATTGCCTTCCTAGGGTGGCACTCAAAGTCCACCGAAGCAAGGGTTGAGATCTTCGCTTGGAGACACTCGTGTGCTAAGCAACACGCTAACCCGGCTAAGTAGCTTGAGCAACTAAGGTTGACGTCAATATGTCAAAAGATAAAATGCTGAAATGAGAAGAGTTTCCTTCCTTATATAGATTTTGTGGAGCACTTTTCCCTCCTTTTTCTCTCCATCGTGGGTCCCTCACTTAACCATCGATTTCCCCTCCATGCAAATCAAACTAGGGAATGTGTATTCTACTAGTGTGGGTGGCCCCCACGTACAAATTAACCACATCAAAATAACTTCTACTAAGTCTAGCCTCCTAACAAAATCAAATGGGCCCCGTCACCTCCAAAATCGACCCCAAAATGTAGAAATTAATCCTGGTCCAAAATAATTTAGGAAGGGACATTACAGTCCTCCCCTCCCAAATGTTGCTTGTCCCCAAGCAACTTCAGTGCTGGATGCTCAAGTATGTGCTCGCCCTCCAAAGTAGCATCCTCATCTGGCAAGCTCCTCCAATGCACCAAAAATTGCTTGTCCTCAAGCAATGCTTGAGCAAGCATTCTCTCTAACTGCTGCTCCCCACTGTCACTGCAAAATGTGCCAGGGTCCCAGGTGTGCCACTGGATCGTGCTTGACCTTTGCACTGCCCTTATATGAAAGAATCCTTCAATACTAGGATCCTAGGCCATCCTGTCCAACATGAAGCTCCCCTCGCTCCACTCATTATCTTGCTCGGTTCAAGTACCAAAAGTCCCCTGCTCCATCAGTGACTCGCTAAAGCCTAATGGAAGATTTGTATGATCTCCCCTTGTAGTAGCCAGCACATCCCTAAAGGTTATTGAGTTGTGAAGAACTGTGATGCCCCAGTTCCCTGCTAGTCCTAGAGTGGTGCCACCATGCTGACGCTGCGTTACTCTGACTATGACATACTCCCCATCGTGCGCAGACAGTATCCTCCCCTCTTGAGTCCTAGTGGCGAAAAATTTGTGAGAGTCAAGCTCATCCTCCCTGGGCATCTCCATGATGCCAATATCTACTCCTCCACTGCCAATCTCAACTCTGAGCCATAATAGGACAAGTCTGCCTTGCCATGCAATGGAGTTTTCAGTGATCCCCCATGTGGCAAACCTAAAGTGAACTGGATCTTCCTCTGCCATGACCTTGCCCATCATAAAGTGGAGTGATCTGCTCACCAATCGGATCCATGGATTCCCCAAACATACGGGGAGCTCATAACTCCCACTCCTCACAGGATGTCGCTGCGTAATGTCTTTACCATCTAGAACCCATTTGGCCCTCATCTCTGATCCCGGTATGTATTCCTTGGGTGGACCCCAAGTATAAGTAGTAGGCTAAGTCACCTGACATGGGGATTCGGGACACGTAGGATTCGAGATTCGTGGTGTCGGATTCGGACACGCTGACCCCCCAGAACAGGACACGTTATATATTATTTTATTAATATATATATATATATATATATATATATATATATATATATATATTTAAAATATATATATATATATATATATTTAAAATATATATATATATATATATATATATATATATATTAAAAATTAGATATTATCATATTTCTTACACAAATTTTAATTAATGATACAAATTTATTGATATCAAACATAGATCTTCATCTATAGCTATTAGCATGCATAGTACATACAAAATTCAAATAAATGTCAGTGGTACTGGTCACATAAATGATAAATCTATTAAAAATTTAAATCATGATTCATAATTCATAACTGAAAGACAACTTACAACTACAAGATAGTAAGATAAACACACTGACAACTGTAGTTTTCTCATTAAGTCATCAAATCAAAATGTGTTACATAGGTAGTGTTGGTGCAATGCCAATGGCAAATAGAAATAGAAAATATAAAACAACTACAGCCTACAAGTATACAAGCCTCAAGGCATCAATCAGCATCAGAATCAGGATCACTGCCCCCATCATCATGGTCCCCACTGCTCTCCTCTGCATCCTCCTCCTCCCCTGTATCCATAGTCGCCTCTGCATCTGCTGGTATGGAGGTTGACCCCTCTAAGTCATCAAAACTAACAAGGTCTAGCACTGGATCACTGAGATCCATGTTGGCCAATGCCAACTCAATAGTGGTATCCAGACCCATATCACCAGGAAAGACATCCCACATCTTTGTCTTTCCCCTCAACCACTCTTCCCTCTGCCTGTAAATAAGACGAAGGTTGGTGTGCACATACACCATTGTCTCTGCCCTGGACTGCTCAAGCTTGCTCTTCTTCACATTATGCAAATTCCTATATGTGCTCCAATTCCTCTCGCAACAAGAGGATGAAGTCACTTGAGAGAGGACCCTCATGGCTAACTGCTGAAGAGGAGGGCTTGTTGCCCCATGATTTGCCCACCAAGAATAGGGCTTCTTAAGCCCCCTGTCTCTAATCACATCATAACCTCCAAATCGACCAGTGCCAGTGGAAAACTCTGCAAAGGCATCCTCCACCTCAGCAAGCAATGCACTATCCTGATAAATCCGCCTGAATGCCTCTTTCCTCCCATGTGAGATTTCACCATCCATGTGAGGAGGGAATCTGCTGGAAGGTCCACCATTCAGCCACTCATGGCTGTAGTATTTGGGGTTCAGTGAGTGAGCCAAACAATGTAAAGGTGTACAATTGTTGTCCCATCTGCTGACAAGAATATCATGTATTGTATCGCAGAAGGCCTCTGGTGATGTCTCATACTCGGGGCACTCACTCTGTAGAATAATGCTCCTCACAGACTCAATCATGGAATCCCATCCCTCATAAACCTCTCCTAGGATGGGTTTGTCTGTATCTGCAACTCGAAGCAAAGAAATGATAGGGCCCATGATCCGAATAATTAGATCTACCCTCTCCCACCAAGCATCATCTAGTACTGTGTCCTTCACTCTTTTAGAGGCTGCCTGATCTGTCTTTCTCCAAAAAGACCAAAACCCAAAAATAATCATGGACCCAAGAGCGGTCTTGACCTCCCTCAACCTCTTCAACATCATGAATGAAGATGCAAACCGTGTATCAACAATCTTCAACAATGATAGATAGCTGTACTCCTTGTAGATAGTGAGGGCATTTGTATGATTTTGCACAAAGTTACGGATATGTCTTGCATCCTCAATAATGCTTTCAATCCAAAGCACATCAGAAGCAATGGATTTCAGTGCTAAGTTCAATGAATGGACAATGCAAGGTGTCCAAAACACTTGTGGATATTTAGCTTCCACAATCATGCCAGCAACCTTGCAAACAGGTGCATTATTTGTAATGGTTTGCACACAAGATTCAACACCTACATCTTCAACAAATTTAATAAATAACTCACCCATAAATTGTGCATCCTTGTATTCGCCAAGTGTATCCACTGCTTTCATGAAAACTGGACCATTCAAGGAAGACACCATGAAGTTGATTATTAGGTGTCGTGCTAGATCTGTCCATCCATCAGAAACAATGCTAACCCCAGATGTTGGCCATGATGCCATAATAGGCTCAAGCATTTTTTGCACCTATTTTTTTGCCTTCGTCAACAATGTGGTTCTCAGCTTCTCTGACCCAGGAGGCACATACCCTGCTGGAGCCCCTTGAGTTAGAGCTCGGCACATCTCAACAAATAAAGGTGAATGTGCAACATTAAATGATATGAAGTTTTGATAGAAGAAGAAGGCAATGGTGAGATCAAGCTCTTCCCGTCTCTCTTTTTGGAAAACCTTGTCCATTGGACCAAGTGATCTTCTTTTTGATGTTTGTCCCCTAGTAGAGGTAGAACTCTCAAATGGAAATTTGGTGGTGGCTTTCCTCAAAAGTGGAAGGGGGTCTTCATTCTTGGGTGTTTTTGATTTTGAAGCCAGTGCCACATGTTCCATACCAACATTGGCCTCCTTTTCCAATTCTTTTCTCTGTTGTGAAGTAATAGCTCTACAAGATCCAATCCCACAACCAGGTAAAGCCAACAAATGTGATTTCACACGGTAATATGTGCTTTTGAAAGAAATGTTACAAAAGTTGCATTTCCATTGCACATTGCCTCCTCCCTTTCCCTTGTTGTTTGGCCCATCCTCTCTTGTGACATATTTCCACAATGGATATTTATCATTGTCTTTAAGTCCTCTTCCCTCAACATTACTTGCAGCAGACTCTGATGATATTGGGGGAGGAGGGGCATCTCTATCCATGACATTCTTGCCCTTCCTTTGCCCCCTAACTGCTGCCTTTGATTGAGCCATGAACACTGTTACCTCAACCTGTAAAAAAAATGAACAAACTGCTGTAAAAAATTTAAAAATGCAAAAAAATGAACGAACTGCTGTAAAAAATGAACAAACTGCTGAAATGCCAGTCTTAGAACTGAGACAATGTCACAATACAGTGATGGCCTATTTGAGGGGATTGTCACCCTGATCTAAAGTAGATGCTAGATGGTTCAGCTGTGCATGGTTATCTTATTGATTGCAGGCATGGGGAAGTCAGGTTATGGTTTAGACTACAACTGTCTTATTTTTCTGTGCTTTGTCAAAGGCATCACAGCCCTGTTATGCTGTAGCAGCTACACATAAATTCAAGGTTACAAATTTACAATACACATAAATTATAATTAAATTATTAAATAGATTCCATTGTTCACCTAACAGAGGGTTGGCCTCACACATCTCATTGCTATGTTTCCATTAAAAATAATCTGAAGGGTTAATAAATCCTCTATGTTGCATTTAAAGTTTCAAATTTCAAGCCAACTTTCAACATGACCTTGATAGAAGAGATATCCATGGTGGGTATCCTTGTAATATAATACATCACTGCCAACTGGAGGGTTGGATTTCAGATTTAAGTCATCCTCTAGTGAACTGTGAAACTGAAATAGCTTCCAGTTCCACGGTTTCTCCAACCTTCAACACTAATTTGAATTGTTACCAATTTATTGCATAGATGATGTGCAACTGAGTTTTCAGTGGCACATTTCATCAAACAGTTTATAAACACACTGCTGTAGGTGCTCTTCTTGTATTTATTTCAATGTATTACACACAGTACCACAAGAATGCTTATAAGTTTCAGACTTAATCAATTTGGAAGAAGTTGATGGGTTCTGAGACAAAAGAAAACATCATCATATATCTTTTGTTGAGTTACCTGTCAGTCCGTTTTATAATTTTTGTTTTGTTAATAATAGACATTGGATCAGGTTGATGGGCTTTAACATAATCAAAATTGCGGCGTCCGTTTCAGCTAGTGCTATATTGAATGGGACTTGTGATTGCCTGCATTAGTGCATGTTAGCACTTAGCAGTATTTGCACTCCACAGTTTGAGTCTATTAGATTAAAAAAATGAATATTGAGACAGTATGTGAAAGCACTGAAGCAGGTAACGGTTCTTAAAATGGGTGATGAAATGCCCAATCATGAGAGTCATATGAGAAAAACACATGAGTGTTAGTAACACAATATTGGTCATGTAATAGAAAGGGACATCCTTCAGGAACTGCAGTAGGCTGTAGCGTAATAGGTAGGTTACGTAGGTAGGATTCAACAAGCACGCTAAGGTTACCAACTTACCTGGTGGACTGTGGACACTGGAACGGTGGTCGATTCTCCTTGCTGAGAGTCTGCTCCTTGCTGCAACAGCACAATCGCTTGCCAAATCACTTGCAAAATGAAACTATCAACGAGCAAACACGCCCTTTTAACCCGCGCTGGGCTTAGCGAGTCTTGGAAACAGGACACGTTCTTCAAAATCGCGACACGCTCAGCAAAATCGTGACACGTTCTAGTACACGACGTGTCATAAAGGGACACGACGTGTCATAAACTTTGGACACGAATCCGTAGCGAATTGTGTTGGATTCGCTGGATTTGCGATTCGAGGGGCCTTTAGGACGAATTCGGTGATCTAGGTAGTAGGTCTCATGCCTGTGAACCTGCCCTGCTCCTGCCAGACCACGCAGCGAAATTCGCTATCCCAACTCTTGATGATACACTTCGACACTGCTCGGACTCTGGGTGCCCTCCTGTAGACAAAGTCTACCATCCACTGTACCTCATGTGTGAGCTCAGGGGTAGAATATATGCTACCTCAGCTATCAACCACGCCATCCCTAAGCTTGTATCCGATAGCTTGTGCACCTACCGAGGGTCTCAACAAAAGAGTCTCCTCTGGCTCATGGCACACGGTGTCTCATCCAACTGTCTAGGGTGAACCTCCCATACCTTGTTGCTTGAATGGAGAGTGTCAAGGGGAAACACCCAAACACTTTGTGACTATAAGCAACAATGGAGGATGATGGGCGGGTATGTTCCAAACGGTAGGATCAAAATTTTGCTGGAATGCCCAAGAGTGATCCTATAGACGACACTCCCTTTGCCTCGGATCTGCTGATAACTCCCTCAAAGCCCTGTCTCTGCTAAGCATGGTGTCCCCAGATGCTCAACAATGTCCTCATCGATCCTAGGTGAGTTGCATCCAACGGTATACCTAATGCCCATGTCCATATGCCTCCTTGAAGGCAATACTTCAAGAGCCTGCTGCGTCGCACCATGCATCGCTGCACACCACCTAGCAACACCGCATTCCTTGACATGCCACTGTATGCTGCAACCTATCTCTGTACCCCACTGGATACCCTTGGCTACGACTATGCCATCCTGTACCATCCTGTGTCTCGCTTGTGTCACTACACCGGTCACTCCCCGCATCTGCATTCCTCGACATGCCACTGTATGCTACAACCTGTCTTTGAACAGCACTGGATACCCTCGACTTAGGACTATGACTATGCCATCCTGTACCATCCTGTGTCTCGCCTGTGTCACTCCACCGGTCACTCCCGACATGTACTCAATGCGATGTGAGGCACTCCCCCATGCGTCTCCATGCCTGTCTGAAGACCAATGCTCCACGCTAGATGCTCCTACCCATCCCCGAATGAGATGGCCTAAAGTTGTGTCCCTATGCGTCAGCCCACACCTGACCAGTATCATCACCTCCATCATCACATTATCATACCCTCCGGTGAATGGATCTTCACTCCAAATCCTCCCTAAGTGATCCGTGAAGTGAATCTCCCTATGTGTCAGCAGTGATGCTACCTTGTGCTGCTCCTCTGCGTCCTCTGTGCCCCACACAAAAGTGAAGAATCCCCAACTCCATACAAGGCACCATTTGGTGGCCTGCCAATGCCACCTCCTCCGACAAACTCCTGCCAGAGTGTGCTGATCACCTCGTGATCCTGTGTACAAATGTCGTACCAAGTCAACCCAAGAAGCCTGTCCATCAATTGGTTGGCCACTGGTGTTGATCGAAACTTTCCTAGCAGAGGTGCACGCTCGACTGCTAGGTCGAGTATACCCTCTCGGTGTAGTCAACCTGTATACCTGGGAAATGATAGGTGGTCCTTTCGCGATCCCAGTGCCATTCAGGGCTTCCAGCATCCCCAGTGCCTGGAAACTCATGCTGAGCTCCACCTGGGTCCACTACCATCTCCATAGCCCACTCCATCGGTACCAACTCAGAATCTCTTGCCACCCAACCCCAAGAGAGGGATCGAATGCATGAACTCCCGCACATAGAACAACCCCAACATGCAGGTGTTGCACCTTGTGCAACTCAGGTCGTCTCATCTCGCTATCCTAGTCAATACATAAAATTTGACTAGGTAGCTTTGTCTCTCTCTGTCCAATGGGCCAAGGTAACCTAACAGTGCTGCCAGCCCCGTTTATGTATGCTCGAAGAGGGCTGTTCTCATGCTCCAACATTCACTCTAGCTGCACTAGTAGGGAATCCAACCGCTCCCCAACGTGAGTCAATTTGGTCATGGACTCGGCACAAACCGCTCTCATGCCCTCCAGCTCCTCGTTCTGCTGCAGAATAGCCTCACGCACTAATGCGGCCTTCCTTTTTAATGCTAGAAGGTTGGACTGAGACTGAGTTGCTTTTGGCATCTATCCCCTGTAAACTCGGTCATAGCTCCAGATACCTCAGCGACTGTTGGCATCTCTTCCATGGGTGGCTCCTCCTCAACAAATGGCTCTATGTGTGTAGGCTCTATCTTCTCCACCAAGGTGTTAATTGGGGCTATCAAAGAGGTCTTTAATAAATGTGACTCCTGTGCCACACCAAGTATATCGATGTGCTCCTCACCATCTTGTGGGCTCTCAGCATCATGCTCAACCTCCTCCTTAGGCTCCTGATATCTAAAGCTAGGTGTCCACCAACAAAAGCGCCCCCTGGTCTCACCCTCTAACCGTCTCTGTCCTGCTGCCTGCTTGCTGCTTTTTAAGAGATTTGGTGCCCTGATCTGGTCGAATTTCCCCACATGATGTAGATGGTTGCACCCCCATGACCTGCTCACCTCTAATGTCTTCGTTGTAAGGGTGAGGATGGGTATGGTCTGTCACCCTCCTCAATTGGGCCAACCTCTCATCGTCCCAATGAATTCTACCCCAGAATTTTTTGCATACTGGTTTCACCTGTCACTTTGCACTCATACCCAAAGCTTTCATGATCTTTTGGCTAATTTCCCACAGCTGGGCCAAGATCATGCTCTGATACCACTATAATGTTCCAAACTAGGAATAGTGCTATGCAAAACAAATAATAAAAGCAACACCATAAAATTAAAAAATTTAGTGCACACCCATAAAAAGTCCAGGAATATCCAACAACTGAGCCATTTTATTATAATCTGGGAGAAAAGTACAATAATGTGAAAGTGGTGCACCTGGGCTTTCTTCAATGGCAAGCATGATCAAACCTAGGTGGTAATATGTCAAGCCTAGATGGCACAATAATTTTTTGCAATGATGCCCTGCGTTGCCCCTGTGACACTGTGTTGTTTGCGGCAAGGATGCTGCTAGAAACCCCACCTCCGGTGCTCAAAAAATTATGGAAAATTAACCCCGACCTCTCGACCAAATTTGGCCCAAATTCCCCTTAGCTCCTCTAGCTGTTGGCTGAGTTGGGACCCCTGTTTGACCCCTTAGATTTGCCCAGAAAATTCTATAAAATTAGGTGTGTGATTCTTGATCTAGAACTGCTCCTTCTTGGCTTCTTCTAGAGAAACTCGGTCTCTATCTTTTTCACTGCTTCTTCACAACTTCCCTAGAGAATCTCGGTCTCTACTTCGATCACCCAGAAAAGTCTTTCTTTTTCTGCCCTAGAAGATTCCTTCCTTCGCTGTCCTAGAAGAAACCCTACTTCGCAGATCCCAGAAGAATTCTACTTTCGCTGCCCCAAAAGATCCTTCTTTGCTGCCCCAAAAGATCCTTCTTCGCTGCCCTAGAATAGTGACTTTTGTAACCCTAGATAAAACCTTTTCATTGCCTCTTCTTCACACTTCTTCTGTACCTTACTTCTCACTTCTCTTAGGCTGAAATCAGATCTAACTTCTTGCTTAGAATGGAGGCCGAGTTCCTCTATTTATACATCTCCTCACTGGGTCTTTAGGCCGACTTGTTCTAGCAGCTTCTCCAATGTTTGTAGGCCGATTTAAAGAGGTTAAGTGACAAGTTCTTTGGAGGATACTTTACATAGACAAGATGACATTTTACAATGTGTAACATGACTTCATTTACATGACAATGACTTTTACATTTTATGACTAGATGACAAATAAATCCTGAAGACTCTCAATGGGAGTCTTGACTCAACAAAATCCCTTGCTCATGAAACCCATGAAGCAAGTCAATATAATAATTTTATTTTTCTTATTTACATCTCATTACATAAAATCATATTTACATGTCATTATGAAGACCGAACCTAGTTACACGAAGAAGACTGATAGAGGAACCTGGTTGTTTAATTACAACAGACATATGACCAATTTCAGCCCACAAATACCAGTGAATCTGCTACAATAGAGATACTACAACAATAATATGCCCTGGTGATGTCACTTTTTTGCTTCCCTGAAAGATGAACTCAGCCCTCAGGTAGTGAGAGACACATGGCCTCCTCCAAACTGATATAAGATCACTATACTGTGCCAATAATTTGTTGCTCCTCCTCCTCACTGCTGATACGAAATGATGCGGCCTCTTTCCTTGTGTAACAATTAGGCCTCTTAAACTTAACTATTGATGCAAAATTGATTTGGCCTCTCTCCTTTCATATAACTCAGTCTCCTTGTTGGCAAAGTGATGGAAATTTCTTGTAGAAATGGAACTTGAGTCCTCAGTCTTTTTGACGAAGAAATACGGCCTAAAGTCAGAATAACCGATCTTTAAGATGGTTATCAGATTCGACCTAAGTCTGGAAAGAGATGAATATTCGGCCCAATGTTGCAGGAAGCGCCCCCCGGATCCTAGGCCCGAAGCGCGCCCCGTACGGAAGCGCCCAGGAAGCGCCCCCGGAAGCGCGCTTCCGAAAATGGCGAAGCGCGCTTCGGCCTTTTTAATGCGCTTCCTGGAAATTAGGAAGCGCCGGCCCCGAAGCGCGCTTCGGATGGCGCTTCGGGCCAGGAAGCGTGCGCTTCACGCAGCGCTTCGGAGCGCTTCCTCCAAAACCGCGCGCCCAAGGGAAAAAAACCTCATTTTTAATTTTTTTTTTTAAAGTTAACTTAAGTTAGCATTGAGGGGGTGGGTTAGGGTGAGGTTAGAGTGAGGTTAATGTGAGGAATGAAAAGAATAAAGCCCCCATTCATTCCTCATTTTCTCACTTTGAGTTTATGAGAGTTGGAGAAGAGAAGAGAGGAGAGGAGAAGAGAAGAGAGGAAAAGAGAGGAGAAGAGAGGAGAGCTTGGAGGAGTGAAGAAGGAAGAGCAAGGAGAAGGAGGAGGAGCTTGGAGCAAGAGCTTGGAGGACTTCATCTACAAGAGCTAAAGAGGTAAGTTCAAACCCCAAACTGCCTTATTTTTTGTGACAATTTTTTTGTATTTTTCTCCTCCCTCTCCTACTCTTTCCCATTGTTTCTACTTGCTCCTTTATTTACAGGTTGTCCACCACCTATATCCATATTCCAAGATGGTGTTCTTTTGGCTTCTATGTATCATTCCACTCTTGGTTTTAATGATGGCAAGGGTGAGGAATAGAAGGGAAGAAACAGAAGAGGACATTGGTGATGGTCCTAATAGTAGTGACCCAATGTATGATGAGGAGGAAGGGTTTGAAGAGGAAGGGGATGAACTTGAAGGGGACACTGAAACACAAGATGGGAAAGCTACATCAACACCCTTGTGGAACTATGTGACCAAACTTGATGGGGGAAAGGGTGGTGGATCTTACAAATTTGTGTGCCCTCATGGTTGTCATGGAGGAAAACCATATTGTGGTTCATATACCCGTCTGAGGAGGCATCTTTGTGGGGTGCTGGACAGTGATGAAAAAAAGGGTTCTGTGGGGGTACAAATTTGCCCAAACATTTCAACTGAAGAAAGAAGAAAATACATCCAAATAGAGATGGCTGCACAACAAAAAAACAAGAAACAAAAAACTCATTCTGAATCAAGTGCAACCTCTAAATTTGGTAGTTGCTCATCTCCTCATGGTACTTCTGCAAGCTCTGGAGGTAGAAGAACAATAGGGGATTTCCTTAATGTTGCTGGGAGGGATGATGTGGATGGAAAGATAGTCCGTTTTCTTTGTGCTTGCGGTGTACCATTCAATGTGCTTCGCTCTCCCTATTGGCATGAAATGGTAAAGGCCATCAATGAAGCCCCAAAAAGATACAAGGCCCCCAACTATGAGAAAGCTAGAACAGTGTTATTAGAAAGAGAAAAAGCTAAGGTTCAAAGAGCTTTGACACGTTTTACAAATGAGTGGGTAGATTCTGGGGTATCCATTGTATCAGATGGGTGGACAAATATTAGAAACCAACATTTGATAAATGTTCTTGGTGTTTCTTCTAGTGGTGCAGTATTTATTGCATGTCATGACTCCTCCTCCATCACTGCATCTGCACAAAACATTGCAGATCTCCTATTGAAATCAATCAAAGATGTTGGTCCGAATAATGTGGTTCAAGTGATCACAGATAATGCAGCAAATTGTAAGGCAGCAGGAAAAATTATTGAGCGTACTCATCCACACATCTTTTGGTCTGGGTGCCTGGTTCACACATTGAACCTTTTGATGCATGATATTGTGAAACACAAAGATTGTGGGTGGATTGCTGAGGTTTACAGGAAAGGGAAGCAGCTCATTAAATTCATCACAGGGCATACAAGGGTAAACTACTTCTATGGCACTTACTCCAAGTTGCAATTGCTTAAAATTGCAAAGACAAGATTTGCTAGTTATTACCTCACCTTTAGGCGGCTAGTGAGGGTGAGACAAGCTTTAACTAATTTGGTGTGTGCTGAAACATGGGATGAAATTAACACTGACACAGATGGTGCTAATGCAGTCAAGGACACTGTTCTTGACAGTTACTTTTGGTCACAGGTTAAATATGTTTTGCAATTCACCAAACCAATTTATTACATGATCAAGTTTGCAGATTCAGATCGACCAGTAATTGGGGAGGTGTATGAGCAAATGGATAGCATGTTGGGGCAGATTAAAGACATTGTTGAGCCTAGAGATACCACCTTGTACAATTATATTCGTGTAGAGGTGCAAAACCGATGGGAAATGCTAAATATTCCATTGCATGCATTAGCATATGTTTTGACACCTAAATACTATCATCCATCATGGCTTTCAACACCAGCACCTGGGGGGGGAAGCAGGAGAAAACCACACCAAGATAAAGAGGTTCATGAAAAATATATGGCTGCATTGAGTAAATTAATCCCTGATGAGGAGGACGCTGCATTGGTACGGAGACAGGTGAGCAACTATACGCTCAACACTGGTCCATTTGGGAGCATGCATGCAATTAAAGATTGAGAGACTTTTTCTGCTCTTGAGTGGTGGAACATGCATGGAGGGGGTACTCCACTTCTACAGAGTTTGGCATTGCGGGTGCTATCACAGGTGGTAAACACTTCTTCTGCAGAGAGGTGTTGGAGCTCTTATTCTTTCATCCACAATGTTAAAAGGAACAGGTTGAGTTTAGACCGGGCAGAGAGCTTGGTTTATGTTCATTACAACTTGCGATTGTTGTCCCATTACTGTGAAGATGCAAAGTCTAATAAAGACTTGTTGATTTGGGACAAGAATCCAGAGGAGCCCAATTTGGAGGATGGAGTGTTGCGACTAGAGCAATTAGAGGATGCTCTTATCCAGGTATGTCCATTGTGGTATGAATTTTCCAATTTTCCCTTATAAAGCATTTCTCTAATTCATGTTTTTAATTTTTTTGTTAACTAGTGTTTTTTTTTTTGCATGAATTTTTTGAGCGATTCTAGGATGATGATGACCGTGTTGATATGCCACCACCCCCACCCCCATCTGGTCCCTTGGTTCCTAGGTTCCATGGTTCAACACCAACAGCAGGGGGTTCTTCTTCATCAGTTTCAGTGCCACGACTTACACAGGCACCATCTTCTTCATTGCCACCACGTGGAGGCCCGCCACCACGTTCTATTCGTGGTGGAAGGAGGAGAGATTAGTAGATATATTCACAATCTACTACTTTTTGTCATAGATTACTCATTAGACTTGTAGACTTGTGAATTTGAATTTTGAACCTTTTTGGCTTGGCGGTGACCAAGTGACATATTTTGTAAACATTATTATTTGAATTTTGGACATGACAAATGTTGACAGTTGCTCACTTGCTAGATAAATCATAATATGCTCTATGTTTTATGTTTTATAATATGCTTAAATGTTTTATGTTTTATAATATGCTTAAAAATTTGATGTATGTTTGTAATAGCTAGAATATAGATGATTGTTGTACATACTAGTAACTACAATGGAATCATGGATGCCATATCTATCTTGATTTATGCAAAAATATGCATGTTTTCATGTCTTCTACAATTAATTTGGTATTTGGGATGTTTGTTTTGAGTATAAATGCAAAAAAATATAAAAAAATATATATATATATATAGCAGACGCTTCCGCGGATGCTTCGCTTCCTAGATTTTTGGAAAATGACGCTTCCGCGCTCCCGCTTCCGCTTCCGCGCTTCCGCTTCGCTCCCGCTTCGTGCAACATTGAAATTTCGGCCCTTCTAAATGCATCCTCCCTTTTGGCACCTAAATGAAATACTCGACCCCTTCGAATATGGAAGGAGTCCTGCATACAAATAAGGGTCACAATGCTGGAGATTCTCTGCAATAAGCACAATTGAAAGATTTAAAATAATCTTCCTAGTGAACTAACTATGGTGGCACTCAAAGTCCACTGAAATTAGCTTTGAGTTTCGCTTGAAACTCTTGAAACATGTTTAAGTTTTTTTTTTTCTATGTCAAGAAATAGATGTGAATAGAATGATTTGCAATTGAGCCCATCCTCCATTTATAATTTTCCTTTAAGCCTCCTTCTAGCTTTTACACTCCTTTTTCCCTATTATTTTATTGGTGGGGCCAATTTTCCACTAGGAGACTTTTTTCTACCGTTTTAAATAAAATAATTATTTGCCTTATTTCTCAATAAAATATTAATTTGCCGCCATTGTCCAAAAAAATAATAATTTTCCTGCATTCTCTAATAAAATATTATTTTGCCACCATTCTCCATTAAAATATTAGTTTCTGCCTCTTTTCCACAGAATAATATATTTTCCCTTTTAATTCAATATCACCAAAAATTGGCAAAACTCAGTGATTTTTGCACTCACAAAATTGAGAACATTACATTACAGGCATGGATAAGTTTATTGAGAAAGTTACATTTTCAAAACCATTTTTTAAAATAGATTTTAGTACTGAATTCCTTTTAAAGTAATCTATAGTGTGTCTACAATGTACAAATCATCCATGTAATTAAACATTTCTTCACCCTTTGTGGAGCAGGGAAATTAACAAATGCATATAGGAATCAAAGTATTATTAGTTTTGATCAATTAATCATAGTAACGTAACCTATCTTTTGTGGAGTAGATAAATTAACGCATGCAAGTAGGAATTATAGATAATTTGGAGTTTTTATTTTTAGTTTATTTTTATTTTTTCGTAACAATGGTATGTTGGAATTATAGATATATATATTTTTTTCTAACAATGGTTTGTTGGAATTATAGATAAATTTGCGTTGTTTTTTTGTTAAAATTTAATTTAAAACGATGGTGTGTTAATTTTAATGCAAAATATAATATGCATATGTTTATGTTCGTGTAGGGATTGAGTATCTAAATGATAGAATTTCTATAAAATAATTTGTACAATTGTAGAGAACACCTTGTTCTTGTGCATGGATATTTTTTCAAAATTTTAATAAAAAAATTATATTTTAAAAAAATTATAGAAGTCATCTCAGTCCTAAGATTACATTGTCAATGGATAGTGCTAGGTTTGATGTCCTTTATGTCAAGACCAAAATAATTAAAAACAACCAAAAATGGCATTAAAAAATCATTGTATTTGGAATTTGCATAATTGGATTTTATAAAAGAAAAATCATTTGGAAAATGCATAGTTGGATCTCTATGTGTGTGTAGTTTCATTGGTGAGGGATTTGTGTAGCCTATTTAAAAGTAATTTGAAAAATGGGGATATTGTGAGGCATTTGGAAAAATGGAGGTTTTATTTATTTTGCAATCCAAACCACTAAGATTGTCATATTGTACTCGCATCCAAAGCAACTGAGTTAACATATTGGCGAGAAGAAATGCTTCCACTAGGAAAAATTGAATTTCAAATAAGCATGCAATGAACGTGCTCTTTAAAAATGTGTAGGCGCTAATAATGTGTGCATGTTCCAAAATGGGTGTTAGTTATTTTTAATGTAAAAAATTGCCATGATTGCTTTACCTAGACATTTGTTTATAGAGTTCTTTAGCTTGTTAGAAAGGTCTTGAAAATCTCTATCAAATGTTTATGATATGGTCATTTTATGTCTATAAAATGGCTTGTTTTCACAAAATTAAAAATCAATGTCTAGGCAATGATCAACCTCTCAAACCACCCCATAGTCCCTCTAATGAGGATATTTGGCCTCCAATGGTAATATGGGCGCTCTTTGGAGTTTTTTCACATGAGGGATGGGTTTTGGGGATGTGATCTTTGCAAGGGGAGGAAAATAGGAGAGTTAGGCTCTAAATGAAGCTTATAGGGCTCATGGCTATGAACAAGGCTTTGAACCACGACATTGGCCCTCTATAAGGGATATTCAATTGCTAAGTGGAATATTGTTGCTCCTATAATGCCTTAGATAGTAGGATGGGTCTAAAAGCCTTGCCATGGGGTATGGGAGGGGAAAAATCCCCTTAGGCCCTAGATGAAGCATTTAGGGACCAAATGCCATAAACAAAGCCACAAACCACAATACATGCCTTCTATAGGAGAACATTGTCCTTAAAGTGGGATATGGGTGCCATAATGACATTTTGTGCTTTAAGTTATTGGGCCATGTATGGGAGAACAATTGGGAAATTAATCCTTAAATTAAGATATTTGAGCTAAAGGGCTATGATCAAGGTCTGAAACCACAACATAGAATCATTAAAGTGGATTGTTGGCATTCAAGTGGGATATGGACACAATCAAGAGTTTTTAGGTAGTAGGGATGGGTCTCAAGGCCTTGACTATAATCAAGGGAAGAACATAAAGGCCTTGTTGCATAAATGGATTAATAGTGTGTATTGACCATCAAGATGGCGTCAAACCATAACACTAGTCCTTTAGAGGTGATCTTTCTCCTCCAAGTGGAATATTGGTAATATTATGAGTTCCTGTGTGCTAGGGATGGGTCTTAAGGCATTAGCCATGGTTAAGGGAAGAAAATGAGGCCTTTTTGCCATAGATGAAGCCTTTAGGGCCATAAATAGTGCCATAAACCACATAACTTGTGTTTTCCAGTCAACAACCCTATCATGATCCACATGTAGCCAACCTCAAATGCCTCTTATCCACTATCTTGTCAATGCATTCACTCAGCTTGCTTGCTCATCTAACGAAGGTGGGTAATGTATTATGAGCTACATTAACCATTTTTGCATTCAATTGTTTTCATTTAATGTTTAAGGGAATTCTAGTATGGATCATAGGTTGAATTGGATGATAGATAGCTATTGATTGTGCACTTGTTCCCTTGCTTCACCTTGATGGTTATCACTTGCTCCTAATCTAGTGTGACCTTCCTTAGGGCCTTTCTTTCATTGTCTAGGAGGGGCACATATAGGAGGCTTTAATGATGGTGTTCCATGTTATCCATCCTTGACATTTGTTATTATTCCCTTCCTATGTTTTCCTATCTTTTGATTGGTTGTTGTTAGTCGCTTGTGTTGGTTCATTGTTGGCTTCAACGTTTGAGAAAAAGAGGTTTTATATACGCGAGGTTGATGCAATTAAAAGAGAGCATTAATCAAATATCAAAAACCAAAAAAGTGGAAAGGGATGTAAAGCAAGAAAAAGTCAAATAATAGCTTGAGCTCTAACCCCTCTTATATACCCACTCATCCCCATGAGTGTCCATGCATAGCAAGCCTATCAAAGTAAAAATGAACTTTCTCTGAACAACCTGGCCTTGATGAAACAATAAACTGCTCAACACTAAAAGGGGTTATCTCATTATTACATGATCAATGAAGCTTGTTAAAAAAGCTATCTAAAAAAATAAAAAGGAAAATATGCGGGATTGGAAAAACAAAGTTGAGGAAAGGAACTCTTGGACAATGGTTTTATATAACCTAGCATAAGACTATGACTCCGTTAATGAAGTATACTCCAATCTATAACACCCATCACATACACCTATCTTCTAAGAGGGTTAGCTTAGGAAATTTTCTTTCTTGTAGGGTTGGAAGCACCTAATAGGGCCATGTAATAACCCTCCCATGCGTAAGCATGAGTTTTGTATAGATCATAAGCTAGGAAGACATTTGAAGATGATGCTTGTGTGACGCACTTTGATGCCTTTAACATTGAATATGGTGCACTTTGATACTTATGGTTTTTGCATCCATGATGATTGATCTCACTTGATTCTTCAAGTATGTGTAGATATTTGCTCCCAAGTATAGTTGTTCTTATCACTTAAGAATTCTAATGCCAAAATTTCTCATACTAGCTTGATGACAAAGGTCGGTGCTAGTCTAAGTTTATTTTTTTTGTTTTTTTTACTTAGAGTCTAAGTCTTAGGGGGTCTTGAGTCAGGTATGCATTCTCCTTCATCATTGTTCATTCTCATTCGTCACCGGTCTCATAGCCATGTGTCAGTTTGGTTTAAAAAATTACTATGTACCACAAAGCCTTTTAGGTGATTTCGCAGCGCATAATTCAAAATTTACACTGACCGCGCTGCGAAATCGGAGATTCGTGCATTCCGCAGCGAATCTTTCCCAACTGTCAAATCTGTCAAGTTAATCTATGGCTGCGTCATTCATTGTCAGTTTGTGCACTCCACATATCACGTCCAACCGCTTATCTCCATTATTACAACCACCAGGTACGTTGATACACACAGAATACAAGTTCCAAGGAAAGCCAGGTATGCACAGTTTTAATGATGATTGTAAGCCTTGCATGAGAAACAAATCTGCAAGATTTCAATTTGAAAAAACATTGTCATCAAGCGAGGCAGCTATCAGGCGAGGCAGCAATTCAAGCGAGGCAGCTATCAGGCGAGGCAGAGTTTGGATTTTGAGCAGCGCTAGCATTTCCAGCCTCCATTACACTGAATCTTCATGGAGGTGACACGGCTTCATGAAAGAAAGGATAAAGGCAAAACAGTTGCCACTCAAGAAGAAGGTAGTGTAGAAGACTTGAAAAGGAGATTGGAATCTGCCAACTTTGAAATTGCTAGATTGAAGAAAGCTGCTAGGAAATTTGTAGCTAAGGAGGCTTATTTCAACCAAATGCAAGCTTGGTGGGAGGACCAAACATTTCAAACTCCTGAGGTGGTTGATTTTAATGTTCAATTCCGTAGCTGGACTACTCCTGCAATAAAAGAAGCTCAATTTATCAGAAAAGTCAATACAAACCTTAGGTCTGGGATCAAAGTAATGAAGAAACAAATTGAAGACTTAAAGATACAATTGAACCAACAAAAAGAATCTCCATAAAGAAATCTCACGCGAGGCAGAGTTTGGATTTTGAGCAGCGCTAGCATTTCCAGCCTCCATTACACTGAATCTTCATGGAGGTGACACGGCTTCATGAAAGAAAGGATAAAGGCAAAACAGTTGCCACTCAAGAAGAAGGTAGTGTGGAAGACTTGAAAAGGAGATTGGAATCTGCCAACTTTGAAATTGCTAGATTGAAGAAAGCTGCTAGGAAATTTGTAGCTAAGGAGGCTTATTTCAACCAAATGCAAGCTTGGTGGGAGGACCAAACATTTCAAATTCCTGAGGTGGTTGATTTTAATGTTCAATTCCGTAGCTGGACTACTCCTGCAATACAAGAAGCTCAATTTATCAGAAAAGTCAATACAAACCTTAGGTCTGGGATCAAAGTAATGAAGAAACAAATTGAAGACTTAAAGATACAATTGAACCAACAAAAAGAATCTCCATAAAGAAATCTCACGCGAGGCAGAGTTTGGATTTTGAGCAGCGCTAGCATTTCCAGCCTCCATTACACTGAATCTTCATGGAGGTGACACGGCTTCATGAAAGAAAGGATAAAGGCAAAACAGTTGCCACTCAAGAAGAAGGTAGTGTGGAAGACTTGAAAAGGAGATTGGAATCTGCCAACTTTGAAATTGCTAGATTGAAGAAAGCTGCTAGGAAATTTGCAGCTAAGGAGGCTTATTTCAACCAAATGCAAGCTTGGTGGGAGGACCAAACATTTCAAATTCCTGAGGTGGTTGATTTTAATGTTCAATTCCGTAGCTGGACTACTCCTGCAATAAAAGAAGCTCAATTTATCAGAAAAGTCAATACAAACCTTAGGTCTGGGATCAAAGTAATGAAGAAACAAATTGAAGACTTAAAGATACAATTGAACCAACAAAAAGAATCTCCATAAAGAAATCTCACTTCAAGTAAGGATATGTTTCAAAGTTTTGATGGTTTTGCTTGGTATAATCTTTTCAAACATTCCCATTCAGTTTTGGAAGGTCTTGGAACAGTTGAAAGAATGTTTAAACAACAAAGTGCTCAAATAGCAAAGTTTTGGGTTGAAACTATGATTTTTGAAACAACTCGCTACGAAATTGCTGAAGGTGATGAAGCTAAACAATCCAATATCAATTAACCGGTTTTGAAACATAAGTGGGAATTTTGAAAGGGGAATATATACAAGGCATCATCTGAAGCTATAAACATTCAACCAGGTCAAGACAAGTGGAGAAAATATGGATTCGAATCCAATTTTAAATTTTTGTCATAAAGTGAGCACATTTACCACAGTGCAAGATAGGTCAAAACAGCTTGAAAGAGTTTTTGCCTTTACGCATAAAAGAGGTGGACAACACATCAAGGACGTGGCCATCTGTTACATTTTGGATAATCAAGGATAAAGGTCATGCTTCTTTGGATTCGAAAATTTTGAGGCAAACTAAAGATCAATGAGCAAGGGTAGTTTCCTATGTTTCAGGAAAATGGAGAAGTTGTGACATTGAAGACCAACATGGAGTTTTGAACATTCATCACAGCCAAACTAAAAAGGGACCAGATGTCAAAGAACGAGAATGTTTGTAATCAAGGCTATTATTAGCATAATAAGGAGTTAGACTCCTACTTGATTTAAATCTCTAGAAAGTCTAGTTACAGTTTGTTATATTTAATAGGCAGTTAAAAGTTGAACATGTGTCATTAGAAATAGATTTTGAGTTCCCCTTAGGTTTGAGGAGGAATCTCGGTCAGGTAGAAGAACTTTATAAATAGGAGAAAGGGAAATGTAATCGGGGTTGGAAGTTTATGTAAAAAAGCTCTGTTGTCAAGCCTATGTAAAGACTCTGTTTCTTTGGTAATACAGTAAATGGCTTCTGCTGCTCAAGAATCATAGTGACTTCAATGTATGAATTCCTCTTGTTGTCTTTCATGTTGTATACAATATTATGAGATTACTTAGAAATCACTTGCAGTATTCTAATTTCCTTCATATGCTCAAATACTGTCCCTTTGTGTCTGCTGTACTTTATCTATATTGAAGTCTGAATGCCTTGATTTTATTGCAAAGCCAATTCACTGTTGATGCTAAATGACATATGACTCCATGAGCCCAATGGATGCTTGTTAATTTAGATTTTACCAGCCTCATTCCTATTTGTTTTAAAGAGTTAGCCATCTCAACTATAATCACAAACCTTAAATCCTTTGAGAGAGCCCTCTCAGGCTAAGGAGGCTAAGCCTTAGCTGAAAGATTGGTCTGAAACAGTTACTTGAAGTCTTCCTGGTCTGCAGCCTTCCAGGCCCTGATTTTGAGATAACAGTTGCCATCCCTCGAGGGATTGTATGATGCTTCTCCTTGTTGAAGTTGTAACTAGGTTCGGTGTTCATAATGTATGATATTGTAAAGAGACAAAAATAATTTATTAGAGATTTGAAAGAAAAAGAGAAATTGAATTTTTTTATGTACTTTTTGGTCAAATCCCAACTGATAAGTAGGCCTTCTAGATGACGGTCAAGTCAGCCACTTAGGCACCTTTTCGGATGAAGGAACAACTATATATTCGCACCTATCTTACACCATTTGAAACCCATTGAGATCTCATTTATGGAAAGTAATGCGAGTTGTCTGAGGCTAATGCAAGCTACATATTTTAGGCTAATGCAAGTCGTTTAAGGCATAACATCTTTGTGGTTATATGAATTTTTGAAGCAGTCTTTTTCTTTGGGACATGGCATCTAAGGATATGTAATATTCCTAGTGGAAAAATTTACAGTGATAACAAAAATATGCAAGATAATTCAGAATAAAAATTTTCAGTAAACACCAATAAGCTAGAAATGCTTCCAGACACGCCAAAATGGGCAATTTTATTATATATAACTGCTGGAGTACAATGTGAAATAGAAAGAGTGCACCTGGGCTTGGAAAAGGCAAGCTACAAGCCTCAGGTGATCAATATATCAATGCCCAACTGCTGCAGGAGTTTATCTTCTAGAAATTTGCTTTGGCTCTAGTAATTATGCACTGCTGGTTGTGTTGGGACACTGATTTGACCCCTCAAATTTAGCCAGAAAATTATGCAAAATTAGATATGATATCCTTCTCAAAAACCCAGAAAAACCTAGAAAGCGTTTTCTCTAGCTCACTTCTAATTCCCACACAATAGTGCAGGTCCAAATACCTCTGACCAAGACCACCCACAACAACTCCCTGTCAATTATTGTGCAGGCCTGGGTAGTAACTGTGTAGGCTCAACAAGATAAATTTGTACTGGTGAGATGGGCTCACTTCTGCTTTGCAATTCTCTCCTCTCCTCCAACAAATTCTGCATGTGGTTTCCAGCAATTGATGTGGCTTCCAATTCCCGACACCAACTCCCTAAATGATAACATAGCTCCGATTCTACGTCCCAGTTTAGCTCAAAAAATTTGTGGCATCTGTGCTATGCCTCTCTTTGCCTCCACAAGACAATGGTGAAACTTTCCTACGATGGCACTCGTTGTCCATCGAAGAGAAGGGTGAGTATCCTCCTTGGGAAACTCTAGTGCTCAACAACACTTGTGACTCAGCTGGACAACTTGAGTAACAACAAAGTTTGTCAAATGATTAAAAAGCCCCTAAAATGAGGGCCTCACCTCCAATTTATGGCTAGACATCCCTCATGCTCCTTGTGGGCTCCACCCATCAAATTCCCTCTCACCCAATTCAAATTCCTCCAAGGGGTGCGTATTCCCTTGGAGTGGCCCCCACTCTCCACTTCCCATCGAATTTCTTGCCTTTTCTAATGTTTGGGGGTGGCACCTTTATAAATTTTCTTTTTTCACCCACTTTTCCTAAGTTAATATGCCAAATATTTATTAACTGCAAAAAATTGCAAAATTGAGAATTCCCTTAGAAAAATTATTAATTGGGGACATGATAGACCTCCCCACCAAAAATTGCTTGTCCTCAAGGAATGCTTGAACAAGTGCCCCTTTATCGGCTTACCCAAATGGCTACTGAAAATGATACCAGGGTCCCAAATGTGCAATTGAGTCATCCCTGTCCCCAACACTATCTTGTCATGTAGGAGTCCCTCAATACTAGGACCCCAAGTCGTCCTGGTCAACGTGAAGCACCCATTGCTCTACTCACTGCCAAACTTGGTATAGGCACCCAGAGCCCTCTGCATACCATCAGTAAAGAAAGCAACATGATGATATAAAGTCTTGTTTGTCTCCCCGTGTTGCTTAGCTGAGTCATCCATGTCATGTACTGTAGGAATTTACAGGGTAAGTTCCTCAGAAAGAATACCAAAAGGACACCGCTCACAACCAGATCACAGATCAATACACCAGTATTTTTGAAGTGGTTAAAACCCTCAAAGTGCAAGGAGGGAAACAGTCCACGGCCTGTCCCAACGTGGGTACTACAGGCAATTTATTAATCAAAGAATGAAAATTTACATAAGCTTCTCTCATGCACGGATTACCCGAACAATGACCCTCCATGCGCTTTAAATAGAACTCATGGACCAATCGGGTGTCAAGCCACGGATCAAGTGTCGGTAATACCGAGGTGAGAGTGAACCGTCGGATCACTACATATTGTGACCGTCGGATTGTAAGTTACAAAATGTACAACGGTAAAGAAACACACTTTACCTAACTCTAACCTAACTCTATACTATACCAAGTTGAACTTAACTATATCCTATGTGTCGGAATATCCTAACATGTACTTGAAGGGTGGGCACCCAAATATAAATCCTTGCCCACATGAGCTTCCCCTGAACTCCCCTTGTTGGTCATCCCTCCATGCTGGTGAAGTCCCCCATGCCAATAAAGAATCACTAAAATCTAATGGAAGGTCGAAATGATCTCCCCCTATCAAACCCAACTCACCCCCAAAGGTAGCTGAATTGTCAAGTACTGTGATGCCAGGGTCCCAAGCCCATCGCAGGAAGAAATTGTCCTGTAGACCCTGTGACACTCTGGTCACGACTAACTGTCTAACATGCTCGTACCAGAGCCTCATCTCCTGCAACTCTCGGCCATAATATATGTGATGATTGAGGCTATGCCCAACCTGCCAAGAGGACTCAACAATGCTCGCGCCTATCACTCCATGGTTGGCCCCAATCCTGAACACCCACCTGCCTCGCCATATGATGAAGACCTCGGTGATCCCCCATGTGTCAACCTGATAATGAATCAGATCACCGACTATCCTGATCGTACTCACTAAGTAATGGAGTGTCCCCCACATCAATTGGATCACTAGTCACCATAACCATACCAGAGGTCCACAACTCCCACACCTCACGGGTTGTCGCTGCGTAGCACTATTACTTGGTAGAGCCCATCTGGTCCTCTTCTCTGACCCATTTATGTATACTAGGTGGACCCCAAGTATCATGAATCTGTCCCAAGCATGCTAGACCATGCAGTGAAATTTGCTAGCCCATCTCTTGATGATACACCTGGACACTGCTCGGAGTCTGGGTACCCTCATGTAGACGAAGTTTGCCACTACCTCTCAGGCTCTTGTAACGCCTCGGACTGTCTCACCAAAAGTGCATCATGTAGCTCCCTCGTAATCGACTCCCCAAGTGTGAGCCCAGGAGTGGAACCTATGCTACCTCGACAATAAACCATGCCATCCCTAAGCCTGTATCCGTCAACTCGTGCCTCCACCAAATGTCTCAATTGGAGAGTCTCCTCCCCGCCCATGACATGTGGTGCCTCATCCAACTGCCTAAGGTGGGCCTCCCATGTCCTGTTGCCTGAACGAAAAGCATCAAGGGGAAGCAACCAAACGCTCTGCGACCGTAAGCAACACTGGAGGGTGATGGGTGGGTAGGTCCCCAAGGGTATGATCAAGAGTCTACAGGGATACCGAAGAGTAATCCTATGGATGTCCCTCTCTCTGCCTCGGATCTGCTGATAACCCAATCGAAGACCTTTCTCTGATGAACATGGCATCCCTAAAAGCTCAACCGTGTCCTCATCAATCCGGGGTGAGCTGCACCCAATGATACACCTAATGTCCCTGTCCATAAGTCTCCTTGGAGGCAATGCTCCAAGAGCCCACTGTGCTGCACCATATGCCACTGCATACCACCAAGTATCCCCGTACTCCACGACATGCCACTGTACCCTACGGCCTATCCCTGTACACCACTGGATACCTTGTGCTACTGCTAGACCATCCTGTATCGTCTCGTATCCTTCCTATGTCACTGTACTTGGCACTCCCCATGTGTACTTAGTGCGATGGGAGTCGCTCCTCCTACTCCACATCGCACACCAACATGCTCCTACACATCCCTGGATGTCATGGCCTAAAGTTGTGACAATATGAATTGGCCTGTACTCGACTCTCATCATCACCTCCACTGTTGCATCATCATACCCTTCGATGAATGGATCTCCCCTCCAAATCCTCCTGGAGGGACCCGAGAAGTGAATCTCCCTAGGTACCAGTAGCGATGCCACCACTGCTCTGCTCCTTTGTGTCCTTTGTGCCCCACATAACTGTGGAGAATCCCCAGCCCCATACAAGGCACTGTCTGGTGGCCTGCCAATGCCACCTCCTTCGACAATCTCCTGCCAGAGTGTGTTGATTATCTCGTGACCCCACGCATAACCAGCATAACCTGATGACCCATGGAGCTCCCTCACACACTGACTGGCCACTGGTGCTGACTGAAACTTCCCTAGCAAATGCGTGCGCTCAACCGCTAGGTCAACTATATCACCAATGCCATAGTCAATCTGCGTATCTGGAAAATGGTAGGTAGTCCCACCTAGATCCCAATGCCAACCTGGGCCTCCAGTATCCCCGATGCCTGAACATGCTTGCTGACTCTCACTTTGGCCTATAACCGACTCCATATGCCTAGCCCACTCCACCGAGTACCAACTCAGAATCTCTCGCCATCTGACCCCAAGGAAACAATCGAAAGCACAAACCCTCGTACACTAAACTAGCCCTCCAACCTGCGAATACTGCACACTGTGCAACTCATGTCGCCTCGTCTCATTGGGCTGGTCAACACATATAATATGTCTAGGTAACTCCACCTCTCTCTCTCCCCTGTATAGAGGTAGCCTAGCAATGCTGCAAGCCCCATCTATATAGGACTGAAGAGAGCTACTGTCTGGAAGTATTGCAGCTCTGCTGACGGTCTGTGCATCTACCTGGTCTAAATCGGTGGCTAGCCCAAAAGATGACTACTCGTCCTCCTCCACCATGGGCTCTACATGGGTCACAACCTACCCCTCCATGACTAGCTCACGTCCCTCTATGTGTTCTCCATGATGCTGCTGTAGGTGGCTGCCGTCAGGGAACTCAGTCATGGCTTCGGGTACCTCTGTGTCTCCTAGCACCTCACCTAGGGACGACACCTCATCAACATATGGCTCTAGGGGTGTAGGCTCTACTCTCTCCACCAAGGTGTCAACCGGTGCTATCAAAGAGGTCTCCAACAATGGTGACTCTTGCGCCACACTGGGTCTATCAATGTGCCCCTCACCATCTTGCATGTCCTCATGCTTAACCTCCTCCTTAGGCTCTTGACATCTAAAACCCGGTCTCCACTAGCAAAAATGCCCCTTGGTCTCACCCTCTAACTGCCCTCCTCTATGGGATGATCTTGTCCTTAACCCATGCTTCTCCTTTGGCTCATCCAGAAAATGAGGCATAGTAGGACAACCAAATTGGCCATACATATGGGTGTTATATTGTTGGGTTGTGCGCGCATGCACATGGCTTCTCTGTTGGGTATGACTCAACGTCCCCACCATTTGTTGCATCCTCTCTAGGACCTATTGGTTTTTCCTCCTCAACTGTTGGTTCAGCCTCATAAACTCCTTCATGATCCCTTGTGAACTCTTCCCTTTCTGTGTCGTTGGAGTGACCATAAATTCACTAGTCACTATGCATGCATGGCCAAAACCTCCATGATCTTTCTACCCTCCCCACAGTTGGACATGATCATGCTCCGATACCTTTGTAATATTCCTAATGGAAAAATTTACAGTGATAACAAAAACATGCAAGACAATTCAACATAAAAAATTTCAGTAAACACCAATAAACCAGAAATGCTCCCAAACATGCCAAAATGGGCAATTTTATTATATATAATTGTTGGAGTACAATGTGAAATAGAAAGAGTGCACCTGGGCTTGCACAAGGCAAGCTACAAGCCTTAGGTGGTCGATATATCAATGCCCAACTGCTGCAGGAGTTTATCTTCCAGAAATTTGTGCTGGCCCTAGTAATTTTGCATTGTTGGCTGTGTTGAGACCCTGATTTGACCCCTCAAATCTGCCCAGAAAATTCTGCAAAATTAGATATGAGATCCTTGTCAAAAACCCAAAAAACCCAAAAAGGGTTTTCTCTAGTTTTGATGCTCCAAAATTGACCCTAAATTCCCAGCACTTCTCCACTACTAGTGAACTAGTGAATTTCGGTCTGCAAGAATTTTTTCTTTACCGCCCTCCAAAATAGTGGAAAATATCCCCTTGGCTCACCTCTAACTCCCACACAACAACCCCGCTCCAAATACCTCTGACCAAGACCACGCACAACAACTCCCTCTCAGTTACAGTACAGGCTTGGGTAGTAAGTGCGTAGGCTCAACAAGAGAAATTCGTATTGGTGAGATGGGCTCACTTCTGCTTTGCAATTATCTCCTCTCCTCCAACAAATTCTGCAAGTAGTGTCCAGCAAATGGTGTGGCTTCTAATTCCTGACACCAACTCCCCAAAGGATAGTGTAGCTCTGATTCTGCGTCCCAATTTAGCTTAGAAAATTTGTGGCACCTGTGCTATGCCTCTCCCTGCCTCCACAAGAAAATGGTGAAACCTTCCTAGGGTGGCACTTGTAGTCCACCAAAGAGAAGGGTGAGTTTCCTCCTTGGGAAACTCTTGTGCTCAACAACACTTGTGACTCAACTGAACAACTTGAGCAACAACAAAGTTTTTCAAATGATCAAAAAGCCCCTAAAATGAGAGTCTCACCTCCAATTTATAGCTAGCCATCCCTCATGCTCCTTGTGGGCTCCACCCATCAAATTCCCTCTCTCACCCAATTCGAATTCCTCCAAGGGGTGCGTATTCCCTTGGAGTGGCCCCCCCTCTCCACTTCCCATCGAATTTCTTGCCTTTTCTAATGTTTGGGGGTGGCACCTTTATAAATTTTCTTTTGTCGCCCACTTTTCCTAAGTTTATGTGCCAAATATTTATTAACTACCAAAAATTGCAAAATTAAGAATTCCCTTAGCAAAATTAGTAATTGGGGACATGACAAGATAGGAATATGGCATCTTGTGATCAGACTTATTGACAGAGTTGTGGTAGAGTTTGGAGGGCTGACTTGGCACTTGGGTAATCAGTTCACTAGTCAGTTTATCTATGACTTGGATTTCTTTGTTGACTAATATTCGATAAGGAAAGGATTGCTAGGTTTTCTCCTTGTGGGTTTTTCCATGGCCTCCAACCTAATTTTCGGTGTTCTTTGTCTTTTGTGCACTATATTTGTATAGTTGCTTGATGACCTAATGAATGAAGTAAGATACATAATGGAAAACATATATATATTGTCACAAGTAATTATCATGTTAAGAAATTCTCTCTTGCAACTGAATTTCAACATGGTATCAGAGCTAGTTTTTGAAGAGTAGTTTGAATTACCTACGTAAGAAGCAACCTTGAAATGGGGATTTGCAAGAAAAAGATCAACAATGATCGAAGAAAAATCATAGAGCAAGACAAATCTCCCAAGGTCAATGAGGTCTAGACCAGGGTTTTCCTTCTAGCTACAGACTCTGCAATTCGTCCTCCAACAAGTCGACTTAAGGATCCCAGGGCCGACTTGTACTCTTGGAGCTTCAAGGACTTTCTAGACTCAAAAGCAATTTTTTTACAATTACAAATTGCCTGGAAGGATTTTATAAACATGATGTTGACTCCTTTGACTCATGACAATAAGTCCTAAGACCTAACAAACCCTAGAAGCATGAAGAACATGCTTTTACCTAAAAGACCATCAATAATGAGCATGAAACTCACACTTTAATAATAATAAATTTCTTTTCTTTTTCTTGTTTGTTACATAGGATACATATTGAAATGAGTAGAACAATTATGAAGAATGAAACTAGTTACATTATTCAACATGTCCTTCCTATTTTGTCTTGAGAATTTGCAAGGCATCTACGTCACAACATTTGCTAAACTCTCGACATCAATGACAAGGAGTTCATTGAAAGTTAAAACTAGGGATTAAGGTTAAAACTTCTTTTGATTTCCTTTCCATTGTTGCCATTTTGACCTTTGAAATAAAACATTCTCCACCTTTAGACAAGTTAATTTTGAACAATTAGTTTCCTAATCAAATATATAAAATTTGAGAAAATCAACTTAATTCAATTCATTGCATGTAGTTGTCCATGTTGGAATTTCTAAGTCTAGCTGTTAGAAATCCTTCTTGTACTTTCTGATTTATTTCTTCCTACTTGTTCTATTAATTAACAAGTTATTCACCATGTAAATACTGAAAATAAATACAAGTACAGTCTCAACACATACAAATCATCAACTGAAGGAAAAACAAGCACACAAGTGACACCGTTATTTTTGGACTAATGTCCCCAGAAAAACCCAATGTGGGAAAACCGGTGTAGCTATCTGAGGGTTTTATTATTAAGTAGTTTCAAAATACAGTCTGGGTGCCAGAAATGGCTCACCCAACAGAGAATGCCCTTGGTAGTAGTACCTCTCAGTCGAAGATAGATATCAGCCCCAATCTGCCCCTCGAAATCTCCCATTGTTAGCCTCTAGGGTTTGCGTCAGCCTCTTTGGCCCTGTGTTAGCCCAGCGTTAGCCTCTCCGGCCCAATGTCAGCCTCTCGGGGCTTTGTGTCAGCCTCTGGAGCCTCTATGTCTCCCATGCTGGCCCTCCTCAGGCTCTGCGCAGCTCCTGGCTGCCTCTGCGTGGCCTCTGGCTGCTTTTGCGTGGCCTTTAGCTGGCTCTGCGTCAACCCTCTCTCGGCTTTTGCGCTGATGCTCCCGGCACCCTCTCTGCCTCTCTGCTTCTGTATTCACTTCCCCTCAGCTGCAACTTAGATCACTCCTTTGATTTCCTCAGCAAGCCTTGCCCTAGAAAATCGAATTCTTGATCAATTCGGTGTATTCTCCAAGTGACCCTCAAACCTCCTCTTATACTTTTCTCGTTGACAATTCAACGGTCAAGATTAAGTCCCTAATCAACGACTAAGATTAGATCTGACTTGATCCATGACTTTTGGACCATTCTAACTCAATTTATATTAATTTACATTAATATTTTATTTTCCCTAAGTTTAGACTTAGGGACTCCATTAAAAATATTAATTATTTTAATATCTCCCAAACTGGTTAGATTCTTGCCCAAACCGTTTATGGGTCTTGGAGATCTCATGTACTTTAGCCTTTCAACCAATTTTCGTGGCTAGAGCACATCTGATGCTACCCCAAATGAACACTCCCTGTTAGCGAGGACTGTGCTCTAGTAATACTCCTCACTGAGCATGACCCTAATCGTCTGGCATCGGTCCCTGTGTTGATGCTAGGCCTGTTGCCCAACATCCTCTACACTGCTGCATCATGTACTACTACCCATGGCCCTGCCATTGCCACTGCTGCATTTGCACTGCAACCCCTCTCATCATGCTGCATTGTGTTGCTCATAGCACTGCCACATTGTTGCACTGCAACTTAGTTACTAAGAAGTAAGTAACTGATCTCTGAACTCTGGCATCTCTGTCAGGCTAGAAACACTCCCGATGCTAAAGCTCCCTCTGCCACTGACAAGTGCTCCCTCTCTGACCTCTGCGTTGATGCAACAACTCTGTGCATCTCGCACTACCTCACGCTGTCCTGGGACTCCTGCACTGTAGCTCCCTCTATTGCTCCATCCATCCGCATTCGTCTCTACTGACATCTGCCAGTCCTGCTACTCCTCTTCGAGGCTCCTGTAGCAAGGTATAATCCAAGAGGTTGGGTACCTCGAGAATTCTGCCCCTCATCACCTATAGTCTGTCTGACTACAACTCGATGTCACCCCACTTCCTCTCAAGTGGCGCATGAGCACTCATGACACAATCATCATCTGTCTCCACTTCTTTCTCCGCCTTTGCTGGCGCAACCTTGGTTGTAGAAGCCTCTCCCTTGCTCTTCTTCCTCGGACACTGGCTCGCATAGTGACCCAATTCCCCACAGTGGAAGCATTTGACCTTGGAGAGGTCCTTCTTCTTCCGTTTCTCTTGCTTTCCCTCAGATTCTAGGGCAACATCCTCCTCTTCCTCCTTGATTCTGACCCCCTTGTCGCTGCTTCCTGCCTTGGTTAGCCTTCTGATCTCTTCTTGACAAAGAGACACCCGCAGTTCTTCCCAATATGGAAGGGCGTCTTGCCCAGTATGCTCTGGACAAATACCTCCCAATCCTCTAAGACTGCGTTCAATGCGGTCCTCACCAACATCTCCTCATCCGGCGTGGTCCCTATGGAAGTCAGCTAATCCCTGATCTCCTTCAATTGATCGAGGAAGGTGTCTATTTGTTCTCCCTTCTGCATCTGCTATGACCACAACTGATTTTCTAGTAGCATCTTCCTCTGCACGGAAGTATGCTGATACAATTTCGTCAGGGCCTCCCACATCGCATTTGCCGTGTCCTTTTCGGCAATATGTGGTACTACATGGTCCTTGACCGCATCAAGGATGATGTTCTTGGCCCTCGCCATTGCCTCCTTGTACTTTTCGTTCTCATTCGGGTCAACTGGGATCGCTATCGTGTTCAAGGCGAAGTGCTTGAGACGATTCTTGTCTAGAAAGGACAAGATCCTGGCCTTCCAGACTACGAAGTTCGAGGCTCCGTCCAGTCTGTCCTGATTTCTTACCCCATTCACAGCCATTCCATTGTTCCTCTTTCGACTCTTTCGAGTGTCTCTACTTCCCTCCCGCAAGTTCTCGGTGTGACTCCCTCTGAGCCTTGATTTCCCTCCTGCAAACCCCTCTGCCAATGTCAAGATGCCCCCACTCCGATCGTTAATGCAGCTGCACCATTGATCCAGATTTCTTGGCTAGAAATCCTCGGCAGCAACTCCCTCCTTGGTCTTGCCCTGTTAGGTACTTTTCTGACCACAGTACCCCATCAACTTCACTCCGCAACTTACCCACAGCTTCCTATGCCCCAACAAACTGAGGGTTGGAGCCTCTAGGTTCTACGCAATCCCGGCACTAGCAAAATCTGCACCTCCTGGCCACGAGCGGCAATCCTTCCTAACTGAGAAAGGTGACCGAGCGCTGCGTAGGTCAGGTTTGCTCCTCTCTGCCACTGTGCTGATCCTCTTCTTGGCTCGAACTGATGACGCAGGCACTGCGTCACCCCTTCCTTGCTGCTTTTTTGCTAGGAACAACTTCTGTCACTCAAGACAATTGTTTCTACTGTTTTTGCTCTGCTTGGCTGATGCCCTCAGTTATCCTGTGATCTACAACCATGCTCTGATACCATGTTGGAATTTCTAAGTCTAACTATTAGAAATCCTTCCTGTACTTTCTGATTTATTTCTTTCTACTTGTTTTGTTAACTAACAAGTTATTTACCATGTAAATACTGAAAATAAATACAAGTACAGTCTCAACACATACAGATCATCAACTGAAGGAAAAACAAGCACACAAGTGACGTCGTTATTTTTGGACTAATGATGTCCTTGAAAAACCCAATGCGGGAAAACCGATGCAACTATCTAAGAGTTTTCTTATTAAGCAATTTCATAATACAATTTGGGTGCCAGAAATGGCTCACCCAACAGAGAATGCCCTTGGCAGTAGTACCTCTTAGTCGGAGACAGATATCAGCCGCAAGCTGCCCCACGAAATCTCCTAGCGCTAGCCTCTAGGGTCTGCGTCAGCCTCTCTGGCCCTGTGTCAGCCCAGCATTGGCCTCTCTGGCCCAGCGTCAGCCTCTCGGGGCTCTGCGTCAGCCTTTAGAGCCTCTGCGTCTCCCACGCTGGCCCTCCTCAGGCTCTGTGTAGCTCCTCGCTGCCTCTGCGTGGCCTCTGGCTGCTTCTGCGTGGCCTCTAGCTAACTTTGCGTCAACCCTCTCTCGGCTTCTGTGTTGATGCTCCCTGTACCCTCTCTGCTTCTATATTCACTGCCCCTTAGCGGCAACTCAAATCACTCCTTCGATTTCCTCTGCAAGCCTTGCCCCAGAAAATCGAATTCTTGATCAACTAGGTGTATTCTCCAAGTGACCCTCAAACCTCTTATACTTTTCTCGTTGACAATTCAACGACCGAGATTAAGTCCCTAATCAACGATTAAGATTAGATCTGGCTTGATCCATGACTTTTGGACCATTCTAACTCAGTTTTATATTAATTCACATTAATATATTATTTTCCCTAAGTTTAGACTTAGAGACTTTGTTAAAAATATTAATTATTTTAATATCTCCTAAACTGTTTAGATTTTGTCCAAACCATTTCTGGGTCTTGGAGATTTCATGTGCTTTAGCCTTTCCACCAATTTTTGTAGCTAGAGCACATCTGATGCTACCCCAAATCAACATTCCATATCCAACCATATTGGGACTGTCTAGAAAGATTCCAATATTAGGAAAATCACCAACCTTGAAAAGTGGATGATGTGGTGTTTTCTTGACTTTTCTATGGCAATTTTCTCGATGGTTGTTCATGTAGGCAAATCTACATTTAGGTAAGCACATAGGCAAATCTGTGTTCACATAGACATCATTCATGTAGGCAAATTTGATTTTCTAGGCATTGTTCATATGTAGGCATCTCTTTCACCATTCATAAGTCAAAAACCCTACTTTAAAAATCTGCGTTTATCATTCCAAAAACTGTGTTCACATTGTTCATATATTAATAAAAATCTTGATTAGTCTCCTTTGCAATCATTTCTCCAGCATTTGTGGCTTTTGTAGCCAAACTTTCTCAGCAAAGGGTTCACTCCTCTATTCTTGATATTATCAGTTTCAAAACTAAAGCTATCTTGTTTATCCTACAAGTTGCGACTTTGTTTTCTTATAAAAGTCAGGCATCCATGGTTGTTGGTTTTCAAATATTGGGTTCATCATTCTGTGGTAAAACAACCATCATCTTATGGTATTATTCTCTCCTTTCTTATGCAACTCCAATGCACTTTAGCTCGAAAGATGGAAGAGGTTAAGACTTCGGCCTACGCTACTAGCCTTGGTATTTAACACTTGGTTCTTCAACTGGATTCTATCCTCTCATTGCTCTCATTGTTTCTTTTTGAGGTACGTGGTGCTGAGCATGCTACTGGCCTGAATAATGGAATCTCACAAATTTCAAATTAAACAAAGACAATAATATCTTTGCTTCTGCATCTCATGTAACTTTATTTTGTAAATGCCATGGTGGTGACATGTCAAAGTGCTTTGCAAATGTTGTCGTCTTAGTCTTCACATATCACAAGGTATCCATTCAAACATCATTGTTGGTGATGCAATCATCAAAATCCCAAGACCACTCTAGCCATACACCAAATATAAGTTGATTTCTCAACTTCCAATATCCTATGACCAATGATTAGTTATGTTACGTGTGCTGGTAGCTACTGCTAATTTTTCATCAATTGTTCTATGCTGCGACTATTACTTCAACAATGTCCAATAGCATCCAATTTAAAAATTTACACTTCTTCAATTTAACCAATGACAGTAGAGCAATAGTAGATAGAACAATTATTCAAATGCACAATGAAAGACAACCAAGAGACAACAGACACAATATTTGGTCAATGACCAGGGAAAAACCCCACTAGGGAGAAAACCCTTGCAAATCTTATTCTATTAGATTGTCTTCAAGTGTTCAGCAGATGGAGTACATCATCCAAGAGTCAAAGTAAAAAATTGACTAACCAATATCCAATGTCAATATCCAATATCCAAATATGCTAAACAACTATCCAAATCAGAGAAAAAGGAGAGAGAAGTCAACAATAGTCAAATTTGATCCTTCTGCAAATTTGTCTCAGTCAACAACAGCAAAGTCAACCCTAACTAGTCAATAGTCAAGGGTCAAAACAGTGCTTTAGCAACTCGGTCAAGGGTAGTCGAACTCAGCCTCAAAAGCTAGTCAAGGTCACCTCAAAAATGTCCCAAAACAATCAGTGAAACTTGGTCAAAGTCTGCTCTTCTTGCTGCAGTCAAACTTGTGGTCAACCCGGAGGTTAATGCTGGTCAACTTGCCCAGATTTCCTTGTTCTTTGTGCCCTCCAATAAGGCCTATAGAAACAAAATGTTTCCACCCAAAAAGGCAGTCAAAGGATGTCAAATACACCTAGGTCAACGCTAATCAACTCCTTGCAACAATCTTGAAATTTGACCTATCTAAAACAATGACTTGTCCTTCGCACGTGTGAGAGATTCCTTCCAATTCTGAGTTGTACGAACCAATAGAGTGAGGAGAGAGCAGATATGTTGTGTGTTGATGATGTTCCAAATGAGGAGGATTCATCTTGTATTTATATGCATCTTGACGGGTGCCATTTTGTCCATGAGATGTGTCATTTGACCCAAGGTCGACATTGACAATTTTGTGTTTGTGGGCTTGACCTCAAAAATCCACTTCTCCTTATTCGAATTGAGTGCTTCAAAAGTCAATTTTGGTGCTCTCCAAAAGAGGAATTCAATGCAATGATTATCTCCATCAATTGACCTATCCAAAGTGGAATTTTAACACTCCTTCTCAACTAGGGAAAATTCCACCTTCCAATATATGACCATCAATCATCATGCTATCTTGTCATTATGTACCATCTCTGCTTGTCTCTTCTCATCTCATGCTCAACATTCTCAAATCTAAAGAAGAAGAAATGTTGTAGGGGAGCTTCAGTTACCACCCTGTCTCTATCACCATTAGGGAGACTCAACTACCACCTGAAATTATCATCATCATTGTCATCGAGGAGCCATGGCTACCACCTTAAACCAAAGACAATGGGCCAGACCAAACTACCCCAAGCGTAGGGATCACACTCTATCCCAAAGTTCCTGACAATAGGTGAGATCAACGTAAGGATCACACTCTACCCTATTGTCCTTGATCATCCATGTTAACCCTGAAGAGTTAGATGGTAGAACACTTGCATCCACCAACTTGGGCGAGATCCACCTACAACAAGGTGTAGGGATCACATTCTATAACAAGTCCCTCAACCCATTGGCTAGATGGGAGGGGTTATCCCACAGAGTGGGTAGGACGCTAATTGGGGCATACTCTGACTAGGGGAGATCCCAGGTCTCAACATCCTATCATTCACAGGTCTCTCATCTCTAGGAGCCCTATAGCTCCATTCCTCACCCTGGGAGCTCAACCACGGGGGAAGAGCACTGCTTAGGGTTCTTGATCATCTAGGACCCTTCTTTGAAAGGGACATCTCAACAAGTCCAAGTTACTTTTTGAAGACTAAGAACTTCCCTTTCGGCAAATCCTTGGTGAGGATATAAGCTATATGCTCATTTGTCGAAATGTGAAGAAGTCTTATGGCTCCTCTCTGCACCATGTCTCGGATGAAATGATATTTGATCTCTATATGCTTGGACTTGTTGTGGAACACAAGATTCTTTGATAAACGAATTCCACTCTTGTTGTCACAATAGATAACTGTCGTATCCAAAACTTGCTCAAATAGTTCTCCAAAGAGCTTCCTTAACCAAATGGCTTCACAACTCGCCAGGTTGGCTGCAATATATTCGGCTTCAGCGGTGCTAAGGGCTACAGACTTTTGTTTCCGGCTCATCCACTATATCATGGGAGATCTCAAACTAAAAAAACATCCTGAGGTACTCTTCTCGTCGAGACAACACTACCAGCCCAATTTGCATCTGTATATCCAGGTAGTCTAGTGTCTCTAGCAACATATCTCAATACAAGGTCAACAAACCCTTGTAGATATCTCAATACATGCTTGGAAACAACCCAATGTACATGGTGAGGCTCGGTCATAAACTGGCTCAAATTGTTAACTGTAAAGCATATGTCAGGGCGAGTGTTCATGAGGAACATCAGAGCACCAACCAGTTGTCTATACTCAAAGGGGTTTGCTAGGTCTGGTCCAACAACCTCTCCACACAACTTCTTGAAATTCATCTCCATAGGTGTAGGCAAGGAATTGCATTCAACCATGCCAAATCTCTCTAGTAGTTTTACAACATCTTTTCCTTGTGAAAGGAAAATCTCACTTGGCGTTTGCCATACTTCTAGTCCTAGAAAATAGTGCATCAAACCAAGGTATTTCATCTTGAATTCGGAAGCCAACTCCCTCTTACATTCTAGAATGAGAGGGTTTGCACCTGTCATGAATAAGTCATCAACATATAATACCAAAATGAGAGGCATACCTTGGATCGTTTTGAAGTACAAGTTTGGATCAACATTGCTCCTTGTGAATCCCAACTTCATCAAGTAACTATCGATATGCACATACCAAGCACGAGGGGCTTGCTTCAATCCATAGAGAGATTTCTTCAATCGACATACATGAGTCTTCCTGTCATGAACTTCAAATCCAGAAGGTTGTTCAACATACACTTCTTCTTGAAGCAAACCATGTATGGAAGCAGTTTTCACATCCATTTTATGAAGAGTCCATCCCTGACTTGTAGCAAGGGCTACTATTGAACGAGTGGTTGTGTATCGGGCCACCGAAGAAAATATATCATTGCAATATTCTCCCTCTTTTTGGGAGAATCCACGGGCTACGAACCTTGCTTTGTATTTTTCAATGCCTCCATCCACCGCATGCTTGATCTTATAGAGCCATTTGGAGGTTACCATAGATCTTCCCTTCGGTCTTAACACGACATCCCATATGTCATTTTTCATAATAGACTCATATTCTTCGGCCATTGCATCCTTCTAGATTTGTTCCTTTACGACTTCTTCAATGGTATTAGGATCAACTTGAAATATATTGCTCATAGCTATAACACATGTTTGGTACTTGCATGGCTTCTTGCTTTCCCTGAAAGTTCCACGAGCAACATGTTTTTTGGCATCTTGTAGTGTGTTTTTTGAGAAAAAGTGATCTTTTCCTGGTAGGAGGATCACTTGGAGGAGGATCCAAGGGGCCCTGTTGTAGCGGCTACAACCACTCTCCAAAATTTTTCCTTAGCTTCGTTTTGGAGCCTCCCTATCAACCATCCTCACCAGCATGTCTTACACTGTAAAGTACACGAGCTTCAGTGGTTTTCTAGCATATTACCAGCCTGTGCATGATAGCTTTTTGCATGCCTCTCATAGGTTGTTTCTCCAGACTTGGTCCAGTTGCAGGTTGAGCAGCTCCCTCAAGAAATTCCGCAATTTTGGAGGGGAACCATCATTCCCTCTAGAAATTGCCCAATCTTCACTGGCAGCCTGCTGGGCTCTAGAATTGCGCAATTTTGCCTGTCAAGCTTGATACGGATTTAAACTTGAACGCAACAAATTACAAAGATAACCATAAATACAGAGATGAAGCAGAAATAATACTTCATATTTCATTAATGTAAAATACTGAAATATGCTTACAAACAAAAATGGAAATAAACTAGCTCGGGCGATGGTAGCTTATCTTTGAGGAGAGATGTGGTGGCTACAGTCCCTGAATTGTCTTTCAATGAGGCTTGAAGGCCTATTTATTGTTGAGAAACAATGGAAAACCCTAAACATCCAAAAACCTAACCCTAGGAGATGAAGCGCCAAACTATAGGCCCTGTTTTGGGTAAATTGGTACATCAACTTCCCGAGGTCGTAACTTTGGCATACGATCTCCGTTTGACGCGCACAATACCTCATTAGAAAGATCTATCCATGTTGCTCCTAGTTTTCCCAAAAAACGTCGTTTAGGGCCTCAAAGCGGCTTCAGAAGTTCAGGACCTGAGAAACTACTAGAAGTAGTAAATTGTGCTACAATTAAGGAAACTGAAAAATTGAAAGAAAGAATGGTGGGGGTCCAAGTGGAATTGGCGGGTGGCCAGCAATATCCACCTGGATCATTCGTCCCCCCTTAGGAAGCAATGGTCCCCATTGCGTTGAGTTCCTCGATGAGATAAGGAAACTTCTGCTGAACTTGGTCCCTGGTGAAGGAGTTGGCCTGCTTTGACAACTCGATACAGTTGGATTTTTTGTTGGCGAGTGTGCTTGATCTGCGTGTCCATGATTCAATCAATTGCAGCTTGTTCCATGCAATCTGGATTTAACTCTATTGATGTGAGCTGTTCTGCAATGTTGGATGTGTCTAGTAATGGTGGAAAGTATGGCTGAAGGTGGTCCAAATTGAACACTAGGTGCAGGCCAAGGAATGGGGGAATGCTGAGCTCATATGCATTGTCTCCCACAGCCTTGGTAATGGTGTAAGGACCATATTGGAATTGTCTGAGTTTCTGATAGGCTCCGTGCAACTAGACTTTGTTGCCCACCTGAAAATTGTGTAACACCCAATGTTGATCATGTTGCTGCTTGTACTTGGAATTTGATTTCTCCAGAATGTCATGGACCTGCTAGCGGATATGTTGGATGTGCTTAATGAAGCTGTTTGCTTTATCTGTTTCGGACTGGACATGAGCCGAATCTGTCTAAGTAGTAGCAAATGGCATGGCCACATCAATGGGACATAGTGGCTGGAATCCCAAACCCACCTGAAAAGGGCTATGGCCTATCGAGCTGTGGAGAGCCCAGTTATAGTGTGCTGAATATAGGGGAGGCTCTCATCCCATGTGCGTGGATGCTTTGAGTTGTACATGCGCAAAATGTGTACGATCATCCCTATTGACAACCTCTGTCTGGCCAGCAGTTTGGGGATGGAAGCTTGTGAACTTAGTGAGTTTGGTGTCCAACATCGACCAAAGACTGGACCAAAATGTACTGAGGAACCTGCTATCCCGATCTGAGATGATAGACCGTGGGATCCCAAAGTGTACCCACAGTGTTCAAAGAAGAGTTTAGCAGTGGCTTCTGCTGTAATATTCTTCTTGTAGGCCGCCATAATGGCCATTTTCAAGAACCTGTCGACGACCACAAAAACACAGTCGTTTCTATGCTTAGTAGAAGGAAGGCCTGACATGTAATCCATGGAGATGGATTCCCAAGGTCGACTAGGGGTAGGCAGCGGAGTATAGAGGCCTTGCTTCTTGATGGTCGATTTGGAAATGGCGTAGGCAATGTAAGGATCTGATGTACTTCGTGACATCCTGTCGAAGATTCGGCCAATAGAAATACTTCTGTAGTAATGCCACCGTTTTCTTGACCCCGAAATACCCAGCAACTTGACTGTTGTGTGCTTCCCAAATCATCTTGGCATACTCACTTGAAGGAACACAAAGGTGACCCAGGTGGCATAACAGGGCATCCTGGAGGTGAAAATCTAGAACATGTTGACCTTCCAAGAGTGTCTGGTATGTTTGGCTGAATTCTGGGTTGCTTTTGTAGAGAAGTGGCCAATCAAAAGTCTCGTGCCCACAAGAGTTGAGCACGGTGGTTAACACCATGATTGGTGGTCGAATGAGGCAATCTGCAACATTATTGGTGCTTCCCTTCTTATACTTGATATTCAATTGGAACTGTTGCAGGTATGTGGACGGTTGGACCACTTCTGATGGCGATCATTCTGCAACTTCCCTTGGGTCTGTATGAATCGCAGGGGCTGGTGGTCTGTGTGGATGACTGTTTCCTTCCCCAAAATTTAATGCTTCCATTATCAATAGGCCTGCACAATGGAATACATCTCTTTGTCATAAGTGGGATACTTCTGGACTGTGTCTGAAAGTGTCTCACTATGATATGCCACTAGATGCCCGTGTTGAGTAAGGACTACCCCAATAGCATAGTCAGAGTCATTTGTCTCGATCTCAAATGGTTGTTGCAAGTTTGGTAATGTGAGCATTGGTGCCGAGCAGAGGCGATGTTTCAACTCCATGAATGCCTTCTGTTGAGATTTAGACCAAAAGAATTTTTCTTTTGCTCCTCCCTTGGTGACTTGACTCAAGGGCCAAGTGATATGAGAAAATCCAACACGAACCTGTGGTAGAAGTTGGCAAAGACCCAGAAAGCCGCGGAGCTCTGTCAGAGTGGTTGCAGATGGCCAATCTTGAATGACTTGGATCTTGGCTGGATCCACATGCACCCCCGTTCATCAATAATGTATTCCAGATACTGAACTTGGGTCATGCCAAAAGTGCATTTCTCTAAATTGGCACATAACTTGTGTTGCCGAAGTGTTTGGAGAACTTGTCGAATGTGGTGGAGGTGCTCTTCCCAACTCTAGCTGAAGATCAGGATGTCATCCAAGTATACCTCTACAAATGAGTTGGTGAATGGCCGCAAGATGTCATCCATTAGCCTCATGAAGGTTGCAGGAGCATTCGTCATCCCGAAAGGCATAACCAACCATTCGAAAAGGCCCTCCTTGGCTTTGAAGGCAGTCTTCCACACATCGGAGGGTTCAATTGGTATCTGGTGATATCCTGACTTCAAATCGATCTTGCTGAAATATTTTGCCCCCCTTCAGTTGGGCCAGAAGGTCATCAATCTGTCGGATAGGGTATATTCTGGATAGTGATCTTGTTTAGCGCTCGATAGTCAATACAGTCTCCAAGTCCCATCCTTCTTCTGTACCAACATGATCGGGCTCCCATAGGGCGATGAACTCTGTCGGATGTGACCTTTCTGCAACAGTTCCTGAATTTGCCTCTTGATTTCATCATTCTCCAGAACAGAGTGCTGATAGATTGGTCCATTGGGTAGTGGCGCACCTGGGGTCAAATCGATGGAGTGATTGACCTGACAACGTAGAGGAACCCCTGCGGGGGAGGTGAAGATGTTCTCGTACTCCTCCATGACCTTGTCCATCTGTAGTTGTCGTGCGGATGGGCCGTGTCTGGAGGTCGTGGCCATCGTCTTCTTCTTTCCACTGTCGTTTTCTTTCCTTGAGGGCGTATCATCAGGAAAACAAATTTACTGGTTTTCGAAATGAGCTTACTACATTGTTTTGCAGTAACCAAAGAGATGGAGGTAGGCAGTGCTACCTCCAGTATCCTGTACAACTTATTTCCCAAAGTAATAATAACAGCACGAGACCTTGACTCATACATAGCATGTCGCTTCCACAAGTATGGTTGGCCTAATAATACATCACAAACATCAAGTGGAGCAACGTCACACAATACCTCATTCGTGAAGGGCTTGATGTTGTATGGAAGGCGACATTGTTGGCTCACACAAAGATCTCGTCCTTGGTGAAGCCACCTGATGGTGTACGGTTGTGGATGTGCTGTGGTCAGTAAGCCCAGCCGCTTCACGACCTCTGCCGGAATGAGGTTCTTTTGGCTCCCACTGTTGACAATGAACTATAGCAGGGAGTCCTTTACCCACATCTGTGAGTGGAAGAGGTGCTCCTTCTCCTTTGGATCTTCGGGTTCCTCCTTCTGGATCTTCGTGGTGGCAACGATGGCGTTGGGCTCCACATCGATAATCTGCTTTCTTTTGTCATTCCCCTCATTGGGTTCTGACTCAGAGTCAAAACATGCATCTGATTCTGAAGACTTTAGCTCAGCCACCAGTGACTACTTGGCCCGATACTCACTTGTGTTGTGAGTGGAACTCTTATGGAACTCACACCACTTTCCCGTGTCCTTCTTCGGCTTCATGGTGTTGTTCTTTGCTTGTGGCTTTGGCAGGTTGTCCTGGGCCACCTCGCCTTGGCTTTGTCCTTTGTTCAGCGGTTTGGGGGCGCCTTTCCCTTGCTTCGGATTTACAGATCCAAAGTCTCGCTTCTTCTGTTTAAACTTCTGCTCGATCTTGACAGCGTATCGGTACGCTGTGCCGAGCAAGGAGATGTCCAGGAACTCCATCTCGTCCTGGATGTACCTATGTAGGTAGCCGCGGTATTTGAGTACCAAATGTAGCTCAAAATCCTTGATACCCAACTTTGTGCGAAGGGTATGAAAAATATTGGTAAACTTCGTCACGTCTTGGTCCCTTACTTGCTGCAGTGTGGTCCACTTTATGTATTTATCCTCATAGCTTTTGACAGGGTAATACTACTCCTTGATGGCATTCCAGAATGAATTCCAACTGGGTGCGGCTGAAAACAGTGAGGCCGTACTTTCATCCTTCTTCTCGCAGTAGGTTTCCCACCAGTCCTTGACGTTTGGGGTGGCTTTGAGAAGAGCAAAAGTAATCTTTTCTGGGCCGGAAAAATCATGAACAAAAAAATACCCTTATAGCAGATTTAACCATTTATCTACAGCGTCTACATCTATCTGACCCACAAATATGGGAATGTCAAAGTTAACTTGTACCTTAAAGGGTGTGGCGCTTCTAGAGTAGCTGCTGGAAGTAGATGTGTCGCCCTTAGGCAGTCGCTGAAGGATCTGGGCAAAGTTGTCTATCATCGCATTCCTTTGTCGCTTGAGGGCCTCTTCGAGCAAGATTTTGATAGGATCTCCTGCCCCCTTGTCTTTCTTTTCATCTGCCATGGGAGGCCGTCGAGATTTGCGAGGTTGGTCTTGCAAAGGTTCGACCATTCCAAGCCCTAACTCCTTATATCTCGACCTCGTTGGGGACATGCAAAGAAAAACAGAGAAAGAGCAGACCACTCTAATACCACTGATTTGGATTTAAACAGGAACGCAACAAATTACAGAGATAACCATAAACACAGAGATGCATTAGAAATAATACTTCATTTCATTAATGTAAAATATTGAAATATGCTTACAAACAAAAATGGAAATAAACTAGCTCGGGCGATGGTAGCTTATCTCTGAGGAGAGATGTGGCGGCTATATGCCTCTGAACTGTCTTACAATGAGGATCGAAGGTTTATTAATTGTTGAGAAACAATGGAAAACCCTAAACATCCAAAAACCTAACCCTAGGAGATGAAGCGCCAAACTATGGGCCCCGTTTTGGGTAAATTGGTACATCAACTTCCCGGGTTCGTAACTTTGGCATGCGATCTCTGTTTGATGCGCACAATACCTCGTTAGAAAGATCTATCTGAGGACTACGACTTTGGGATGAGCAACATCATTCCATGGACCCATGTTGCTTCTATTTGCTTCTAGGACCCGAAAAACTGCTAAAAATAGTAAATTGTGCTACAATTAAGGAAACTGAAAAATTGAAAGAAACAATGGCGAGGGTCCAAGTGGAATTGGCGGGTGGCCACCAATATCCACCTGAATCAAAGCTTCATTGGAAAAACTGCGTAATCTGTCCCAGCAGGACTGCTCAGCCTAGAAATTACGCAATTCTGGGTAGCAGTCAGCTGCTCAACCCAGAAATTGCGCAATCCCTCTGGGCAGCCAGCCCAACTTTCTCCTAGAAATGCGCAAATTTTCCCATCAGTCAAGCAGGCTGTTACATGTGCCTTTAGGTTGACCGGTTGCCTCCGGGATCGAGCAAAACTGATTTGCATGCATGGATTGCTTCTCCCAAGGCAGCATGCAAAGGCATCCCTTGATTCAGGGATCTATTTTAGTAGCTGGAGGTTACATGCAAGGATCATTTCAGAAACCTCCCGCCAAGTGTCGCTTTTCCTAGATTGGCGGCATGCGCGTCACAACATTGATTTTATCGAAACTCACCAACCAAACGCTGCAGAACTCATTCCTCACATCGACCTTGCAGCTCTGACATCCCACATTGCATCTAGGAGTTGTCGACACATTTAGCTCAACTGTTTTGGGGTAACCTCGCTTTTCATGTGTTGCGTTGCGTTTTTGTCGCTTTTTGTGTTTCGCTTCGTGTGAGTGTTGTCTGCTTGATTTCAGTGAGCGCTTGCTGTCGTTTTGATGTATGTTATCTTTTAGAAGCATCGTTTCAGTTTTCGTTCGCATCTCACTGTTGTCGCATGCATGACACTGTTTTGCACGAACGGTCGCCGTTGCGGCGACTCGCTTTACACACATGCATGCTTTCCCGTTTTCTGAATCTGCACCTGCTATTTGCACGAATGATCATTCACTCTTGTTTGCACCGTGCCCTGCTTGGCTAGCACTGCACATTTTTGGAAGTGAAGGCTCTGCCTTCCCTTCAAAAATTGCGCAAGTCTGGCCCAACACTGACCTCCAGACTTGCATTACTCAATTCTTGGAGGCAGTGTCCTGCTGGCCCCAGAAACTGTGTAATGCAATTTGTTGGTTGCATGTCACATTGTGCAATTTCAGTCCTCAGCAGGCCAAACTGGACTATGCATTGCGCAGTTCCAGCAGTCAGCCAGCCTCCTGACAACTTGGATTGTGCCTTGCACAGTTTTGGCAGTCAGTCTCCTGACCTCTCGGGGGAAATTGCGCAACCTTCACGATCAGTCACACAGGTATGTTGCAAGCCAATTCTCATGTTCGTTTTGGTTTTCGAGTGAAAGATTGCTTTCAATGAGTGTTGCCATGTCTCAAGGTATCGTAGATTTTCATCTGCCTCTTAGTAGCACAGGTACAATGGCTTCCAGGAGAGTAGAGTCGAAGACACTGTTCAGAGCACATTTGGGGATGCAGTCGATCAAGTGTCTATGAACTTGCCTACCCACGAAGACATTAAGTTGTTCGTAGATAAGGACATCAAGATAAGATGGCAGCAACATCACAGCAAGCAGCACCATCAGCGATAGCTGAAGGCAGTATACCTTCATGCAACGAACACAAGAGGAAGGTTGTTGACAGCACAAAGGCGGAACAAAGTTGCAAGCTCAAGCAGATCCACTTGTAATGAAAGCAATTTTGGGGATCGAGGCTATGAGGTGACAATGCGACACAAATATTGTGCGAATGTAAAGAACGAACAGAGAAGGAGTTGCATGTGCTGAAGCAGCAACTCAAGGAAGAATAGTAGCTGCATAGAGGAGAGAATGAGTTGCAGCAGGAATAGGTACAACAGGGGGTGCAACATGCACAGACGAATGAAACTGCGCTCGTACAAGTTATAGATCTAGCCCAGTAGCTGGCATGGAGCAAACAAGGTGAGCAATGCTGTTGATTGCATGCAAGGGAATTTAGTAGCATGCATGTCATTGTGCGCACGCATGAAATCCCACCCATTTGGCACACTCATCGAGGCGAAGACAAGAAGCAAATCCAACTGGAGCTGAACATGTACTTTGAGAATTTGATGCGCACGTCCACCAACACATTCTTGGAGAGCAGCATAGACACTATGCATCAACATGTTGCTGGTCTGGTCGCACCCAGAATACCATGCACATGCTATCAGGCGAGTTGGATGGAGGAGCCATATCAGTGCACCTGGATGCAATGGAGGCAAGAGTTAGCTTCAACAAGATATCATCGTTGAGCACACGGACACCATCATGGATGACCAAGATTGGCATCAACTCACCACCTTCACCATCACAAGGATGTCAAAGAGTTGGTCTCACCACAACGGTCTGAGTGTCAGTGATGTCTTGCATGGCTTGCTCAAGCCATTTTGTCTCACATGGGCACATGTGCATTGTAATGTAACGTGTTGTCAAGTGTCGATAGTTGGATGTAACAGTCATAGAGTAGACGAAGATTCATGAGGTAGATGAACTGTCACAAAGTGGAATGTCAAGGGCCACCCCACCCTTTGCTATAACTAGTCCCTCATAACTCATTGTAAAGGATTTTGGTCAGCCAAGCTTCCAATAGGAGTATCTTAAAGAAAGCCTGGACAGTGTTGTAATGAGCCTTGGCTTCTCCACTACGCAGAGCTAGTATATCTCTTTGGAGGAGTAGGCGGTAGTGACTGTAACGTTTTGCTGTCAAAACTAGTGGTTGGTCATGGTTGTTTGTATGATTGGAACTTACACTTAATATAACAGAGCCAACACGTTTCATGCATATGTCGTATTGTATTTCAGCTATTTGTTTACTCTATATGATATATGTATCTGTTTGCCTACGCATGCATGTGTAGCTATTTCTGTATATGTATGTATGAATCTCACTGAAATGTGCTGTTGGTTTAACCATCACTTTGGATTGCTATCTAACTTGCCTTCCATGTTGTGATGCATCTTTTCTCGTGTGTTCCCTTCTTAACTCCGTGCTATCATAGGTTTCCAAGGGGCGCACTCACCTCACCCTCCGTGTGTTAGAACCGCTCATGCACCTTCCTTGACTTACTGCATATATCACACCCTTGCTACCAACAGGGACATCTTACTTGCCTTTGTGCGAAACTGTGGTCAAGGCGATACCGTACGACCTACTGCTGGGAATCCTACACCAAACGGTCTGAGGTCTAATTGGGACTTCTTACCGGGGAGATCCCCTGACATGTTGTTGGGTCCAACACTGTCAACAGGTCCATAGGATCCATGGAATCATCAATGATATCCTTCTCAGATTTAGGCACAGAAGGACCTTCTAGTATATCCATATCATCACTCTTGTTATCAGGAGGAGTGGGTGGAGGAAGGTCCTTCGCTTTTCCAAGTGCAACATCTTTATCAAATGTTACATCCCTGCTAATTTCAACCTTCCTTTGACCTGGAATATATATTCTAAATGCTTTAGAATCTTCATTATATCCAACAAACGTACCTTTCCTTCCTATAGCTTCCAGCTTGTTTCTTTTGTCCTTCGACACATGGAAACACATAGGAACATATACTGCAACTTGATTTGAACATATACCGTTGTGTTTGTTTCTTTAGCCCAAAGGAACTTAGGTAACTTTTGATTGTGGAGCATGGCTCAGGAAGCTTCCATGATGGACCTGTCCTTTCTTTCAGCTACTCCATTTTTTTCGGGAGTGTAGGGCACACTAGTCTCCTTCTTAATTCCTTCCTTCTTGTAGAAGTTTATAAATTCATTTGAGATGTATTCCCCGCCATTGTCGGACTTGAAGATCTTTATTTTCTTCTCTATATGATTTTCGACCAAAGCCTTGAATTCCTTGAACGTTTCGAAGGCCTCATCGTTGTGCTTCAAATAATATATCCATGTCTTCCTTGAGAAATCGTTAATGAAGGTGATGTAATAGAGATGACCCCCAAGTGAGTGCACGGGCATTGGACCACATATATCAAAATGAAGATATGAGGGATGTCTTTCGTCTTGTTTTTGCTAGAGAGGAATGGTCCCCTTGTCTTCTTTCCACTGGTGCACCAAGGGCATACTCCATCATGTTGAGCTTGAACATCGGGGATACCAAAGATTAACTTCTTCAATTTTGGAAGAGCTTCATAATGTATATGGGCCAACCTTTGGTGCCACATCTCGCTTTTGATGATTTGTATTATGGACCATAGCTAGAAGAGTTCTTCTAGTGACTCTATAGAGTCCTTCAAACCTAGATCCCAATGTGAAGGCATTTCTCATATAGGATCCAATAGGCCAAGTAAGTACTTTTCCTTTGATGAATGCAACCCTCATTCCTTTATCCTCCAAAGCAGATATCGATACCAAATTCTTCTTCAATCCCAACACATACATCACATCATGAAGCAAAACAAATTCCCCAGAGTTCAAATGAAATTTGACAGAACCAAATCCCTTTACGGGATGAGTGGTATTGTCACCAAGAATAATCTTCAAATTGGTCTCCCTCTCTACCAAATTAGAGAGAACCTCCTTATATCCAAAGAAGTGATGAGAGGCCCCACTATCAACTAGCCAACTATCCCAAGTATCCAAAGGAGATGAACTAGATAATGCGGAAATAAGAATATATTCAGATTGATTAGTAGCATTACTTTCATACCTGGAATTCCTTGACCTCTTTGGTGGACGATAGCTATCTTCATGATCATCAGGAGAGTCTCTTCTTCTTTTATTCCTTCTTCCATTTCTTCTATCATCTCTTCTTTCATATGACTTGTTGTTGTTGAAGCCACAGTTATTGTTGTAGGACCTTGAAGAGTTTTTGGGGCATCTCTCTTTTTAGGATAATCTCGAGCATAGTGACCCTTATGATGACAATTGTAGCATTCAACATCTCTATCTCGTCTTCTTGAATCCTTGGAGTCTCGATTGGATTGAGGATGTATTCTTGATTTAGATGGCTTTCCCTTTCCTTTCATCACGTTCTTCTTGCCTTGAGCAATGAAGGCAGTGGGTTCTCCTTCATTTGGATTTTGAATTCTTCCTCTAGATATCATTAGTCTTTCCTCTTGATTGCATAAAGCAAGTAGCTCATTAAAAGAAGGGATCCTTTCCCTGTTGTTGATAGAAGTAATGAACATGTCCCATGATGAAGGAATACCACTAAGGGTTGTCATCACCAATTCCATATCAAGTCTAATTTCTTGAGTAGTCTGAAGTTGTTCCATGATCTCAGTGATTCTTATGAAGAATGATTGCACAATTTCTCCCTTATGCAACTTAGACTCCTTGAGTTGATTTTTCAATTCCATTATGTGGCTCAAATTGTTTACCTCATACATGCCCACAATCTTATTATACATTTCTTTGGAAGTCTTCAAGGATGAAATATAAACGAGTAAATGATCTTCTTAACTTTAATCTCACCTTTCTTATACTTGGATTTGGTAGCTTGAGGAGCATTTTTTGGTGGTGGTGAAATCTTTCCTTCCATGTACTCCAAGACATCATACTCATCTAAAATGACATTGATTCTAGTCTTCCATGCTGCAAATCCAAATGAGTCAGCTAACTTTTTATTGTCCTTGAAATAAGAGGAGACATCTTGCCAAAAGATTTTCCCCTTTTCTCCTTGAAATAAGAGGTAGACATCTTGCCAAAAGATTTTCCCCTTTTCAATCCACTGCTTAGAAGATAGATGCTCTTGCTCTATGTCTCTTGGGCTTGTCTTCACCTTAGCTCTGATACCATGTTAATTTTTCATCAATTGTTCTATGTTGCAACTATTACTTCAACAATATCCAATAGCGTCCAATTTAACAATTTCCACTTCTTCAATTTAACCAGTGATAGTAGAGCAATAGTAGATAGAACAATTATTCAAATGCACAATGAAAGACAACCAAGAGATAAGAGACACAATATTTGGTCAATGACCAGGGAAAAACCCCACTAGGGGGAAAACCCTTGCAAATATTCTTCTATTAGATTGTCTTCAAAAGTTCAACAGAGAGAGTACATCGTCCAGAGTCAAAGCCAAACTTTGACTAGCCAATATACAATGTCAATATCCAACATCCAAATATGCCAAACAACTATCCAAATTAGAAACAAAGGAGAGAGAGAAGTCAACAATAGTCAAATCCTTTTGCAAATTTGTCCCGATCAACAACAGTAAATAGTAGCAAAGTCAACCCTAACCAATCAATGATCAAGGGTCAAAACAGTGGTCTAGCAACTCGTTCAAGGATATTCAAATTCGGCCTCAAAAGTTGGTCAAAGTAACCTCAAAATAGTCCCAAAACACTTGGTCAAAGTCTGCTCTTCTTGCTGTGGTCAAATTTGTGGTCAGCCCTGAGGTCAACACTGGTCAACTAACCCAGATTTTCTTGATCTTTGTGTCTTCCAATGTGGCCTAGAGATATATAAAGTTTCCACTATGTTTACCCAAAAACCGTAGTCAAAGGAGGTCAAATACTTTAAGTCAACGATGGTCAACTCCCTGCAATAATGTTGAAATTCGGCTTATTGAAACAACCACCTATTCTCCGCATGTGTGAGATTCCTTCCAATTTTGAGTTGTATGAACCAATAGAATGAGGAGAGAGAAGATACATTGTGATTTGATGATGTGAAAAATGAGGACTCATCTTGTATTTATATGCAACTTGAGATGTGTCATTTGACCTAAGGTTGACCTTAACAATTTTGTGTTTGTTGGCTTGACCTCAAAAATCCACTTTACCTTATCCAAATTGAGTGCTTCAAAAGTCAATTTTGATCCTCTCGAAAAGAGGAATTCAATGCAATGATTATCTCCATCAAATGAGCCATCAAGAATGGAATTTGGCCCTAGTTGCACAATTTAACACTCCCTCTCAACTCGGGAGAATTCCTCTTGCCAATATCTGACCATCGATCATCATGTCATCCTATCATCATGTACCATCTATGCTTGTTTTTTCTCATCTCATGTTGAACATTCTCGAATCTAAAGAAGAAGAAATGTTGCAAGGGAACTCCAACTACCACCCTGTTTCTATCACCATCGGGGAGACTCAACTACCACCCAAAATTATCATCATCATTGTCATCGGGGAGCCATGGCTACCACTTGGAACCAAAGACAATGGACGAGACCAACCTACCCTAAGTGTATGGATTACACTCTATCCCAAAGTCCCTGCAATAGGTGAGATCAATGTAAGGATCACACTCTACCCTATTGTCCCTAACCATCCATCTTAACCCAAAAGAGTTAGATGGTAGAACACTTGCATCCACCAACTTGGGTGAGACCCACCCACTACAAGGGGTAGGGATCACACTATCCCAAGTCCCTCAACCCATTGGTCAGATGAGAGAGGTTATCCCACATAGTGGGTAGGACGCTAACTAGAGCATACTTTGACTAGGGGAGATCCCAGGTCTCAATGCCCTATCGGTCACAGGTCTCTCATCTCTAGAAGCCCTATAGCTCCATTCCTCACCCTGGTAGCTCAACTAGGGGGGAAGAACACTGCTTAGTGTTATTGATCAACTAGGACCCTTGTTTGAAAGGGTCATCTCAATTAGCCCAAGTTGCTCTCTGAAGACCAAGCACTCCCCTTCAACAACAATACTAGTGGACTGTGCACTATACTCTTGGAATCAACCCAAGCTATGACACTTGCTATGCCACATTTATAGCATGTGGAAATCATGTCCGACTCAACTGGATCTCCTTGTCGTAAACATGTAGAGGATGTTCCTTTTGTTCTTCTCTCTCCATGATTCAATGTGACACTCAAGCTATTGCCAATGATCACATTCATATGTTATGAATGCGATACATCCTTCTTTCTGATATGCCTTTACCTTTGAACAATGTTCCTTCTGACAGTGTTCAAGTTTTCTAGAGGTGGATAAAATGAACAACATTGCTCCATACTTCTATGTCTATGGTACCAGGCAAATGAAACTTCAAACCAACATCTTTAGCAAAACCAATATATTATCACTATGATTATCGATTCTCCTAGTTGTATCTCCAACATAAAAAGACTGTCAATCTTGTCAATCCTCTAGTATTTTTGGCATATCGTTGGCATTATAACATATCTATGTAACAATTACGCTCCAGTTCATGTTGGACTATTTGACCATGGCACTTGGCCACGAAGTCTTCTCCTTTTTGTAAAATCATTACTATTCACTAACACCTATCAATTGAAGGGTCGATTGAGGAAATGTTGCTCCCCCTTGGGCTGGAAACACCTAATAGGTTGTCCTTTAGACACTCCTATCTTGGGAGGAAATACCATTGCGAGTTCAAGGCCCTAATTTTGGAAAGGAAGCCTTATTTGAAGTATTAAATGGACCTTTTATATTCAATCTTGGTTCACTTAGATGCAAAAATGATTATGGTCTCTGATGACTAGTTACTTTCATTTAGACTTTATGTTGTGAGATAGGTGGTTGAACAAACCATGTTCTAGGCACCTTACCCACAGGTACCCAAGCCTCTAGAGAAATATATTGACACCCATAGGTGAAGTGTTGAGAGCCTTGGGTCTCAAAGAAGTAACACATCATACTTAACCCTGGGCACCTCCTACACCCAAGACGTTCTGCCACTTTGCACTACATTTGATGAGTGTTCAAGATGATACCCCTGGACCCAACATGCCACCAAGTCAACTTTACCACCTTATGAGGGATGGCAATTGATTCAGGGCCTAGATGAGGATTCTCTCACCTTCAGAGACTTGGGAGGGCTAGTAGCACCGGGAAAGCCCTCAACATTGGAGCATAGATGGACTTTTGAGCAGTTGGGAGCCCAGGAGACCCATTTGTGGTGCTCCACGTGGATTTGTGGATCACAGAGAGCCATTGATAGAGATTTGAGGGCCAACCCTCAAAGGATGATTTTTAGGTGCTTATGCTTTGGAGCATCTCCTATGGATGATGTCAGCCTAAGAGGCGTCATGACTCGCACCTAGCTATCTTTTGCTTTTATGTTGAGAGCTAGTGGGTTGGCTTGTAACCCAATGCATCATTATGATTTTACTTATTTGTTAGGTGATTTTAAGCAAAATTAGAACTCCATCCTCCTCATATAAATAGAGGAGCGGACTATTTCATTTTCATCATTATCACTTGTGAATTTGGCCTCTCTTGTGAGAATTTCGGTCTCTTGTACCTATTAGAGAGATGTGATCTATGGAGCATATTGTGTTTTGGAGTTTTGTTTTATCTTTGGAGAAGTTTCCTTGGATCAATGATTGGATTGTACATGCATATTATCTTGTAAGTGCCTTTTTATTGAAAATTTCTGATTTCATGTCTAATGTATGGAATAAATTGATGATCTAGGTTAAATATTGTGCCCTAATTTTGTTGAATATCAATTGTATTGAAAACTAGGTCATATTATTGCATGCATTACTCATTGTATGATATGTGAATGACAATCTCCTTAGTGATCTTACATTAGCTCTCCCAATTCAATTTTGATCCCTAAAAAAGGTAATAGTTATGGTTTTGATGCTAGGGCATCAAAATATCCTTACTCCTTTGCAAGTTCTAGCCAATCTCAAGAATCCATAGACTCCATCAACCCTAGGACTAGGCACTGGCCATCCATTGTTGGTGATCAAGTCAATTCTTATCCATAAATCCATTTTTTCTCTCTTCTATAATTCAACCCTCTTAAGGCCAAGGGACTTAACTAGGGCTTAGTGCGAATTGGCTAGGAAAAGAAATTTTTGGTTTGGAAGGTCTCCACATTAAGGGTCGTAGTGGTTGCCTCAAAATCATTCCCTTTGGTGGTCATTCTTTTTGTTTTCATCCATTAAGTCTCTTGCCCTAGTTGTTCACCCTAGGATAAACCCTAGTAAGGTTATAGTGTCAACTTGAGGGCTTGTCGAAGGTTTCATTTGGCTTTACCTAACTATTGGAAACCTTTTCTTTGCTCCTTGACCTTACTTCATCCCAACTCTCAACCTATCAATCGAACCCTAGGTCTCACATTTCCTCAATTTGGCCTCTCTAAGGAAAGCAAATTGCTTCTTCTTCATTGTTGGAGCCTTGTACCTAAGTTGTGCCTTTCTCTTAGAAGCCTCTTAGTCACCTTATACGTTGAAACCTAGAATATCCATTGTAGGCAACCTTATACTAGGACTCCTCCCATTGGTAAAATTCCATAAAGAGTGGGGGGTAGTAGCTGTGGTGATAGTGGGCTACTACCTTATTGTTGTCCTTTGGTCTAGTGATAGGCTTGTAGGTCACCCCTCTCCAAGGCCTACTAGATTTTGTGGCAACATATCCAACTCTCAGCAAAAAGGTGGTATATCCAAATAAATCTCTAGCCAACCCATAGCAAGAAAGCATCCATATCCAATTAATTCCTGTTGTGTTTGTATCCAATGAAGGAATACTTTGTAGCTTTCACTCAGACACTTTAGTAGATATTTTGGGCTTTGGTAGCCCTTTTTAAGGGAGTTCCTCATTTGAATATATTCCTTTCACTTTAGTTTTCCCTTCTAAATTTGCACACAATGTACCTTTGAATTAGGATTTACTCGAAGGTAGATTATGCTCTTTTCAAGGAGCATATTGCACCTTACAAGAATTTAGATGATTTAGGGTGTAATTTATTTTGGTACGACATTGTAATTTGTACTAGTCACTTTAAAGTTAAACCCAACTTAACCCAAAGAAATTAAGAATCAATAGAATAACTCCTCTTCTATAGAAGTTTCCCTTTCTCAAGTTTTATTAACATCTTCTTCAAAGCCTTTAAAAATACATGATATGACTAGTTCATGAATTTAGTAATAAAATTTGCAAATAAATAAGTCATTTCAACCAATATTCACTATAATATAATGCCATGATGTTATTTAATGACTTATTTATAGTATGAAATAAATAAACTATGTTCCACCAAGACTCTGGTTCGGAGAGACGTGGGTGCGAGGAGACACACAGGGGGGATGTGTGGGACTACCCTCAAATTTTAGGGAAATTTTGGGGGTGTGGGAGTACCCTCAAATTTTAGGGAAATTTTGGGGGTGTGGGGGGACGTCGGGGTACACACACACACACACACATATATAATTCAAGTTCATATTCAATAATGAAAGCATAAATAGACTAATAGTTATAGTTAATACATTGATCCCCACATAAAATTTAAATTCATAATTGAATTAAATAATGACATACATTGATCCATCCTCATCATTCATTTTGAAACAAACATCATTCATCGATACCATGAGATTCAATAATGAAATATTCAAATATATTTATCCGAATCATTCACCATTCTATAATCTACATTGATTTAAAAATTAAATTCATCATTCATCATTCTAGAATCTAAATTAAAATTTAAAAGCAAAATAGACTAGTATATTACTATATACTATATACTATATATTGAAGTAAGTTTGAACACTAAAATAGTAAATCACTAAATTCGAAATTAATATAACTCAAAGTCTCAAACTCAAAAATAGTTAAGAGTGAGGAGTCAATAATCGGTGGTCATCAATATCTAGTGTCACACAGTTAAAATTGAAAGGTAAAAATGGACAATGAGGATTGAAAATAAAATTAACATGGAGTCAATCTCAATGCTAGGTCCTCTACATTAAGTGTTATTAGACAAATTCGAGGGGGGACGATAGGGGATGCCCAGAAGCACCCCTTTTGGGGAGTCACATCGCCCACATTGGGGAAATGCACCCCCCCTTGGAACGCTGTAAATAAATGCAAAGCTCATTATTGCTTGAAATTCATACAATTTTGTTAATATATATTTTTATGTTAATTATTCTTTAACAATTTGAAGCATGTGATATATTTAATTTGGTATCTTATATGTACCTATATGTTCATTTATGAATGATAATATGTTTTAGCATATTAATACTTTGAATTTTCTCTTAATCATCATGGAAGGAAATTCATATTATGCTGCATATAGCATTAACTTCATTTTTCCATTGTTATTTTTTAATGATTATAAAAAGGTGAAACTGTGTCAAACATTTCTATGATGGTTAGTTGCGTAATTTGTCTATTGATAAGTATTGAAAATAAAAATATAGATATATTATAAAGAGAAGAAAGAACAACATAGTTTGGTTTTTAGGTAGGCTCCTAATATAAAAAAAGAAAGAAACATATATACAAGTAAAAATACAAACAGTGAAAGCATTAAAATGAGATAATTATATGTTTATATTGATCTTATTCAGTTAAGATGTTTGCAATAAATGGATAGTATGTGATCTAATTCTTAATACTTGATTGTGATAGTTACTGTTAGATACACCAATCTATGGGCGAATTGCATCACTTAATCTTTTCAAACCTCGAGTGAGTATATTTTAATTTTTCATAATGCTAATTGAGAGTTAGTTTCTTAAATTTCTTTTTATTAAGTTTTATTTGCATTTTTTTTCTATTATGCTTTAAATTTTAAATTTACCTGAATTTAACCTCTCCATCTCCACTGAAAGGAGTACTTACATTTATGCACTTGATTGGGATATTCAAATCCATTTATTGGTATTGGCATGTATGGTTGAGTCTTCCTCTTTCTTATCTTATTTACATAATTTTTGACATGTGTGTACATTACTCTTTTACCAGCCGGATGAGGAACAACATGTGCTTTTTAACAGAAAGATGTATGGCTTTTATTCTTGATCGGAGTACTATATCTTATATAATTTTTGACATGTGGGTGTTATCACTCTTTTACTAACAGGAAGAGGAACACGATGTACTTTTTCTTTTAACAGAAAGATGTATGGCTTTCATTTTTGAATGGGATTCACAAGCCAGTCAGCTAGTTATAAGGTAATAATTAAGCCACTGTTTGCTTGAGATTCAATTTTGAATACATGTTTGTAACATTGAAAGGTTAACAACATATCTGTTAAAAGAGTGAAATATTTTCATGTATAATACAGATACTAAGGTAAAATCAAAATATATGGATTTAGTGAAGATGTAGAAATCTTGAATGAATAAATGTATGAGAACTACTCTAACTATCGTACTTTATGGAAAGTAATATATAAACCAATGTTTGCACGAGATTCGATTGTGTTCACATGTTTGTATAACTGATAGGTTAAAAATAATATCTATTATATATTTGGCCATGAAACTTTTCTTGTATAATATATATTATAAATACTAATTTAAAATGAAAGTAATTGCATTCAGTGAAAATGTAGAACTCTTACATGAAAATCTACGAGAACTACTCTAGGTATCATACTCATGGAATGGAAGTGTGCTATTTTTATTTAGTAATTTACATTAACTTTGTATTGATCAAGGTATAAAGCTTTTGGCATCTTTGTTTAATTGTTTGACTGAAAGTGTTTGTTCTTTTACATGAGGAGACGTAGAGAGTCTAGACCCAAAATAGAAATCAATAATATTTGAAACGATGCCTTAGATATCACTGGAGAAATATGTGAAGGGACTTTGAAAAAGTGGGGGGTTAACAACAGAATCAAGGTTCAAATCCCTCAAATCAACTTAGCCGTGGAAATGACTGCGTTGCTCTTGAGAAGCAGTGAATTAGAGTTTTAGAGTTGATTGGTTCAGATGGATTCAATGTTAGAGCATAATCTCATCACGTTCTCTAGGGAAATTCTTGTAATGCCCTCAAGGGTTTTTATTGTAATGATGGCCAAAGGCACATGCATAAAGAATTGACTTCTGTTTCATTTTAGGAGTTCAGCCATTTCTGCATCCTTTGTCTATTAATGAGAAACAAAAGTTTCCTGTCACAAGGAGGTTTTTATGCTCTAGTCCTTTTAAACTTGAGCCTTAGGGTTAATCTAAATTACTAGTTTACAACAACAAACAGTGGACAATATTTTATCACATTTCAACCTGACATACTTTTAGCCCATTTTTTTATGTGGTTCACAGACCCCGAAGATTGGTGGCTGCTTCGTCCATGGAATATTTGTATCGGGCAGATCCACCTGAAGGGATCACTTCCGACCGTCTCAATCATTGAGCCTAACCCCAAGAGTGTCGAGAGAATTGAACCCATGACCTCAATAGCAAAAAAGAGCTTTAATGACAGGGACTCGACCAATTGAACTAACGCTTGGGGCTAAAATATTAGGTAGCCCATGAGAAGAGGTACCAAACATATACCAACAAGCATCAATGCTTAGGGTACACTTTTCCAAGCATAAACCAGATCCCAAAATTACTTTATTGCATCAGATTTACATCCGTAAATCTGCCCTATTTATCTTCAAGACGAATGATAATCAATTTTAGTAAGTATTGGACAAATGTAAGCTTCATATGTGTGTGTGTGTGTGAGAGAAAGAATGGAGTAAATGGAATTCCCATCAGCTGTTCTTGATCATGAAATACTAGAATGTTAGGATGCGCACATCATGTTGTATTACAAAATCGAAGGTAAATATGGTGAAGCTTCTATCCTAAAGCTTGAGGATGATTTGCATGAAGAAGATCTTCCCTGTCCTCCCACCCATGAGCCTCATCCTCAGAAAATGATGTCAAGGAAATATGTGATAGTCAAGACATTCAAAATAATGATGAGTTTCTTTGTATTGAAAGACAAAAACATAATTGTTTCCATTTTAACGGGGATCCCATTTATGACATAAACAATGATTAATCTAAAGATGAGATGGCGATTATGCGACATGTGGACAACAAAGCATAATTAAAGAGAGGGAAGACCAATTCACTAATATGGTTGATATGCAGGATTTCACCAATAACACGATTGGCAGACTAAGGGAAAAGTTGCTAGGCAACGAGATTTCAAGTGGCATTATTTTTTGGGAAATTGGTTGAAACACAACAACATGTTGAGTGTCAAGTGCTAAGAATTCCGGGAAGACCAATTCACTAATATGGTTGATATGCAGGATTTCACCAATAACACGATTGGCAGACTAAGGGAAAAGTTGCTAGGCAACGAGATTTCAAGTGGCATTATTTTTTGAGAAATTGGTTGAAACACAACAACAAGTTGAGTGTCAAGTGCTAAGAATTCCATCCATGTGTCATTGAACATCATATTTTTTCAGATATGGTTGGTCTCCACATTGTACATCTACATACATCACTGATGAAAGTAGAGGGGTAACAATCTACTTGTGGGTTTTTTTTGAAGCCACCTTTGGAGCCACTCTTGAGCATGTATTTTATGAATAATGTTGATGGGTTGTCCCATTATCACGACTATATCATTTGCATCCATCATTGGATCAATGAATATTGCAGCATCACAAGTAAGAATTGTCATTGCACTAGTCCTTTTTCATTTGATTGTGATTCCACCTTAGACTTTTCTCAAAAGATGAAGGGAGTTTCAACATATATCTTCTTAGGGTTTTAGCAGGGGTACTCTAGAACTTTTTGGCCACACCATATAAGCCCAAAGGATGTGCCTTATAACCTTGTAAAGTCATGTGGGTTTGTTTTTTTTGTGAAAGTGACTCTTAGATCCCCGTTGGTGTGGATGGCCATTGCTATTCTTGGTATTGTTTGTTTCATGATATGTTTGCCTCTATGTCACTGTTGACTTCCCATTGGTGGGTGGTAACTCCTTGCTTTGATGGATATTCTTATATCTTGGAATGGTGTGTGGGTGTCATGGAATAGCCATTGCTAGGAATCATGGTTTAAGGGAGCACTTGCATCAATAAAGCCTTGTAAAGGTAATCACCACATGTACTTTTTCCTGACAATGTCCTCTCTAATCTCGTTGCACCCCCCTATTCCACATGTGTCATGTGTCTTATGTATTTTGCACTCCCCTTTGGCCTTGACTCTATATCTTGATAGTCTTATAGTTCCAAATTCATTTATATCTCTCGAGGCATCATGTTACGTCTTTTGAGGCAAAGACTGTGTCCTTTTGATTCTCCATGCTAAGATGGACCGCTTGTATTTTGAAGCAGTTAGAGTGCCCTCACAGATATCTAGTTACAACAATGGACCCATTTGGGGCAAGAGGCCTTTCCATATGGCATTGCAAGCAACAAGATTTGAAGGTAGGTGATGCAATGGTTGAGGAAGATAGGACAAACAAATGTCATCTATAAGCAAAGTTAGTTCAATACTCAAGAAAAGTGACATCAAGCCAAGCTCTGAAGCATTTATTCCACATGTAGGCAATGACATCATCCTCTTTGGGGCTATTGGATGGTGTAAATAAATATGGGGACAAATAACGGAATGTTGGAGACTATTCGTGTAACTTGGAGCCCCCAAGGGCTCCCAAGGGCTAATTATTCAAGTATCAACTTCAAATTACTCCAAGAAAAGGTTAAAGCGCTTGGAGTCAAGATAACTGCTAGCATTCCCAGGAAGAAAGAGAGGAAAAATTCTTCAAGCAAGCAAAAGAAGCATTTTCAAGCAAGACTTTGAAGGAATAAATGAAAAAGCAAAGCCCCGAAGGGCTAATTCAAGCAATCTTAAGCCAAAATTAATTCAATTTTCAAGTGTTTACTCAACAAGTAATGTAGCCATTGGAGATTTTTTACCATTGGAGAAAGGCCAATCCATCATCCAAGGAAAATAAGCAAGGTCAAGGAGGTTGTTCAATATTCCAAGTATTCCAAGCCAAATAAAGAGAGAATCCAAGGGAATGTTTCACCTTCAAGGAAAATTTATTTCTTCTATGTTTGACGTCACGTTATTTATTGAGGGTTCTATGACCAATTTTTGAGCTTGAAAAGTCATTCCCATGCCTCATGGAAGAGCTTTGACTTATACTATAGGCACGAGCTTTCATGTAAGGCATATTTTGAAGGATAATAAGCATTATTTGAGACTTTAACGGAGCAAATTTTGAGGAGGCGTCCTCCTTTTTCCTAGTTGTTGTTGGGTCAAACCAAGGTCAAATCAAGCTGTTGGACCACCAACGAAGAGTTGATTTTACAAGAAAGTTAGCCATGCAATTAAAAGTGGAACATTTTGTCATCTAGGGTCAGAATGACCTCTCACGGCCTCATCTATGTAGCATTTTTCTTTCGTTTAGGGTTTTTTCAATGTAAATTTGAAAAATTAAATGTTTTAACTTAGACTCCAAGAATTTTGTGGATGGTAAGCTACTTATTTTGTGCGAGACCAAGGAGGTTATTTTTAAGAACCTCATCTATAAATATAAGCCTTCTCCTCCTTGAAAAATCATTGTAAACTTGTTGAACTATCAAAAATGTGAATTTTTTCATGAGACAAAAGGTTGTACATGTGAATTCTTTTCTTTTGTTTTTGGTTGATTAAGTATTTTTCGAAGGAAAATTTTGGAGCAACACAAGGTTACAACAAGGCTAAGTTAATTTATCCAAGGAATATTGGAAGAGTTATAGGGTTCATCTCACATCTTCTATTAATTCATTCAAGAGACATGATTCACTCCCCTCTCTAGAGGTAAATAACATTATATTCAATAATTGTTGATTGCTTGGTTGGAGGATTCTGACTCTCCTAGTGGAATTTTGATTCTATTACTTGTCTTGTTTTGATGCTAGGGTTGTATCTTTGGTGTCTCACCTAGCATTCCAAAACCTCAAGGATTGAGATACTAAATCAAGAGAAGACATAATTCATTGTCCTTGACTCTTGTGGAAAAATGATCATATCCTTATTCCAACAATTTGTAATCATTTTATTTACAAAATTATATCTCAAAATTCTTTATATCTTTTTTGTGCCCTTACACATATAACATCGTTATTTTGTCTTCTATTGTGGTAATAAGCTATCTTATTGAATTTTTTGGTGTTTAAAGCTTATTTTCTTAGCATATTGAGTACTTTTTCATTGTTGGTATGCGATAACTTTTTGTTACATCACAAATGAGATTATAATTTGGTTATTTTAGCTCTTCCATATACTTCATCTAGGCACTGGTCTATTATTTCTTTGGTTGAGTTGTTGTAAGGATACTACCCGTGGCATTTAGTGGGAGTTGACCTAAAGTGAGAGTAATACATTGAGGTGATAGTGAGTGTATTCTTTATAGTGCTCTTACTATATAGCAGCCTTGGTTGAACCTTGCCAACATGGCTAGTTTGAGCGACAATAAGCTCCTAAGCTGTGCACCCTAATCGAAGCAAATCATAAAGAAGTAAAATACACACTTGAGGGGTGGAAAAAGCAAGTTGAGGAAAGAGGTAATTCTCCTACCTTATTGTCACATGCAAACACTCATGATGTAGGACATTTATTAGTTGGTCACCTGGCTATGGAACCTTGCCTTGAAGCCTTTCCCATTCCACGGCCACCATTTTGACACACCTATGAATTGATGGGCTAACTTGGGACAAGTCAATTCACCTTGGGGGTTGGAAACACTTAATAGGGTTATCCATCTAATTATCTCTAATATAACGAGGTAACTTGTTTACTGGACTTGATCTAGTTAGACATTTAAAGGTGAGCTTTGTGTGAAGTATTACTGCGCTCCCTGTTACCCACCATTTTGTTGGTGGTACCCTAGATTCTTTTTGTTCTAGAAGATGGTCCTCAGCTGGCAGCCAACAGCCCCTTGTAACCACCAACTAGCTTGTTGTGCCACTTCAGCGCCACCTGAGCCAACCATCTGTCATGATTGTATGTTTGAAGGTGGGCCTCCCAAACCTAAAGGTATGCCTTGTCATTTGGTAATTGATTATTGTAGTTTACTTATCATGGAAACATTTGGGCATGCATTAATGGGGGGATTCGGTGGAAAGAGTGGGCTAGGTCTCTTCTCTTGTCTCCTAGACCGATTTTGGATGTTAACTTTGGGACCTAGTCCCATGGGATCTCTTTTACTGACCTTTGGGTTTTAGGGATGGTACTTCATGGGAAACCCTGATTTTGGTTATGTGGTCCCGCTCCCTCATCCACATATATCACTCCCCTTACGCTCATTATAACCCATTCATCATTCCTCCCACCTGGGTCCACATTCCTCCACTGGGTCCACAGAGGGTTAGCCTTCCCCCTCCTCTTGCCCACACCTTGGGTCGGGCCAAGAATGATGCCCCAGAGATTGATGCAGCTGAAAAGAAATGTAAAAGCATAATTGGCCACATTCAACAGGAAAATATATCACAAAATGCAAAAGATGGTCGGGACAAACACATTTAACATGTGGGAAAAAGCCAATGTATGAGCTCTACCCTATTCTCATGGCCATCACCTTGGTTCCTATAAGCCCTAGATGAGCCTCTTTTATCATTTAGGAACCCATGATTGTCCCAACCCCTGGTGGGAAATGAACCGCCCCACCGCAACGGGGGTATCCACTGCTATAACTTACATATCATGCTCTTAATCCTTGAGCTCTGAGCAATTAACCAAAGAAAAATCATAAAAGGCAAAACGAAAATGAAGAAGGGTGGAAAAATCAAGTCCGGGGTGACTCATGTACCACGATTTCTCCCTCTTATACATTATATACGGTTAAAATTGGCAACCAGGGCAAAACTTCATGTGGGTCATCTTATTCATGGCTAATAATATTTTTATTAGATTCCTCTCGTCGAGAGGTGTAGGATTGATATAAAGATCATCCAATTCCGATAAGTATTCATGAAGATATGAATCTATTTTGATTATGGAATTATTATCAAGCCGACCTACAACTCATGTAGGCTCAGAAGCCCAACAGTCGCATCTATTCACCCACCAACATTGTGTATAAATATAAGAGGACTTTTCCTCATTTAGATTCACTCATCTCATCACATCTCTCTCTCTCTACTGCGCAGATATGAGTCTCTTCTCTACTGCGCTGAAATGGGTCTCTCTCTCTCACACATGTGAAGCCGGAAGCTGTTGAATTTAAAGCTGCAACTGCAGAAGTAAAGATTGACTTGCATGGCCTAGAATATCTCCTCTTTGGAACTGCGCTGTAGGTTCATCTGAATCTCCTTTGAAAGCCGCAACTTTTGGTGGTGGAATGAAGTCAATCCGACGAACGGTTTGCAAGATATCGACTGCCCTAATTTGAAGCCGGAAACTGCTGAAACTGAAGCTGCAACTGCAGAAGTAAAGATTGACTTGTGTGGCCTAGAAGATCTCCTCATCTGAACTGCGCTGTAGGTTCATCTGAACCTCCTTTGGAAGCTGCAACTTTTGGTGGTGGAATGAAGTCAATCCGACGAACGGTTTGCAAGATATCGACTGCCCTAGTTTGAAGCCGGAAACTGTTGAATTTGAAGCTGCAACTGCAGAAGTAAAGATTGACTTGCGTGGCCTAGAAGATCTCCTCTTTGGAACTGCGCTGTAGGTTCATCTGAACCTCCTCTGGAAGCCGAAACTTTTGGTGGTGGAATGAAGTCAATCCGACTGTCAGTTTGTGAGATATGGTCTGCCCTAGTTTGATAATGAAGCCGCTAATGCTGATGCTACTGATCTAGGGTTTGCTACTGCTGATATGAATCAGATTTATTGTACTATTTCTCTCTGCTGAATTATTGAAGATAAAAGAAGATTTGATCAAAGGGTTTCCCCACACATTGTGGGGTTTGTCCCTGGCTAGTCGCCACATCTTGTGTCTCTTGCCTTGGCTTGTTTTCTGTCGATCGTTTAATGTTCTATCTGCACTTTACTTTATGTACATGTGATTGCTAATCGGTGGAATATTATAAGAAAAAGAAGTAAACTGTTATAAGCATAGAACATACCATAACTTAACATGGTATCGGAGCTGAGGTGAAGACAAAGCCCGATCAAGAGCAAGAGCAAGAGCAATCATTGAAGAGAAGATTGGCAAGGCTATCCTAAAAGAACTATGGGGTCCTCAACACTCTTTCCTGCCGAAGACAAGCTCCGTGAGAAAGCTGACTATCACGGATGAAAGATGTCTATCGATATAACCCTTGAAGATCAAGGAGTGCTGGACCATGTAAGAGTCAATATTGTTGAGCCTTCATCAAATGCATCTGCTGCTGCCTGGAACAAATGGAAAAATGGAGAAGTCAAAACAAAGAAGATCATCCGGGACTCTATCAACAAGCGCTTGGTGGCCTACATCTCTGATCTAGACACCTCCAAGGAAATCTACGACAGACTGGTGAGTTTATTTAAAGTTAATGATGCAAATCAAGTTTTGTTTCTTAGAAATAAGCTGAGGGAAATCAAGAAGGGTAAAAATGAAAGTATGCAAGCATACTTCTTAAGAATCACCGAGATCAAGAACGATCTCCTATCTATTGGGGAAACTATTACTGACAGAGAAATGGCACTCACAACTCTTGAAGGATTACCATCTGAATGGTATGTGTTCAGGACTACTCTTCTGAACTATAATGTAATTCCTGGTTTCGAGGAATTAATGGCTAGATGCATTCAAGAAGAAACAAGGGAAGAAGTGTAAGAAATGCCCATGCCTAAAGGTCCTCCTGCTGCCTTTTCTTTTCATGCAAAGAAAAGAAATAATTCTGGGACTAAATCAAAAGGAAAGGCTGGACCTAAGGCTAGAAGAAAATGGTGATGTTACATTTGTGATAAAGCAAGTCACTATGTATGAGACCTGAGCATCATGATGAATGAGATCATGGACATAAAGGGCAACATGAGATCGTGGACATATAGGATAGCATGATGATGATGCACACTAGTTTGAGCAGCGTTATGATGGATAAAATCATGGACATGGGCAGCATGATGATAATCATGATTAGAGAAGCATGGTACAGTATGCAGTGGTGCAACTCGAAATCCCTCTGATGGCAATCAAAGGAATGACATATTCAACAACAAAGGTAAGAGGAGAGCTGGGAATCAAGGAAGAGGACAAGCATTCAAGAAGGCTAGAAATTCTAGGATGTATTAAATGCACCTAACCTCAAAAAGAACCTAGTGTCCATCTCGGGAACGGAAGACAAAGGCTACAAGGTAACCTTCAGCGATGGCAAGGTATGTATAAGGAAAAATAATGTTAAAGATGCCTTTACTCTTGGGTTTAGTGTTGATTCATTATATCAGGTCGATGGAAGTCTGCTAGGTGTCATGTCTTATGACACATCTCTTCAGTCCGAACTTTGGCATTAGAGTTTTTCCCCCTTTTATTATAAAGCTATACTCGGTGTAAGACAAATGGTGATAGGGATGCCCGAATTCTGAATAGAGAATGAAGGTGTATGTCCAGGATGTGCTGAAGGAAAGCTCAAAAGGGGACCATTCCCCTCAAGCCAAAGCAAGACCTCTGATATATTACAATTGGTTCACTCAGGCATACCTGAGGTTGGCATTAAGAGGGAGACTACTACACCACATACTCCTGAGCAGAATGGTGTGGTGGAAAGGAAGAACCGCACAATTATGGAAGCTGTCCGGGCCATGCTACATGATCAAAGTCTTCCTTAGTTTCTATGGGCTGAAGCTGCAAACACTGCCGTATATGTACAAAATCGATGCCCTCATCAAGCATTGGGTTCCAAGACTCCTGAAGAAAAATTCACCGGTAAGAAACCTGATGTTTCTCATTTTAAAATTTTTGGAAGCCCTGTATACTTTCATGTGCCGAAAGAGAAAATAAATAAATTGGGGGCATCTGGAAAGAAGGGAATTTTCGTGGGCTATGGTGAAAATACTAAAGGCTATAGAATCTATGTAGCCGGTCAAAGGGAAGTCATAATCAGTCATGATGTCACCTTTGACGAAGATATGGCTCTCAGCAAGGTGATCAATCTTCCGACTTTGAGGAGCTCTCAAGAAGTCGACACCAGGGAACTGAAAGAAAAGGATGATGAATCAATGCCTGATGTAGAAGAACCCATGGATCCGATTAATCCTCCTCCATATGAGCCTTCCTCTTCTAGGAAGAAGCCTTCATGGCTTAAGGGGTTACTCGATGATGCTGAAGGACATGCTGCACCCCGAGGAACCTTTCGTGAAAGTAAGAAACCTTATAGGTATCAAGGATACCTGACCATCATGAGCACGATCATACAAAATGAGTCTTCGTCATTCTCAAATGCCGTCAAGCATCAAGTATGGAAGGATGCTATGACCAAAGAATATGAGTCTATCATAAAGAATGATGTTTAGGAAGTAGTTCCCAGACCCCAGGACAAGACTGTTGTTACTTCCAAATGGCTTTACAAGATAAAGCATGCAGCAGATGGAAGCACGGAAAAGTATAAGGTTCGTTTTGTTGCTCGAGGTTTCTCCCAAAAGGAAGGTATAGACTATGATGAGATATTTGCACCTGTTGCCAGATATACGACCATCCGCTCGATCATAGCCCTTGCCGCTTCACAAGGATGGAAACTACATTAGATGGATGTCAAGACTGCGTTCTTGCATGGCTCGATCAAAGAAGAGGTCTACGTGGAGCAACCCAAAGGATTTGAGATTTATGATCGAAAATCTCATGTATACAAGTTGAAGAAAGCTCTCTATGGGTTGAAGCAAGCACCCCGAGCATGGTATGAGAGGATCGATAGCTACTTGATGAAGCTGGGATTCACTAGGAGTGAAGCTGATCCTAACCTTTACTTTAAGGTTGAAGATGACAAGCCTCTCATACTGGTATTGTATGTGGATGACCTCTTTCTAACAAGTGCAGACCCTCTCATTCACAAATGTAAGAGGGAGCTGGCCTCTGAATTTGAAATGAAAGACCTAGGACTGATGCACTACTTCCTAGGACTTGAAGTATGGCAGAAGCCAAGGGAAATTTTCCTATCTCAAGGGAAATATGTGGTAAAGATATTGAAAAGATTTGGTATGATGGACTGCAAGCCTGTGACTACCTCGAGGATCTTAACTTTTAGAAGTTATATGGTAGTGATGTCGGACCAGATTTGGGAAATGCCTCTGAGTTTCATAAACTCATTCGCATTGATGTTCTTGGTGAACCTTCATCCGAACATATTTTTTGCAGTTAGCATTGTGAGCTCATATTTGGATGAGCCTCACTGGATTGATGCCAGGAATCTTTTGAGATGTCTTCAGGACACATTCTCTCATGGATTAAGATACACTGCCAGAGATGTGAGACTACTTGGATATACTGATGTTGATTGGGTAGGCAGTGTGGTGGACTGTAAGAGCACTTCCGGTTGCTGTTTCACCTTGGGATCTGCTTCGATATCCTGGATGAGCAGGAAGCAGAAGTCGGTGGCTTTGAGCACCGCCAAAGCAGGATATATTGTTGCTAGCATAACCTCGTGTGAGGTAGTCTGGTTGCGAAAGCTCTTCGGTGAGTTGTTTGGATTTACATTGGATACAACTGTGATTCTCTATAACAACCAGAGGTGGGATTCGATTATTGAGGAATCGCGTATTCGTCGATTGCTCCAGCAGATAGACATCATTTTGGATATGGTAAGTTGATGAGCAAGGAGGCTCCATCGCATTAAGATGATGTACAGGTTGATACACCTTGTCAAAGCCCCGAGGAAAGATCTAATCTGTGATTTTCCCAAACGACTTGGAGTCGGTAAGAAACCCTTGTACAAGGGTCCTGCATGTTGCATACATTGATCTCTGGGAGCTCTGAGGGCTTGCGGTTATTACTGGAGCAACATACGACCACAGGGTGACTCACCCTCCCCTGGTGGTGCACACTGGAACAAGATGATTCGCTCTCTTGTGGGACAAGATGATTCGCTCTCTTGTGGAACAGGATGATTCGCTCTCCTGTGTAGCAGGATGATTAGTTCTCCTGTGAGGCCTGGATTGATGTGTTCTCCATGACGATTGTAGCAGGATTGATGTGTTCTCCTGTGAGGCCTGGATTGATGTGTTCTCCATGGTAGCCTGGATTGATGTGTTCTCCATGGCAATTGTAGCAGGATTGATGTGTTCTCCTGTGAGGCCTGGATTGATGTGTTCTCCATGGCAATTGTAGCAGGATTGATGTGTTCTCCTGTGAGGACAGGATTGATTAGTTCTCCTGTCGAGGCATCCTACCCATGCAGTCTGGGACTCATGGGAAGTACCTCTCATCTGATCAATGAGCAGGGAAATGAAGTTAGGGACCATAGTAGTACCGATGGACGCATTGTTGTAATTACCGTACTCCCTACGCTAGGATGATCTCCATTGATCTGGGATCAATGATACTGGTCTGGGACCAGTGGTAGGAGTTGTACCATACTATGACGCTGACTTCGGGTCGGTTGAGACTGGTCTAGGACCAGTGGTACATACTCTGAGACTGACTTTGAGTCAGTGGAGGATGATATTGGTCTGGGACCATTGGAGTTGTACTCACTATGACGCTGACTTTGGGTTGGTTGAGACTGGTCTGGGACCAGTGGTACATACTCTGAGACTGACTTTGAGTCAGTATGATACATCCTCGATCATTTCTTCTTCTTCATAATTCGGACAAAAGCAGAGTAGAACAGAACAATGCAAGAGCAGAGCAGAACAGAACAAAACAATACAGATCAGTGTAGGGCAGAACAAGACAAAGCAGAACAGGCAAAATAGAGCAGAGCAGGGCAAGGGTCAGGCTGTACAAGGCAGTGCATTTGATGGATGAATAGTAACGACCGATAGACAGATTGCAGATGAAGTTCTCCATGGTTGAGAGGGAGTGTTAAAATTGGCAACCAGGGCAAAACTTCATGTGGGTCATCTTATTCATGGCTAATAATATTTTTATTAGATTCCTCTCGTCGAGAGGTGTAGGATTGATATAAAGATCATCCAATTCCGATAAGTATTCATGAAGATATGTATTTATTTTGATTCTGGAATTATTATCAAGCCGACCTACAACTCATGTAGGCTCAGAAGCCAAACAGTCGCATCTATTCACCCACCAACATTGTGTATAAATATAAGAGGACTTTTCCTCATTTAGACTCACTCATCTCATCACATCTCTCTCTCTCTACTGCGCAGATATGAGTCTCTTCTCTACTGCGCTGAAATGGGTCTCTCTCTCTCACACATGTGAAGCCGGAAGTTGTTGAATTTGAAGCTGCAACTGCAGAAGTAAAGATTGACTTGCATGGCCTAGAAGATCTCCTTTTTGGAACTGCGCTGTAGGTTCATCTGAACCTCCTTTGAAAGCTGCAACTTTTGGTGGTGGAATGAAGTCAATCAGACGAACGGTTTGCAAGATATCGACTGCCCTAGTTTGAAGCCGGAAACTGCAGAAACTGAAGCTGCAACTGCAGAAGTAAAGATTGACTTGCGTGGCCTAGAAGATCTCCTCATCTGAACTGCGCTGTAGGTTCATCTGAACCTCCTTTGGAAGCCGCAACTTTTGGTGGTGGAATGAAGTCAATCCGACAAACGGTTTGCAAGATATCGACTGCCCTAGTTTGAAGTCGGAAACTGTTGAATTTGAAGCTGCAACTGTAGAAGTAAAGATTGACTTGCGTGGCCTAGAAGATCTCCTCTTTGGAACTGCGCTGTAGGTTCATCTGAACCTCCTCTGGAAGCCGAAACTTTTGGTGGTGGAATGAAGTCAATCCGACTGTCGGTTTGTGAGATATGGTCTGCCCTAGTTTGATAATGAAGCCGCTATTGCTGATGCTACTGATCTAGGGTTTGCTACTACTGATATGAATCAGATTTATTGTACTATTTCTCTCTGCTGAATTATTGAAGATAAAAGAAGATTTGATCAAAGGGTTTCCCCACACATTGTGGGGTTTGTCCCTGGCTAGCCGCCACATCTTGTTTCTCTTGTCTTGGCTTGTTTTCTGTCGATCGTTTAATGTTCTATCTGCACTTTACTTTATGTACATGTGATTGCTAATCGGTGGAATATTATAAGAAAAAGAAGTAAATTGTTATAAGCATAGAACATACCATAACTTAACGTATACCCAAGTGTGGGCTTCCCCTTTATTAGATACCCTTGTACCTTGGCGTGTGACCCAGGATTGCCCCTTCCATCCCCTACTCCGTACCATCACTTTATCACATGCCACATTCCACTATCCCCTTGGACATATCATTCCCTTTAAAAGTAGAAACCACCTAAGAGGGCACTTGGTTAACCCTCATTGGAGCTTGGAGACATTAGCACATGCCAAAGCCCACTATGGAAGGGCATGCCATTATGAAGTGCCCACTTGTTGTCCATGGCTTGCAAGCTCTTTAACTCAATTTCTTTAAATGAATTGCTGTACTGGAAGGGAAGGGGACGCATTGGTTCTTACGCAGGATTACAGATGGTCTCCATTTTGGGTTTGGTCTCCCTTTACAGGGTCCTAACTCTTCAGAGGGATACATTGGCACATGTAGGGTGTGTGTAGAGAGCCATTGGCCTCCACAGTAGTAGAAAACATTCCATGGATCCTCAGAGATGTTCAGAGATTTCTCATGTTTCATCTATTGGACGAGGAAGATGCACCTAGTTCACCATGCCCATCCGGGCCCACAGTTGTATCATGCACTTGGCAGGTGATCCAGGACTTGTATGCTGATGTGGCATCACTTACATTATCATCTGAGCCCTTACAAATGGTCTACAGAATCTTCCATCTACTTGGAGGCCCATGAGGTTACTTGTGTACCCCCACATCCATTGGGAGCACCACAGGTTTATTATTTGGAGAACAAGGGGCCGACCCCTTATCCACTACTTTTGGGAGTCCTATTTCTCATTATGGCACCTATGGACTTCAACAGGCCTCTTATAAGGACCAAAAACATGTACTATTGGTCATTCGACCTCTTGAGAGGCTTATTCTTTTGTTTATGAGCTAGTTTGGTGGGCTTGTCACCAAAAGTTAGTTATTTTGTACATTATTTTATTTTAGGGGCTAATTAGGCCTAATTAGCTAAATCGAACTCATTAGAAGTGTATAAATACAAGTGATGTGATTTCATTTTAGCATCATCACTTGGATTGTATCATATCCACTTGTGAGATTTTCGCCACTTTTTGAGGATGAGATTTTGGGGTGAATGGATGAATTTCGATGCTCGGTTAATCTTCTTTGTCTTGGAGCTTCTATGATTGGCATATCTTGGTGATTGGATATATTCTTCTTACATGTAAGTACCATGTTAATTCTATTTTGATTCTTTATGTTACAGCATTAATGATATTGGGATTTTTGCTATTTTTGGGTTAATTTGTTGCTTTTCTTAGAATGAAATTGTGGAAATTGAATCTCTAAATAGTGATATATCATGTATGGGCCATGTTTGAATGAATGAATGTTCCTAGAGACATTTTGTCTTGATAAGTCACCAAATATTGTTGAACGAAGTATAAAGACCTTGAAGCTCCTTCCATTAAGCCCTAATGCCCAACGAAGTTGCTTTTTAGGCCTCCTTGACAAGTGGAAATAAATCCAAACTCTTGATCTTCCATGACTCCATCTCTCCCAAAGGATTAGGCACTGGTCCTCCATAGGTGATCACCTTAAAGCATATTTTTTGCACCTTCTCTCTTTCTTTCTAGGCCTAACCTACATAGGTCACCTAGGGCATCACTTATCTCACAATATATCCATCCAAATACTTTTATTTTTCGTCCACAACTGCGCTGGAGTTTGCTCTAGAGGCCCTCCAAATTTGAAGCAAATCCGATGGTGGGATCTCGAGATATTGCAAGCCCTAGCTTGAGGACCGTTTCTTGCCCTAGGTTTCCCTTGGCTAGTGACCTCATTGGGATTATTGCATCAAATTCAAAGAAAATTTCTCCTTTAATCCCTTTCTCCCCCCCTCAATTAGGTCAAGCACACCCTTGGTTGATAAATTCCATCTGCTTGACCTAATTCTGGGTGCACTTGGTCCCGTGTGGTCCCACAACCTTTTGAAGATAATTCCTCAATGACCACTTTGTATCCAATTTTTCACCAGGATCTTAGGGTCTAGAAATCTCCTTGATAAATCATATAATCAAACCCTAGCCCTTGGGATTCTCCCAAGCCCTTCTTAGAGATCCTTTCATCTTGCTTTCCAAGCAAGCTATCCATATATTTGAGCCTCTCTTGTGAATAGGATTCTAGGATCACCTTTCACCCTATCATTGATCCATTCATCTTCTTGATCCTCATTACACCGGGTCTCCTCCCATCGGTGAAAGTCCCTAAAGAGCAGGGAACCTTAACTGAGGTGACAGTGGGCTATTGCTCCATTGTTGCCCTTAACCTAGTAGTTTCCCTATAGGACCCCTGCTAGTTTGAGCGGTAACATTTCTGGCACCGTTGCCAGGGACACAAAATGTGTGTTTGGTTCCCCATACGACATATTGACATAACATTATTGGCGACTCCATTGGAAGAACGAAGCCCTAGTTCTTCATTGAACTTTAAGGTCGATGCTTGTAGGGTGAAGCAAACATTTTTCTAGGCATCTTTAAATTCCTACATATTTTTCATGTATATCTCAAATAGGTTGTCTTTCTTTGATAAATTTCTCGCTTTGGACATTGCTAGCATCCTTGGGCACCCTAATCATGTCACGGGAAGGATGGTATGTGGGGTGACTATGTTTGATGGTGATCCAATCTTCGCAATTGACCATGTAGAAATATTTTATGCACATGCTTCAAGAGAGGAGGTTGTTCATCAAGATGTCCTTATGTTGTTGTTCATGGGATCTTTCGGTGGTCATAACTCATGGCCGCATGATCATGGACCTAAGAGCATCTCATCTATTGAGGAGTTCATTGATGGCTTTCTTGGACATTTTCAAGTATTCCCTACATTAGGCATCCAAGAGGAAGCCTTCATTGACCATCATCAAGACATTGAGAATCTAAGTAATGAGCAAGAAGACGAGTCCTCCTTGGGTCCACATGACGAAAAGGATGATTTTGAGAACACATGTGTAGGGAAGGATGAAGCTGAGACTAACCTTACCTTTCTCAAGGATATTGCTCCTGATGATTCTCCTTTTGAGAACCTTGAGGAAGGTGATCCCATTTGCCCCTTAGAAGATGATATTGGAGATTACTTCCATATTGAAAAGGAGAAATGGGAAATTGTTGGTCCTCAATTTGATTGTGCTCCCATTTACGACACTGACAAGGAGGATGAGGCTGAAATTGGTCCTCCCTTTCTCTCAGGTATTATTTATGATGACATATCCATTGATGCCTTTGGGAAGGAGAAATTTTATTTTCCCTTGCATAGGGAGGGCAGTTAGAAGTGATCAATTTTCCTGTTAGGAGAGGCCCAATCTATGATACTAAGGAAATCGATAAGGCTCCTCCTTATGATTCTATATTCAAATCACCTGAGCCTTTAGATTATGATTTTGGGGAAGAGAAACCTATTGGATATAAGACTCCTCTCTCCCCTTTGCCTTCTTCTCTTATTCATCATTTAGAGAGTGATTCCCGCACTTTCTCATATTATCTCAAGTGACATTGATCCCTTTCCCCTTTCTGAGTATAGTGTTAAGGAAGAACCCGTCATTGAATATTCTTTATCTCCTTGGGCACCCCCTTAGGATCATGATCAATCTATAACCTCCCCTTTCCAGTGTGATCATCATGGGAAACCTACTTGTGTTTCTCCATCTCATCAGTCTCCCGTTCTTATTAATCATAACCCTATAGAGGCCATAAAATATGACATAAATGATAAGGACCATCATATGCTTGAGGTTTCCATCCATCAAAAGTTTATGGGCCTAATCATTGACATCTCTATATTTTGGTTAGAAGAGAGGATCTCATGGACTAGATTACATCATTTTCTTACCTCTTCTCACATGATCATCCATGTGTGGGCATTCTATTTTCCTACCTCCCATTGGCCTTATCATCCATGTGATTTTGTCCACATTCACTTTGGCATTTGCTGCATGAGTAATCATATAGGCTGGCATATTTATATTGATTTGATGATATGTTGGTTGCACTGGCTTTATGATTACACTTAGTATTAGTTTTGTACCATATGCATGTTAGGGTAGGATGCATTGCATATTGATTTTCGCATTAGAACTAATGTCATATGATATTTCTCATGATATATTAGTTTCATTTAGATTTAAAAGTGCATTTGAAATTTTATTTCTATGAGTTGATTTTATGGGTCTAATCCAAGCATGTGCGATCATGAGATGCCGCGAAAGCATGCTGCCTCCGTGTTTTTCATCTATGTGCAAGTAATAGGTCTGTGGTGTACCAAGATATTGCTGGTGTTCTTGTGACCTCCCGTTCGTGTAGCTTCGCCCACTGTTCGATAGATTATGTTCCGGATGTTACCCACTATTTTGTGGGTGATATTCCTAGAATATATTTTTTTTCTATATCTGGAAGATGGTCCTCAGCTGGTAGCCAGTAGCCCCTTGCAGCTACCAACTAGCTCATTGTGCAACTTCTCTGCTACCTAATCCAACAATGTGGTCCCTCACCCATCTGTTATGATCGTATGTTTGAATGTGGGCCTCCCAAACCTAAAGGTATGCCTCGTCATTTGGTAATTGAGTATTGTAGTTTACTTATCATGGAAACTTTTGGGCATGGATTAATGGGGGGATTCAACAGAAAGAGTGGGCTAGGTCTGTGCTCTTGTCCCCTAGACCTATTTTGGATGTTAATCTTGGACCATAGTCCCGTGGGATCTGTTTTAGTGACCTTTGGGCTTTAGGGATGGTACTTCATGGGAAGCCCTGATTTTGTTTTTGTGGTCCTGCTCCCTCATCCACATATATCACTCCCCTTCCCCTCATTATAACCTCATTCATCATTCCTCCCACCTGGGTCCACATTCCTCCACTGGGTCCACATAGGGTTAGCCTTACCCTCACCCTTGCCCACACCTTGGGTCGGGCCTAGAATGATGCCCAGAGGTTGATGCAGCTGAAAAGAAATGTAAAAGCATAATTGGCCACATTCAACATGAAAATGTATAACAAAATGAAAAATATGGTCGGGACAAACACATTTAGCATGTGGGCAAAAGCCAATGCATGAGCTCTACCCCATTCTCATGGCCATCATCCTAGTTCCTATAGGTCTTAGATGAGCCTCTTTTATCATTCAGGAAGCCATGATTGTCCCAACCCCTGGTGTGCAAAGTACCTCCCCACCGCAAAGGGGGTATCCATTGCTATACCTTACATATCATGCTCTTAATCCTTGAGCTCCGAGTAGTTAACCAAAGAAAAATCATAAAAGGCAAAAGGCAAAAAGAAAAAGGCAAATGAAGAAGGGTGGAAAAGTCAAGTCTAGGGTGACTCATGTACCACGATTTCTCCCTCCTATACATTATATACCCAAGTGTGGGTTTCCCATTTTTTAGCTACCCTTGTACCTTGGCATGTGACCTAGGATTGCCCCCTCTATCCCCTACTCCGTACCATCACTTTATCACATGCCACCACCATTTGAAGGATGTATCTTAGACATATCATCCCATTTAAAAGTAGAAACCACCTAATAGGGCACTTGGTTAAGTTTTAACCCCCCTTGGAGCTTGGATACATTAGCACATGCCAAAGCCCATTATGGAAGGGCATGCCATTATGAAGTTCCCACTTGTTGTTCATGGTTTGTAATCTCATTGAGGAGAAAGGTAATGACACCATTTTTTAGAGTGGTCTTATCAATTTCAATGGAATTGATGACGTCCCACATCTCTAGGGCATTACATGCAGCAGGAATGGTAGGAGCTTGGCCTAGATGAGGTGGAGGGGCCACCTCCATGCCATGAAGTGCTCTAAGCATTTGTTATTATGGTTGAAAAGGTGCATAATGAATATGTGGGGTACCAATTTCTTATTTTCATTGTATCCAATTTAGGGTTATCCATCTCTTCTTTTTGTGCACTCTGTTGGCGATATACCCGGCCGGTGGTAGGGAAGGGGATCAACTTATGTGATTGGTAGATTAAGGTAGTCGGGTTTGGGGCAATGGGGTCTCGTGCTTGAGGTGGGGCATTCATCTTATTTTATCGAAACAGAATTTAACTTGATTTCTTTAAATGACTTGTTGTACTGGAAGGCAAGGGGACGCATTGGATCTTATGCAGGACTACAGATGGTCTCCATTTTGGGTTTGGTCTCCCTATACAGGGTCCTAACCCTTCAGAGGGCTAGATTGGCACATGTAGGGTGTGAGTAGAGATCCATGGGCCTCCACACTAGTAGACATCATTCCAAGGATCCCCATAGATGTTCAAATATTGCTCGAGTTTCATCTATTGGACGAGGAAGATGCACCTGGTTCACCATGTCCATCCGACCCATAGTGGTATCATGCACTTGGTAGATGACCCATGACTTGTATGTTGATGTGGCATCACTTAAATTATCATCTGAGCCCTTAAAGATGGTCTACAGGGATCTTCGATCTACTTGGAGACACAGGGGGTTACTTTTGTAACATTGTACCATCACACTTGTTGGGAGCACCACATGTTTATTGTTTGGAGAACAAGGGGTCAACCCCTTGTCCACTAATTTTGGGAGTCCTATTTCTCATTATGGCACTTATGGACTTCACCAGGCATCTTATAAGAACCAATGACATGTACTATTGGTCATTTGACCTCTTGAGAGGCTTATTTTTTGTTTATGAGCTAGTTTAGTGGGCTTGTCACCAAAAGGTAGTTATTTTGTACATTATTTTATTTTAGGGGCTAATTAGTCCTAATTAGCTAAATCAAACTCATTAGAAGTGTATAAATACAAGTGATGTGATTTCATTTAGCATCATCACTTGGATTGGATCATATCTACTTGTGATATTTTCGCTATCTTTTGAGGATGAGATTTTTGGCATGAATGGATGAATTTCGATGTTTGGTTTATCTTTTTTGTCTTGGAGCTTATATGATTGGCATATCTTGGTGATTGGATATATTCTTCTTACATGTAAGTACCACGTTAATTTCATTTTGATTCTTTATGTTGCTGCATTCATGATAGCAGTTGTCTTTAGTGAGACTTTTTGGAAGGTATTTCCAGTATATTTTTCCGGTTTAATTTCTCTAAAATCTAGTCAGAATTCATTGAAATCACAAGATTGATGGGTAAATCCTGCACAATAGAAGTGCCCTAGGGGTTTTTAATGTTGCTGAATCCATATATACAGTTAAAAAATTATTTTAAATAATACAAATCAAGATTTCAGCTCAAATTTTTCTACCGGATTCTGGCACCGAAATCTTCAAAAAGTCGCATTATAGACAACTCCTTCATGATATTGGGATTTTCACTATTTTTGGGTTATTTTGCTGCTTTTTTTAGAACGAAATTGTGGAAATTGAATCTCTAAATAGTGATATATCATGTATGGGCCATGTTTGAATGAATGCACGTTCGTAGAGACATTGTCTTGATAAGTCACCAAATATTGTTGAACGAAATATAAAGACCTTGAACCTCCTTCCATTAAGCACTAATGCCCAACGAAGTTGCTTTTTAGGCCTCCTTGACAAGTGGAAATAAATTCAAACTCTTGATCTTCCATTACTCCATCTCTCCCAAAGGATTAGGCATTGGTCCTCCATCGGTGATCACCTTAAAGCATATTTTTTGCACCTTCTCTCTTTCTTTGTAGGCCTATCCTACATAGGTCACCTAGAGCATCACTTATCTCACAATCTATCCATCCAAATATTTCGAGTTTTGGTCCACAACTGCGGTAGAGTTTGGTCTAGAGGCCTTCCAAATTTGAAGCAAATCCGACAGTGGGATCTAGAGATATTGTAAACCTAGCTGGAAGAACACTTCTTTCCCTAGGTTTCCCTTGGCTACTGACCTCATTGGGATATTGCATCAAATTCAAAGAAAATTTATCCTTTAATCCCTTTCTCCTTCCCTTAATTAGGTCAAGCACACCTTTGGTTGATAAATTCCTTCCCCTTGACATAATTTGGGGTCCACTTGGTCCTGTGTGGTCCCACAATCTTTTGAAGATAATTCCACAAAGACCACTTGGTATCCAAGTTTCCACAAGGATCTTAGGGTATAAGAATCTCCTTGATAAGTCATATAATCAAACCCTAGCTCTTGGGATTCTCCCAAGCCCTTCCTAGAGAGCCTTTCATCTTGCTTTCTAAGCAAGCTAGCCATATATTTGAGCCTCTCTTGTAAATAGGCTACTAGGATCACCTTTCACCCTATCATTGATTTATTCATCTTCGTGATCGTCATTATACCGGGTCTCCTCCCATCAATGAAAGTTCATAAAGAGCATGGAGCCTTAGCTGAGGTGATAGTGGGCTATCGCTCCATTATTGCCCTTGACCTAGTAGTTGCCCTATAGGACCCCCTCCTTGAACCCTTGCTAGTTTGAGCGGTAACACCCCCAACATTAGGTATCGCCCACTATGATGTATTTATGGTTATTGTCCTTAATGATTAGTGATTTCATTTTATTTTGAGTAAGATTTTGTCAGGTGGTATTGTCATAGTAGTAGAGGTTGTTGGAGGCATGATTATGACTCCATTCGACATCATACCAAACACCACTTTACCTATTCATGAGATTAGATATGGCCTTGTTAATTCGACATTGCCCACCTAGAGTAGACCATCGGGCTACTTGATGACTCCACACGGTACTTCACACTCCGAGGTACCCGAAGATGTTGAAACACTGAGCATATGAAGCTTGGTATTGGATTTATAAATGATGTTCCTAGTGGACCCATGACACCTCCAATCTCGTATTGCCATTGTTTGATGAGCGTTGCTTATTTCAAAGCCTGAATGATGATGGTTATCCTTGAGATGAAAGGGGAGGGCCTGCACATCACTTTCTAACCCCTATGCTTGAGTATATGAGTGCCATGTCTGTTGGCATTATGGTGTGCATGGATCCAGCGAGCTGATGTTGGCATTGAGGTCAACCCTATGTAGTCTAGCTGGTGTTATGTAGTCTGGCTGGTGTGTTGATGTCTTCCGTTTAGCATGGTTGCAGCTAGTTGAGTTGGCATTGAGTTGGTTATTTTGGCATAGATGTCAACCCTTGATGTCAGTCTTTGATGATGTAGCTGGATGGTAGTATGGTGTTCATGGAGATGTTGCCTTGTGTTGGCTTTCGGAAGTATTACCATGGTACAGGTATTCTTGGTATTGGCATTACCATGGTATTGTTATGTGTGTGTGGAGTAGGTTGACACGTGATATTACCTTGGCGCAGATAGTCTTGTGATTGACATAACCATGGTATTTTCCTATGGTATTGTTTCAGAGATTACCATGGTATAGGAGTCCCTGGTATTGACACAACCATGGTATTTCCCCGTGGTATTGGTTTTGAGATTACCATGGTACATGTGTCCTTGTTATTGACATAACCATGGTATTTGCTCGTGGTATTGATTTGGAGATTACCATGGTACAAGTGTCCTTGGTATTGACATAACCATGGTATTTGCCTGTGGTATTCGTTTGGATATTACCATGGTACAGGTGTCCTGGGTATTGGCATAACCATGGTATTTTCTTGTGGTATTCACTTGGAGAATTGTTGAGGATATTTTGGCTTTTACTTATGTGAAAAAAAAAAGTCCTCCAATGATGTGAACAACTTTAGTGCATAAGTAGTGGTGATAGTCACTTGATTTTGTCAACTTTGTGCACCTTTGATCCTAGTCCAAAAGTGCATTTCGTCCTACATGTTTTATACTATACATTTTGGAGTTGATTGATGGTTGTTTCAGTATTAGAGTGAATGAGTGAAGGCTTCATAGAGAAGGAATGCTTTAGAATCAGTTGAGAGTGTAGAACCTTCGGTGTATGAGTGCATATTGCTGCATAGTTAGCAGATCTGAAGCATGTTGCAGAATAGGTTAGATTTTAGGCTGTTGTAGCATAGTTTTTGTTTGGAGGATTGGAGTAGAGATTATGCTACTAGATGACAATAGAGTTACAGTTTTGATGTATGGATGTGAGCCACTGTTTGATAGTGTTGAGAGCAATTGTTGGTGGTGTTTTTGATTATGACTTGTGGAGTGTCTTGTTGCTGAGACTTAGATCGTAGATCTGAATTCTTGTTGAGCAGAGCGTCTTGGATCCAGTTTGAAAATTTATGAAATGAGGTCCACATAGTGTTGAGGAGTAGTGACTTCATGAGAGAGGAGCAATGATATCGAAGCTTCAGTGAAAGGAACAATTTCTCCATCCAATCGAAGTTGGATATTCCAATTGGAGTTGGGTGAGGATCGTTGATTGTGGTGGCCTTCAGCGGATGGTAGTCCATAGATCTGTGTGAGAACAGAGTCTTCTGAGCCGATCAGTAGAACTTGTTGATCGTGGTGGCCTTCAACGGATTGTAGTCCATAGATCCATGTGAGAATAGAGTCTTCTAAGCTAATCAATAGAATTGAGTCTCCTAGCTGCTTGGTGTTGGTCCATTGTGTATGAGGTCGAGTCTCCAGGCTGATTGGAGTCAACTAACTATGTAAAAGACAAATTGCTTGACATAATGGAAATTCAGAGTTGATCAACGACAACAAGGGTGGTTTTTCTCTCAGCAGCGTTTCCACCAGAAATGTTGTGTCTCATGTGTGATGATGATTTTTGTGGTTGCGATTTCATTTAGTATATGTTGCTTATATGTTTACATGATTATTGTTTACTCATATGTTGCTAACATATTGTGAGTTGCTGCAATAACATGTGTGTGATCCAGTTGAGAATAATTAAAGGAAAAAATTGATAATAAGTCACACTACTGATTCACCGCCCCCTCTCAATGGTGCTCAAAGGTTTCCAACAATTGGTATCAGAGTGGGGATCTTTGTTGCAGCTTGATCGTTGGAGAGTAGACCTGGGGTTTGTTGGCGAAAATTGATTTTTTTTTTAGAATGGTTGTCCTCACTGCTGCAAATTACAAGGTATGGCACAAAAATGTTAAATCTCAATTATTGTCTAGTGGATCTAATATTTGGAGATTGGTATGTGAAGGTTGTGGCAAGGATCCAATTACAAATAAAGTTTTGTAGCAGGATGCACAAGCTAGATGCATAATCTACAAGAATCTTCATGATGATGATTTGAAGAGGCTAGTAGGTTTGAAATATGCCAAAGATATGTGGGACAAGCTAGAGTCCGTATTTGGAGATGGTACAAAGGAATTTGAGAAAAAGAGCAACAAAAAGAAGAACAAGAAGAAGGGCCTTCAAAAACAAGAATCTCATCCACAAGAGTCTCATTCCTCTAGTGCACATGATTGAGCTGATGATGAGAAGAGATTAGAAAATATTGAACCCAAAGGTATAAATTTTAATGGTTTTCTATTGAGTTATAATTTTGATGATTCAGATTTTGATCATGTTGAAGCACATAGTGAAGATGAGAATGTTATTAAGGGTCTTAGAGATGAGATTTATAGACAAACGGCTGCATGCGAAGATTCGGAAAAATTATTACAGATCTGTGATGATAAGGAGGCCAAGCTCAAGGAAGAGATTGTCAGCTTAAAGATTAAGTTGGCTGAATCAAAAAGAGTTGAAGAAGGTATGAAAAAGCATTATAAGGAGAAGGAAGATGAGTGCGAGAAATTAGAAGCTAGTGGTGTCCTTGAGAAAGAAGCAGAAGATGGAGAAGAGCACTGTGGCCTTGGATAGTTTACTTGAGATCCAGAGATCACCATTGGATAAATCTAGTGTTGGATTTCAAAAGGGTGAGTCTAGTTTGAATGCAGGTAAAAACAAAAAGAAGAACCCAAGAAACCTGTAGCAAATAATTCTAGCAGCAAGAGTGAGAACCAAGGAAATAACAAGAAAAACCAATAGCCTATCAAACAACAAAACAAGCAGCATAGAAGAAAATCTCAAGGAGCTCCTACATTCAGAAAACCTTTTTCTCCTAGAGATGATCGTGGCAGATTTGTAAGGTTTCAAAGGAATCAAAGTCCTTTTGTTCCTTTTATGCATAATGTAGAATGTTACAACTGTCACAAATTTTAGCATGTTGCTGCTAATTTCCAGAGCAGAATGTATAGATCAAATCAGCAGCTTGCAACAATTTCAGCAGCCAAGGAGATTGGTCAATAGGTATAATCATGGTTTTTATGGTTATTGTTATTCATGTCACCTGTTTGGCCATAAGGCAATAGATTGCAAGTCTAACCAATGGAGGAGAAACACATTGCATGCAAGGTATAGACCTGGTATAAGCAACAAGAGATTTGATCCTCTTGTTTCATATCTTGGCCATGTGGAGTGTTATACATGCCATAATTTTGGCCATATGGAAAGACACTGTTTGCTACCCCGTTACTCAAGGCAAAACTATCAAAAGCAGCAAAAACAAAGAGGACCTACTAGAAAACCAGTGAAGGAAGAAAAGAAGCAGATTAAGGAAGAAAAGAAACAACCAAAGACCGTGTGGAGAAAAGAGGAGCAACAACTCTTAAAGTAGTGAAGAGTAGCCCCTCCTTCAGTCCATGATTATTTCCTGCATATTCATAGAAGACTACAGAAATCATGAGATGTGCATAACCTCAGTGGGAGTGTTTGGTAGCTTGATGAGTTCATTTGAGCCTCATGCATTTTCAGATTCACAAGATCAGCCTGTCTATTGGAGGTATATTGAGCTCAAGGGGAGCTATGCATGGTATGGAATTTACATGTGATATTTAACATTTTCTTCATTGCTTTTCACTCAGTCATTTGTGGCAGATTTATATGTGTTTTCATGAGTGAAAAAGAGTACATTTTTTCAACCATATATATATGCTTTTGGTTTCACTGATAAGTTTGTTGAAAATATGTGCAACCATGTATAGAATGTGATTATTGCTTCAGCCATGTATAAAGATGACATGAGACATGGACCAGCCATGTATGAGCTGTTATATGATGATTTTTACAGCCATGTATTCATTATTGGTTCATCATTCTATGTTGGTAGAGGGTCCAGTCATTTGTAGATTGAATCATCATGGTGATAGGATTGTTATGGAGGAGTATCATGAGTCTATTTTGTAGCCACATGTATGGGATAATGATGATGTAATAGTCATGATGTATCATGTTTTTGAGTCATTGGTCCATAGGAGATGATCATAGCAGCCATGTATTTATTGATATATTCATGTAAAATGCTCATGGAGCCATGTACTTATGTTGTATTATCATTGGGTCATTTAGTCATGAGTCATGAGGTCATGTTATGGTCATATATTGGTCATGTATGAGGTCTTTCTTTTGCTGTTACATCCATGTATATACAATGTAATATGTCATATAGTCATGGTCATGTGGAGTCTCGGTCCATATGGTTCTTCTATTTGTCAAAAGGAAGCATTGCTTGTAGCGGAAGTGGTTCACTACAACATGGATTGATGTTGGAGATGGCATGTGTTCAGGGGGAGCATTCATTTTCTCTTGTTTACTTCAGCCATACATTATTGGCATTATGATCTGCTTGGAGGTGTTCATGGTGTGCCTCATACTATGCTATGACAGTTGGAGTTTTTGACCTCATGTTTTGAGATTGATGTTGTTGCTATGTGGTTGTTATGGAGAGTGTTGATTGATGCTCATGTGCATATTGTTACACATACTTGATGTTGCTCATGGTTACTATTATGTTGTTGCTCATTGATGTTTCTTGTGGTTGCCTCATGTTGGCATATTGCTACTCTTTGCTAGAGGTTGTTGGTTGGTATGCTACTTTAGATGATGATTGGTATATTTTCTCCTTGCTGCTACTGATCTGATATGGAGAGCATGGTCTGTAATGTTCCAAATGCAAAAAATTGAGGTTTTTTGAAGTTTTAACTCAAAAATACTTCAGATAAAATTTCCATTCATAAACAGAAGATTGGCATGTAAAATTTTACAACATAGAATTGTAAATAAAAATAATGAGCATAAGGAAATCTCAACTTTTTTTATAATATATAAATTGGTGTTTTACATGCCAAAACAACTGATATAGCTGAGATAGAACTGATATGGCACGACCCTCCACCAAAACTGAACTGAAATGCCACTCTGCTAAGCTCTCTTGTGAATTTTGGATGAATTCACCAAGGGGAGATGGGTACTCGCCCCCTCTCACTCAATCCCCTGAGGGTTTCCGTCCTAGGGCTACCAATGAAGTAGAGAACTGGGTTCTCAACTTTTGATACAAGAAGAAAAATCAACTCCAAGATGTCCTCCAATGGCCTCCTCCACTTTTATAGAAATGATGGACCCCTCTAGAACCTCCTATTTTATTATTATTTTAATCATTGAGCATATTTCCCTCCTTTTAATCCAATTAAAATATCTTTTTAATGTGGGAAAAGGGTATTTTGGCCACCATGCCTCCTCAAGGCACTGAAACTCACTTCTAACCATCCCATCTTGTAGATATTCTTGTTCTGGTTCCAACAAGCTATTACGCTAAGGTGTTTTGTCAAGTATTCCTCCCGGAATGCCACCTTAAGCGTAATTAATTGAGTCAAACCCATTAATAACTTTGTTTTTTGAAAGTTGTTGGAATGCACTGGAACGAAAGACAAACTGTGCGGATGATGGAATATACCAAGTGAATGCCATTGGACCTCATAGAAACTCCTCAAAACCCTATGAAACATCTCCAAAAGCCCCTCGACCTGTTGATGAGGTAAACCTGCACCTGTGAGTTGTTTGCCTCCAACCCTAAAAATCCGTCCATAAGGAACACCAGAAGAAGGAACATCAAAAATCTTCCTGCCCCAAGAACAAATACCAATGCTCCATGAATTCTGCTGTGTTATAGCTCTCGCTGTGAATGTTGCCTCATCAATTGGGTACCAACTCATTACCTCTCTCTAGTCGACCTGTATCCCACTGCCAACTGGGGCATATAGTATTTGACATGTCTAAGGGTGCCCACTCTACTATGCCCCTGACTAAGAATACCACATCATCAATAGGATACTAATTCATGACCTCTCGCTAATCCAATGCATGGACACTTGTGTAAGGAACAATTCTACTAGGCTGATATGGGTTCCCGATCAACTCATGATGCTCTACCTAGTCAATCAACAAGATCTGTCTTAGGAAATCTACCCCTCTCAAAAGGATGCTCCCACATATAACTAGAAACTCCACATTCCTCCCGTCTACCAACCTCCTGCAAAACCATCCAGCAGACTCTCGCACCTCCTAAGGACAAGTGTCTGCAAATACTGCCACCTTGTTAGCTATCTGTAAATCTGCCTACTCATCAATGGCAGGTCCTGAGGATGGCTGCTCATCCTCCTCCATCACGGGCTCAACATGAATCTCCAACTAGCTCTCCCCAAAAGGCTCATCATGCATACAGTGTATATCATCGTCCTCAGCTGACTCATGCTCCACCATGTGCTCTCCATGTTGAATCATCAGTTGCTCTCATGGCAAGTCTGCTCCCTGGACAATTTGCTGCTCATCGTACTCCAACTCACATGAATGTATACCTGTGTCACTGCCAACATACCCACATGACCGCTCATGCTCCTATATGAACTCACGGGCTCAACCATAAAAGCAAAATCCTCACCCTGCAAGTTAGAAGGGATCTCCTCTTGCTCTACTTCTGTCATCTCCTCTGCATCACTCAAGCACAAGCAGTGAGGTCCCCAAGGTTCCTTGCACATGAAGCAAAGACCCTTCCTCCTCAACTCATTCCTCCTACATGGTCAGTCACCATAAATCCATTGCAACTCCTCCTGGGTCAGCCGTCTCCTGAACAATCCATTGTTCTGTTTAACTAACCTTTTGACTAGTTCATAAGCAGCAGGTGAAACCAATTGTTCCTCCCTCCAAATGGCCAACAACTTAGACTTCAACCATTCGCAAATGGCATCATGGCCTCCCATACATGAGGACAAAATGGACTGCTTGTGTGTTATCACTGTATTAAGACGATGTTTCCTAATGCTAAAGAAGCATTGAAACATATGCAGGATCAATTCATCACACTCCAACTCAAACATGAGGTCATAATATCTAACCAAGACCATGACTTCTAGGATCTCTATCCTCTTCCCAAAGGTAGGGCCCTCATTGTTATCCAAATCATGAAAGGTCTCCACTATCAGCCTGAAGATTCTCCTTATAGTGTCATCACTCTAAGGGGGTATAAGTGCAGTCAACATCATAATACTACTGAGACAAGAGGAAACTGGAAGTTTAACTCCTATACAAGGGTGCTCCAAATATTTGTGTTGTATGAGAGCAAACATGGATGGTTTTAGAGCATGGTTGTCATTTTCAGATTCATGACAATGTCAAAGGTAGAGCACCTGACGATAATGAAGCGAGTACTGAGATATATTAAAGGGACACTTGAGTTTGAATTTCTGTACAACAAAAGAAAAGACCCTATGTTGTGTGGGCATATAGATTTAGATTGGGGTGGTTCTATTGATGACATAAAATCCACTTTTGGGTTATGTTTTCATCCTTGGCATGGGTGCAGTCACATGGGTTAGCAACAAGTACCATGCAATAGCCTTTCATCAATAGAATAAGAATATTAAAGAGTATTCAAAGTATTGTGCAAGGCAGTTTGGGTGATGCAGCAAATTGAACCAACACCCTTGTTATGTGAAAAGAAAAGGGTGACAAAGTTTGCTAAGAATATGGTCTTCCATGAGCATACCAAACATGTTGATGTACATTGCCACTTCATTAAGCAACTTGTAGAAGATGGATCTATTGAGCAGTAGAACTTTCCTAGAGAGGATCAAACTAAAGACATTCTCTCTAAGGCTTTGAGCCCTGAAAAATATGTGAAATTTTTAGGTAAGCTTGGTGTAGTCAGTAGATTGATCATTAAGGGAGGGCATCGAACTAATTGTTAGCTTAATAATGGTCAATTAGGTACTAGACTTGGGAATTAATAAAATCAATTCGACTTTAGTTTATTTTATAGTTTTAATGTTGTATTTCACTTTAGTGTGTATTTCATTCTATCCCACATTCATAAAGTGGATTGACATGATTCCATTGTAACCTATATAAGAAAGCAAACTATTTTCTTAATACAAAGAACTCTTTATAGTTTTCTTGGTTTCTTTATGTGCTCAGTTTTCGTGGTATAATTCACTTGGTATCTATTCACACTTGGGGCAGCTTATTTGGAGAACTAAGGTTTTTGATGGAGTGCTCCCCTCTTTGGCATAGTTTTCAAGGTATTCAAGAATTATTCTATTGTTTCTGTTGGAGGGTATAAGTGCAGTCAACATCATAATACTATTGAGACAAGAGGAAACTGGAAGTTTGACTCCTATACAAGGGTGCTCCAAATATTTGTGTTGTATGAGAGCAAACATGGATGGTTTTAGAGCATGGTTGTCATTTTCAGATTCATGACAATGTCAAAGGTAGAGCACTTGACAATAATGAAGCGTGTACTGAGATATATTAAAGGGACACTTGAGTTTGAATTTCTGTACAACAAAAGAAAAGACCCTATGTTGTGTGGGCATATAGATTTAGATTGGGGTGGTTCTATTGATGACATAAAATCCACTTTTGGGTTATGTTTTCATCCTTGGCATGGGTGCAGTCACATGGGTTAGCAACAAGTACCATGCAATAGCCTTTCATCAATAGAATAAGAATATTAAAGAGTATTCAAAGTATTGTGCAAGGCAGTTTGGGTGATGCAGCAAATTGAACCAACACCCTTGTTATGTGAAAAGAAAAGGGTGACAAATTTTGCTAAGAATATGGTCTTCCATGAGCATACCAAAAATGTTGATGTACATTGCCACTTCATTAAGCAACTTGTAGAAGATGGATCTATTGAGCAGTAGAACTTTCCTAGAGAGGATCAAACTAAAGACATTCTCTCTAAGGCTTTGAGCCCTGAAAAATATGTGAAATTTTTAGGTAAGCTTGGTGTAGTCCGTAGATTGATCATTAAGGGAGGGCATCGAACTAATTGTTAGCTTAATAATGGTCAATTAGGTACTAGACTTGGGAATTAATAAAATCAATTCGACTTTAGTTTATTTTATAGTTTTAATGTTGTATTTCACTTTAGTGTGTATTTCATTCTATCCCACATTCATAAAGTGGATTAACATGATTCCATTGTAACCTATATAAGAAAGCAAACTATTTTCTTCATACAAAGAACTCTTTGTAGTTTTCTTGGTTTCTTTATGTGCTCAGTTTTCGTGGTATAATTCACTTGGTATCTATTCACACTTGGGGCAGCTTATTTGGAGGAGAACTAAGGCTTTTGATGGAGTGTTCCCCTCTTTGGCATAGTTTTCAAGGTATTCAAGAATTATTCTATTGTTTCTGTTGGAGGATGGTACACTCTCTATTGGTTGGTTGAGCATCATTATGGAGGTGGTTATAGAGCAATACTTTTATTATTTATTTATGATGAGTGTAGCCTCCGTGGCACACTTTTCTTGGGGGCCATATTCTTGTGCAAATGGTTTGGGGAGTAATTAATTGTATTTAAAATCAACATATGGTTTTGGCATGAGCATTGATGAGGTCTAAACACCTTGGGCACTTGTTCCTAGGGTGTGTTACCCACCACTTTGTGGGTGATATCCCCAGGAGAAATTTTCTCCATGATGAGCCTCGACCGACAGCTAGCAACCTCTTGATGCTACTAGTTCGTTGTACCATTTCTCTGCCACCTGAGCCAGTCATGTGGTCCCTCACCCACTTGTATTGATCGTATGTTTGAAGGTGGGCCTCTCAAATCTAAAGGCATGTCTTGTTATTTGGTAATTGAGTATTGGGTTTACTTATCATGGATACTTTTGGGTATGGATTGATTGGGGGATTTGGAAGAAAGAGTGGGCTTATTTTGTGCTCTTGTCCTCTTGATCTCTTTTGGTTGTTACCCTTGGATCTTAGTCTGTGGGATCTCCTTTATTGACCATTTGGTTCTAGAGTGGTACTACTTGGGAAACCTCGACTTTGGGTGTGTGGTCCCACTCCTTTACCCGCACATATTACTCCCTTTTCACTCACTATACCCCCATTCATCTTTTCTCCCACATGGGTCCACATAGGGCCAACCTCCCTATCCCTTGCCGCCACCTTGGGTTAGGCCTAGAATGTTGCCGCGGAGGTTGAAGCAATTAAAAGAAAAAATGAAAAGCATAATTGGCCACATTTAACAAGAAATTGTACCACAAAATGCAAAAGATGGCCGGGACAAAAATAATTAGCACGTGGGCAAAAGCCATTACATGAGCTCTACCCCATCCATGGCCATCACCCTGGTTCCATAGGCCCTAGATGAGCCTCCTGTATCATTCAGGAATCCATGATTGCCCCAACCCCTGGAGGGCAATGAACTGCCCTACCTAAAGCGGGTAACCACTACTATATCTTGCACATCATGCTCTTGTCCTTTGATCCCCGAGCAGTTAATTAAAGAAAATTCATAAAAGGAAAAAAGGTATATGAAGAAGGGTGGAAAAATCAAGGCCGGGGCACCTCATTTTCCACGATTTCTCCCTCTTATACATTACATACCCAGGTGTGGGCTTCCCCTTATCTAGCTACCCCTATGCCCCACTATGTAGCCCAGGATTGCCCCTCTCATTCCCTATTCCATCTCACTTATTTGTCACTTTTCACCCCCATTAGAGGGATGTACCTTGGACATACTATCCCCTCTAAGGGCTGAAACCACCTAATAAGGTACTTGGCTAACCCCCTTTGGAGCTTGGAGACTCTAGCACATGCCAAAGCCCACTACGGAAGGGCATGCCATTATGAAGTGCCCATTTTGCTATCCACGATTTGTAAGCTCTTTTACCCGATTATTTTAATGAATGATTGTATTGGAAGCCTAGGAGATGCATTGGATCTTATGTAGGATTGCAGGGGGTTTTCATTTGGGTTTGGCTTCCCTATATGGGATCCTAACCCCCAAAGGTACACATTGGCACATGCAAGGTGTGCCTAGAAAGCCATTGGCACATTGGCACATGCAGGCAACACTCCACAAATCTTCATGGATGTTAAGAGACTACTAGCGATCCACTTTTGGGACGATGGTGACATGATTGGTACATTATGCCCAGTAGGCCCCCACAGGAGCCCCACACTCTTGGCATGTGTCCCAACACTTGTACAATGTCATGGCAACATTCATTCCACCACTTGGACCATTGCAGAGGATCTACAGTCATCTTTGATTCATATGGAAACCCATGGGGTCATTAATGTGCCCTCAGACCCATTGAGAGCACCACAGGTCTACTACTTGGAGAACAAGGGGCCACCCCCTTTTCCATCATATTTCGAGGAATTTATTCCTAAATATGGCACTTCGGGATGTTATTGAGCCTTTGGAGGGCCCTACGACATGCACACATTATTATTTGGCCCCTTGTGAGGCTTATTTTTACATTTATGAGCTAGTTTGGTAGGCTTGTCACCAATAGGGTTATTATTTGCACATTATTTTATCTTTAGGGGCCCATAGGCTAATTCCAACTCCTTAGGAGGCTATATATTGATGTTAGATACATTCATTTGTATCATCACTTGATTTGTGATCTCTCTAATAAGAGAAAATTTTTGCCCATTTTCCTTGGTGGATATTTTTGGAGATGGATGAATTTTGACATATGGATTTGGGCTTTTTATCTTATCTTGGAGCTTTGTCTTGTAAACGAAATGCTGGTTGGATATACTCTATAATGTTGGAAGTAAATTTTGATTTGCATACTGCTAAAATTAGGGCTAGTTGTTGCATAATTGAAATGTGGAATTGAGCATCTTTTAGCTAATGTAATGTATGGGCCAATTTTATATGAATGAAATGTCCTAGAGATTGCTTGTCTTGATAAGCTTGCATTGTTTGCTTTAAAGTATAAATGCTTGAAGGTCATTTTTTTTCTTACTATCTACATTGGACGAAGTTGATTTTTTGGGCCTCCTTGATCAAGAATCCAAATTCTTACTCATTACCATCCTTGACTCCATATCCTCAAGTGAATAGGCATTGGTTCCATAAAAGGGGTGATCATATTGACCTTCTTTTCACCATTTTCCCCTTTTTCCCAAGTCTAGCCCCATTGGGTCACCCAAGGCATCAATTTCCCGACAATTGGCCCAAGGAAAAATTTCGATCTCCTCTAGGCTACTGCGCTGGTGGGTCCCCTCCCTCTCCTCCAAATTTGAGGCCATTCTGACGGTGGAATCTTTGGGAATCCCAAGCCCTAGCTCGACCGAATTTTTCCTCGGCATCCAAGGCTAGACATTAATAGGATCAATCAACCTTTTGAGGTAGATATTCTTGTTTGGTCCTTTCCCCTCACGTTGTCCAGGATAGGAGCATCGTTGGCTACTATATTCCATTCCCGAAACTGGGCTGGGTCTACTTGGCCCCATGTGGTCTCACTTCTCAACAAAGACTATTTGTCAAAGACCATTTGGGAGTCCAAGTTTGCAAGGATTATAGGGATTGAGAAACTCCTTTATAAGTCTATCCTTTCTCCCTCAACCCTCCAATCCTCGCTCCTTACCCTTGGTGGACCAAGTCCCTTGCTTACAGAGCAAGCAAGTCCCATTCCTCACTCCATCCTTTCGAAAGGGTTTTCAGGGTCACTTCTCACCTATCCATTGGCATCTACTTTACAAAGTGATCCCTACACTACCGGGGCTCCTCCCATCGGTGAAAGTCCGTAAAGAGCAGGGAGACTTAGCTATGGTGACACTGGGCTAAGCCTCCATCGTTGCCCTTGACCTAGCAGTTAGCCTCATAGGAGATGCCTTTTAGGTCCCCTGCTGGTTTTTGCTGTAACAGGGTGCACTTCACATGGAGATATTTTCCTATGTTAGGTGGTTGAGGTAATTACATGGTACATTCTTCTAGGGCACACCTCTCCTAGGTGCAGTCATCATTTCTGCATGGTTATTTCAGTTACACTTGGCTTCATTTAACCTCTATTGGAGAGTGCCCTCATCTCTTTGACATGACACATATATTATTTTATATGAGGTTCTGAAGGAGGATGTTTTCTTGAGAGTCCACTTTCACATGGAGGGCCACACATGAAACATTGCATGCTTTTACGTGGCCTTCTTACTAGCATTTGAAGCATATTCTTGGAAGGTGCACTTGTGGAGACACTTGCTATTTCTGAAAGTATAATATTTAATTATTTCATGGAGTTTTGGCAATGTCAAAACCATAATTCCTCCTTATTTTTTTGCATGACATCTATTTTGTTCTTGACACACAAAGAAGCTACTAATTATAGATGTGCCCAAAAAGCAATCTTCCTTTGGAAAATCAAAAAGAAAAAAAGCAGGAAAGACTGATCATGAAGGGATATAATGTCAGTCTATCTCTAAAAAAGCAAAAAGAAAAAAGCATTCTAATTAGACTTGTTTTTGTACATCGAATGTGAACATATGAACATCTCTGTCATGTAGGCCCACAGATCTATGGCTCCTGAAAAACGGTAAACTGTTAAAAATAGCTGCTTTCTTGGACTCTGGTGAAACTGACTCTGGAATAGGTTCTGATCAATGTCAATGTTTGGATGCACCTGCAAGGGAACCAGCCTAATGGAATCTCGCTGGACCTTAACCCTCCAGTAGTGCAATCATAACTGGGGACTAACAGGGTTGTGCTTGGACAATTGAACTTGTTTTGTGCAGATTTGGGGTTAATAAGGCTGAGCGAAACTCTGATTCTTTATCTAATAAATCCTTTAGATTTTAAAAAGAGGCTCAGACATTACTTGAAAATATAGTAATCTGTGTGTCATACTCTAAACCCTGATGTATTTAAATTGACTAGGGATTCTGGCATTATATATCAATAATCATAAATTTTATTTGAAAATATTTCAATGTAATTACTCATTTAGAATTCACTCAGTAAGTCATTTAAGTTTTGATGTATATAATATGCACAAGTATCTGGCAATATACTTGAAAGTTTTGGATCCATTTTGTTTTCATTGTTGAATTTTAAAACTAATATATGTTGATTTTTAGTGATGAAGCTGTGACAAATTACATGTGTAGTAAGTTAAGCATTCCATTTTTTAAGCCTGGACAATGATGTGTGGACTCTGTTGATGTTTTGTAGATATGAAGCTGATTATACAACAAATATTACCCAGCCAGTTTATAATAAACAGGTGTAATTTCATGTTTGACCACTAATAATTAGATATGAAGAATGCTCTATTTTGTTATCATATCAACAGAATGATAATTTCATGATATAAAGATAATAAAAATTGATATAAATACAATCCAGGAACTACTGTGGCTAAAATTTCAAAGCCTCACACCGTGTTTTGTGTAACAATCTAAGATTTCTTGAGGTGGCATTATAATTTATATATAACTTAATAATACAATGTTGATAACCAGTTATGTCCATATTTAAATGTCTAACACTTTATTATGAACAGTGCATCATTAGGAAGCAAAGCGTCTACTATATATATATTTATATTTTTTTGCATTTGTATTAAACAAAACATCTCAAATACCAAATTAGTTGTAGAAGACATGAAAACATACATATTTTTACATAAATCAAGATAGATATGGCATCGATTGTACATCAATGATTAATTATTCTAACATCAACCATCTAGAATCTAGATTCCTCTTCTCTTGTCTAGCCTTTGCCTCTACTTCAATTCTATAGGGATATTAGTCAACATTGCTTAATTTTGATCAAACAGTTTAATCCAAGCCTTATAATATGGTGGAGAAAGCTTAACATGCCTGATCAATGATTTTGACTTGAGTGAAGGGTACACAATTTCCAAGTCCATGACAGAGGAGTTCAACAATCAACAACACCAACACTGGGGTACATATAGGGCTTGGTGCTTTTGATTAAATGCCAATCACATGCCCTCATACATGATATAATCCAATGAAATGCCACAATCCCATTGATCTTGAAAACTGTTAAGTCTGCTGAATTTTGAATGGTATATGCAATTCTATTTTATCCATATGAAGTCTGATGAGGTTGGAACCACTCTCAAACATCCTAAGTCATTTCATGGTAATGTTAAAAATTTAAGTTAAAGGATGGAAATGAAAGATAAAGGAGAATGTCACTTTTACTTTAAGATTTTAAAATTACCATTAGGGAGCGTCTAGGCAGCATCAAGGGGCACCTTGGGAGTATTTGGAAAGTGTAGTTCCTCACGTAACAGTTTGAAATTAAAAAATGAAAAAAAAACAAAAAATCCCTGCGGAAATGTGTGAACTGTCCACCTTCTTTCGTATCCGCTCGCGATCCGCGGTGGATACATGCCCGAACCTCCACAGATCTGCACCCGATCCTTTTTGGATCCGCGGATCAGGCAGCAAGAACTGTGGATCGGGCCCCCAAGGATCCAAATTTCTGGGAATCACCAAAAAAAGGCGGAACTGCAAATCTGATTTTTGGATCCGCGATTTCGCAAAAGGATCGGTGGAGGATCCGTATGGGACATGGTTTTGCCTCCAGATCCTTGTGGGGACGGTTCCTGCAACACTGGCATAGAGTACTAGATCTGCACGGGCCAGCGAAGCAGTACGAATTGTAGAGAGACAACAATTTTATTTCCAATTTAGTTTGGAGGAAAAGTGTGAATTGTCTAAGAGTAGATGTAATGCAGGGATTTGCAGCGTAAGGGTTTTTCAGTAGTAGATCTGCGCAGGGCAAGGAAGAGAGCGCACAAAGTTTTCAGAGAGGATATTTCTAGGAAATTTCTTAGCGGATTTCTAGTTTTCCAGTGTTAGGAAGGAAGGCCAGAATTTCCAGCAATAAAGGCCAAGTTGAGGCAGTACAAATTGCCAGATCGTACTACTAATCGAGCCAGTGGTGTTTCAGGGTCAACAATGTGTGTGCCAGTACTGGAAGAGGTTCCAGAGGTAGAGAAAGTTTCCTAGGAGTGAAGCATTAGATAGTGCGAGTTTTAGGAAAAGGTTCTGGATGTTAGAGCAAATTTTCAGTAGTAGTTTGCTAGTGCGAGTTGTAGATGAGAAAGCCAAGTTGATTTGTCGGAAGGAGAAGAAGATTTCCCTGTTCATTAGTTCTCTAGTTTATTGAGCTTCTCAATTTTCAAACAAGATGGCCATGGTAGGACTCAGAGATCAGGACAGGTTGGATGGAGCCTCGAACCTTTGCATCTGGAAGGCCAGGATGCTATTCCTTTTGGGTGAGCATGGTCTGAAGGAGTTTGTGACCGTAGTTGTAGTTGTACTAGCAGATCCTATCTTGTTACATGATTACAGGAGGGACATGGCCAAGACTAAGAGGATGGTCTTCGACAGAGAATAGGATCATATTGTCCCGCATATTGCAGAGAAGGAACTGCAAAGGAGATGTGGGATGCCATAGTCAAGCTGTACTAGGATCCTTTTGAGAGTCGAAAGATGATTCTGAAGGAGAAACTGAGAACAATCAAAATGTAGAATGGTAAGAACATAACATCCTATCTAACCAGGATTTAGGGAGTCAAAGATGAACGCAACAATTGGGAAGAAACTTGCTGAAGATGAACTTGTTCATACAACTCTAAATAGGTTTACCAAGGAATTGCGAACTTTTGTTAAGGTGATTATTGGATGAGATAAGCTACAAGATTGGGAACACCTGCGGAGTGACTTCACTTAGGAGGTGTTGAGGCTTAGTCTCGTCGAGGGTAATACTAGCAGAAGTCACAAGGGACTAAAGGTAGAGAAGGATGAGCAAAACATTTCTCTTGCAGGAAAGGGAAAAGCGAAGAAGGGTCCTAGTCAAGGACAAGACTCTAAATGAGAGGAGGAGGACATGTTGAAGGTCAAGTGCTTCAGATGTGGTGAACTTGGTCACTATGTCAACCAGTGTCCGAAGAGGAAAAATGACAAGAATGGGAAACATACAACAGCTTCAGTAGAGATCGAGGATTTGTCCGCCGGGTTGGAGGATGAATTCGCTATGTTTGCAACATTATCTTCAAGAGCAGGAGTATGACACACCAGTATGCCAGATTGGGTAGGATCTAAGGGAGGAGAAGCAAGGAGGTCTAGATATAGCCAAGGGTTTGATGAGTAGATCAAATTCAGTTGTTGTGTGTTCCTTAGTTGGATCATTACCTTTACTATGAGAGCCCAAAGTAGTAAAGCAGTAGGAGGATTGAAAGGTTAGCAAGGCGCAGTTAGTTACTTGAGAGACAATGTAGGGTCAACTAGGCACAATTAGACGCTCAAGAGACAATGCAGAGCCAACTAGCCACAATAAAACACTCGAAAGATAGTTGCGGAGCCAGTTGCAGTGACTCAGTAGATTGGTACACACAGGCGCAGTGATGGAAACAACGCAAAGGAAAGAGGAAGGAAATGCGAATTGGCCAGTTGCAGTGGGAAATGTTCAGTTCCAGCCACAAAGACTTCAACCGAAGAGCATCAACAGTGTGAGATTAAAGTAGCACCATGGTAGCACATGACAATTCAGCTACAACATATTGCGAGTGAATCAAAGATTGTGTGTAGTGTGGATCAGTTCAGCTACAACATGTCCCCACACACCACGAAGTGGTTGATATACTCACGAAGGCCTCAAGGAGGGCAAAGTTTGTCTACTTCAAGGAGAAAATGGGTACAATGGAGAACACCTTCCTCGCTAAGAGAGAGTGTTAGTTTTTGAGATAGAAACATACAGGTGTTTTAGTTTCTATGATGTCTAAGAGGCTAAGGAACACTAGATTTCCAAAACCCAAGAAAGGTTTCGCGAGAAAAGACTTGGAGACACCTTGATTATATTAATTAGGCCTAATTAAAATTTCCCTAAATCTAACTTAGGAAAAGTGGTTAATTAAAGTGAATTAATTGAGAAAGTTTGATTTTTCTCTGGAGTCTTCTATTGATGAAGTCAAGTTGATCTTAGCCATCGGTTCAAATGTGATCATGGTCGTTGGGACTCCAACGAGAGATTATAAGAGCAAGTCAAAGGGCTTGGAGAAGGCATCGAGTATCATTTAAGTAGTTCAACTACCCAGTTGCACGTATTCAACAAGGGCACAGTTGAAGCTAGGGAAGCATTAGAGACAAGGGTTTCAACATAGATTTGGGAGTGTTGGAAAATATAACTAGGTTTTTAAATGTATTTGATTCATCTTGTAATGTACTTGTCAAAAGAATAAAGAAAATAATTTTTATTATTATTATTGTGACTTACTAAAGCACGGGTTTCATGCTTGGGTCATCGTGTTTTAGGTCAAAGTCCCCATTGAGAACCTCTAGGATTTATTTCATGTCAATAGAGTCATTGTACTTTTAAAGAGACCTTTCATGGGCTTTTGAATCATGTAAAAAGGTTCAGTATTGAGTCAAACATGAATTATGTTGTCTCCACACCAAGTCGACCTTAAAGGAAGCTATTCGACTTGGCAAAAGGGCTTTAAATGAATCCATTCGAATTCCATTTGAAGCACTCACTCTCACAAGCAAGTTCGATATCTCTTGAAGCCGGAAGAAGTGCGAAATAAAAGGAGGAGAAGGATGTGTGATTTTGGTCTAGGAGAAGGAGAAAGGGAAAATTGAACCTTTGGTGCATCTATCTCTCTTTCTCATGCCCTAGTTTGGAAGATCGAAGTTCTCTTGTTGATTCCCTAGCCAGTTGTCGTATGATGCTATAGCTAATTGTCGTGTCGATGCCATGGCTAGTTGCTGTGTGATGCTGCTACCTCAAGAAGTTGTATTGGGCCAAGATCGAAGGTTCTGAGTGAAGATGAAAGTATTTTAGTGAAGATCGAAGTCTCTAAGGCAAGGTAGAAGTTGCTGTGTCGAAGAAAGTGCTGCGGTTGTTGTTGTTGCTGCTAGGTCAAGGAGCATATTTAAGTAAGGAAGAAGGATGATTTGGTGTGGAGGAAAGTTTGTCAATTTCAAGAGTCTTGGAATATCTTCGGAAAACTATTGAAGGAAGAATTATTGATTGGGTTTTCCCCTGGAGAGGGGGTTTTTCCTTGGCTGTGAGCCTACATCTGGTGTCCATTGTTTTATGTGCTATTGCTTTGGTAATTGCTTGATGAACTAAAAGAAAGAAGATATAAAGAAACGTAATAACAAATCAAGAACATCACAAGTAATTATCAAGAATAAGAAAATCTTTTTGCCTTTTTGATTTTCTAACATGGTATCAGAGCTTTGGTGAAGAGAGAAGAAAAAGGCAGTCTGAAGTGCTTGATCAAGGAACCATTCAAAAGGGTTATTTCAGGGAAGATGTCCACTATATTCAAGGAAGATGTTTAACACATTCAAGGGAGAGAACAAACTTGAAGCAGCCTTAGACTACAGGGCTTGGAAGAAGAGGATTGAGCTCATCCTTGAAAAGAACAAGGTACTAGACTTGGTCAAAGGAAAAGTAAAGAAGCCTACAAATGACTCTAGTGATGTTGACAAAGTAAAATTCAGAGAATTAGAATTGGTGGTCGTGACTCTAATGGTAGAAGGAATAAAGGACAATCTTGTCCCATTTATAGCCAACATCAATCATGATCAGGAAATGTACGAAGCCTTGTCAAAGTTATTCACTATTAAGAACATTGGTCAAGTAGCAAGCTTAAATAATGAACTAAGGACCAAAAAGATGACTAAAGAAGACACAGTGGTCTCCTTCTTTGTGAAGATAGCAAGAATCATAGATGATATTTTGGCCATTGATGAAATTGTTCCAGAAAAAGAACTCGTGATCATTGCCCTATTAGGATTGCCACCTACTTGGGGTGCATTTGTTGCAGGACTTAACAACTAGAAGGAAGCTCCCACTTTTGAAGAACTATGGATTGTCTGCAGTCAAGAAGAATTGAGGATCTCATTAGTTGCTAATCTCTAAGGAGTTTCAAATGCCTACACTACTCAATCCAAAGGACTGAGGAAGAAAGTAGACATGTCCAAAGTAGAATGCTATCAATGTCATAAGAAGGGTCACTACAGAAGTGATTTTCCTGACAATCCAAGAAATAAGAAGAGAGAAAGAGATCAAGCCAATGTTGCTGAAGAAGAAGACCTAAAGAAAGCCAGACCCGAAGAATCTGACATAAGGGACTTACACTACTAAGTCCTTTGGTTGTAGCCTTGATACCTTATTTTATATTTTTGATGTTTTAGAATTTATAGGTTCTTAACATGTTTTTGGAAAAATATATTTTTTGTTTTTGTAAGTTTATAGGTATCCCTTAAGCTTTGGAGGGAGCCCCCAACATCTCCCAAAGATAAGTATCTCATCTCCTTTCAATTTTGGTTTCATGTACTTATTTAAATTTTGATTATATTAATACTAATTATCATTCTCCCTCTATTGTCTTGATTAGGAAAACATCTGCTATATTCTCAAGGAGTATGAAAGAGGACCTCTCAAAACAAGGTTTGTCAAGGAACAAAGGTATGCTTTAAAACATTGATTTCTTTATAATAAATGTTTATTCATATGACAATCTATTACTAACACTGTTGTGATTAGTTATAGTAAATCATATTGATTCTTATTTTGGGTGTTTCATCACTTGATATACCCCACTCCTATTCTTAACTGATTTTATAGAACCCTATAGAGGTTCTCTAGGAAACCCTAACCTAAGGGTATGCTAATGCGAATATCTGAAACCCTAAATTGCTTAGGGATATTAAGAAATGTTATTTGAAGTTTTTATCGATGATATCATGATTAGGATTTTGGCATGATCAAGAAAACCTAACTTGTTAGGGTTGAATGATAAAGTCTAAAATCTTGAACCTTTGGAATATTGGTAATCTTGGATTTGCTATGTTCCTGTATTGAAACCCTAACTTATTGGGGTTTGGTGAAATGTGTAAGCAAGACCCCTATAATGTCTTAGAAATGATTTCCTTGGTATGTGTGTGTTTGTCTGATCAAACCCTAGTCTAACCAAGTTTGTTGATCTTTGTGAAGTTGGGTTTGACTAACACATGATATGAAATGCATGATGATGAAGTCTTAGATATATGAGTTAATCGGTTTATTGGTGATCATGAACCCTAGGGTTTGGAACTAAGCCCTAGTCAAAGTTTGTTTCTCTAGGATGATAGTATTTATGAAATTTAGGGTTTTGGAGTTGAACCTTAGTAGAAATGAAAATATCTGATGAATGATGACAATATGATAATTTGAGATTTGTGTAAGATTGTAGAAATATATGTTTTAGTTGGGATTGATGTTTGATTGAAAACCTAGGCTTTGCAACTAACCCTAGTGGAAGTTGGTCATGTTAATGACTAAACTGTGATTGGCTTTGATTGATTCTCTTGTATGAAATCTAGGATTTGTATGAAACCCTAGTGAAAAGTCTAATGTATGAATTCTAAAAGTTGTTAGATGCCTTGCAGATCTATATTTGTTTGAATTATTTCTAGGGTTTGCTACATGTTCTAATAGGGTATTTCGTACCTTTGAAAGAAACATTGACCCTACATGGAATGAAAGTTATTACAAAGTAATCAAGGGTTTATGACAAAGTCCCTAGCAAGATGTTGAAGAGTATGTGTCTCTTGTTTATAATTAAGTTTGGGCATCTGATATATGCTTCCGTAATTTTGATATGACTAACTTCATGCTTCTATAGATTTGTTTGTACTTGCTATCTAAGTTGTGCAGGTGCACAATCTTCAATATGGTGAAGATGTTCGTTGATGTGATTAGCATGATGTGGATGATGATAACTTTGATGAAATGGTTGGAAGACACAAAAGATTCTCTAATATTGAAGTAAAGAAATTGATCTCCCCAAGATTAAGAGGGAGTATGGATAAAGAGATGCTCCCTGGTTGAGAGGGAGGGCATAGCTTGGTTTTGATTGGAGAATGAATTTCGGAGGATACGTTGTTGCATGAGAAGTAGGAAAGGAAAAGTGTATGATTGAGGAATCTTCTGTCAAAGAATCGGTTGATAGTCCTACTATGAAAAGTTGATAAGTAACATCAAGTTGTCTGGAAGACCTCAAAGGTTTGTATTTGATTATGTACATGTGAAAGTATATTATTGATTGGGGTTGTGTTTGTATAGGTAAATATCTTGAAGGATTTGATAGCATGCTGGTTACCAATTAGTTTGATTGGTAGAGATTGGTCATCCTTGATATGCTGGATCAAGGAGTGTTGAGGCTTTTTGAGTGAAGCATTGCCTAGGAGGACTTTTCGCCGACACTTTGGGTTGATGTCTAGGTCCCTCAAAGGAGGCTATTCGACCTCACCAAAGGGCTATAAATGGAGCCATTCGAATTCCATTTGAAGCACTCATTCTCACAAGCAAGTTTGATAGCTCTTGAAGCCAGAAGAAGTGCGAAATAGGAGAAGGAAGTGCGAGTTTGGTCTATGAGAAGGAGAAAGGGAAAATTGAACCTTTGGTGCATATCTCTCTCACTCTCTTGTGCCCTAGTTTGGAAGATCGAAGTTCTCTTGTTGATGTCGTAGCCAGTTTCTGTATGATGCCATATCCAGTTGTTGTATTGATGCTGTAGCCAGTTGTCGTGTGATGATGCCACCTCAAGAAGCTATATTGGGCCAAGATCATAGGTTCTGAGTGAAGATTGAAGTCTTTCAGTGAAGATCAAATTCTTTAAGGCAAGGTCGAAGTTGCTGGGTTAAAGAAAGTGTTGCCGCTGTTGCTAGGTCAAGAAGGATCATCTGGAAGTAAGGAAGAAGGTTGACTTGGTGTGGAGGAAAGTTTTTTTCAAGGTCAAGAGTCTTGGAATATCTCTGAAAAACTATTGAAGGAAGAATTACTGACTGAGTTTTCCCCTAGAGAGGGGTTTTTCCCTGGTTGTGATCCTACATATGGTGTCCATTGTTTTATGTGCTATTGCTTTGGTAATTGCTTGATGAACTAAAAGAAGATACAAAGAAACGTAATAACAAATCAAGAACATCACAAGTAATTATCAAGAATAAGAAAATCTTTCTGCCTTTCTGATTTTCTAACAGGGAGTGGGATTTCGGAGGAGAGATTCCTAGTGATTGTCCAGTGTTAGAGTGATAGGAAAGGGAGCCCCAATTATCTATAGAATGAGGCCAAAATAGCAGTGCGAGTTAGCCAATTTATCCAGTGCGGGTTGCGGGAGAGACCACGTTTCAGTTACTAGTGGCCAAATTAGTATCCTGGAGGCAGAGAAGGTTGGTTTGGCAGCTGCAAGAGGTAGATTTACTTGCTAGGACAAATTCCCAAAGGCTGTGCGAAAATACAAAGATAGGTAGTGCACATTTTGGGTTGTAGTGCAAGTGGCCACGGAGAGTGTGAGCAGGCTAGGAGAGGCCAGATCGATTAGCAGAGGGAGACAATTGGTCTCCAATATATTTTCTAGAGAAGATCAATATTTGTCAGAGGTTTTCTAGTAAAAGAAACCAATTCATTGTACTCTCAAATTGCTGAATAATAATAAAACCCTCATTTGTTGCACTGGTTTTCCCTTCAGGGTTTTTCAAGGGACATTTATCAAAAAATGACTGTCATATTTATGTTTGTGTGCATATTTTCTCAGTTCCAACTTTTATAATCCACAACATTTTTTAATTGTGAAGATTGAAATAGTGATTTAATTGTTATTTGACGAATAATAATTCAGAAGAGATAATTTGCAGTAGATAGAATATTAAATTCCATTTTATTGCAATCGTGGAAATTTCACATATGCAACATCTGTTGTTGCCGTACAAACAGATTTGACATAGTTAGCGACTTACCACAAGGATGATGCCAAAACTAGGCATATTATCCAAAATGGGGTCAAAGATCATATCATTCTCCACATTGCAGAATTGGATACATGTAAGAAGATGTGGGATGCCATCTTGAATCTGTTCCAGAGTGAAACTATGAACGAGAAATTGATCCTTAGAGAAAAGCTATGAAACACCAAATAGAACAAGGGAAAAGGTGTTGTTAGTTATCTTACCAAGGTTAGACAAGTCAAATACGAATTATTAGCTTTCAAAGAGAAAAGAGATGATGACGCACTAATGAGAACTACGTTCAATGGGTCTTCAAAGCAATGGGATGTCTTTGTTCAAGTAATTAATGGACGACAAGGCTTACCTGGCTGTGATTGCCTGTGGAGCAATTTCAATCAAGAAGAGCTTAGGTTGAGCCTTATCATTGGAAACAATATTAAAATCTAGAAGCATGAGGATGATGAGAATGTTGCTCTTGTAGGAAAGGGCATACCCAAGAAAGGCTCAAGCAAAGGGCATAACCCCAAGGGAGAGAAGAAAAAGGAAGACGAATAAAATCAAGTATTTTGGTTGTGGTCAACATGGACACTATGTCAACCAATGTCTGAACAAAAAGAAGAGTGAAAAGAAGTAGAAGCAACAAACAACAACTTCAACCAACATTGATGAACTACGTTCAAGACTTGAGGATGAGTTCGCTCTTATAGCTTGTCTATCTAGCTCGACCACCACAAGAGTCTGGTACATTAATAATGGGGTGTCATGTCATAAGATAGGGGCTAGAGAATGTTTCTCCAGCTACAAAGGAGAGGAGATATGCTTCCGAATTCAAATGGGAAACAAGTCCCAAGTGTACTCCAGTTGGGAGAGGGACTGCCACATTTCAGAGGGAGTCTAGCAAAAATTTCCATGTTACAAATATGTTGCATGTGGCAGGTTTGGGAATGAACATGATTTCAGTTTCTGCTCTTCAAGATATGGGGTATGATGTATGCTTTTGAGTACAAAAGGTGTATTTAAAACACAAGGATTGGAAGTCAATAAAAGAGATTGGGGTGAGAAGCAACAAGTTGTACAGGTTACAATTAGGCACTGGTTAGCAATAGTAGTAGTAGAGGTATGGGAGAGCTATGGCATAGGAGGATGGGTCATATCCATCATGGAGCGCTTAATTTGCTTAGAGAGACTATGATAGGTATTCCAGAGGTGATTACAAAACATGATGACATTTGTAGAGGGTGCATACTTGGAAAGTTTTTAAAAGAAGCATTTCTAGGGAGTGACAGTAGAGCCAAAGGTGTGTTAGATTTGATACATTCTAATATTTTTGTTCCATTGCCCATAAATTCTTTCAAGCGTTATGAATATTTTATAACCTTCATTGATGATTTCTCTAGGAAGACCTGGATTTATTTCTTGAAGACAAGAGATGAAGTCTTTAATCGCTTCTAAGAGTTTAAGGCTCTCGTGTAGAACTCGACAGGAAAGAAGATAAAGGCTCTTTGGAAAGATAGTGGCGACGAGTACATCGAGAAAGCCTTCACGCTAAAGAGGGAATCGATAGAGAGTGGACAACTCCATACAACTCGTAACAATATCATTTATTGTCATGTTCCAACCAAGAAGAGCACCAAGCTGGATTTAACTGCAGAGAAGGGATATTTTGTTGGTTATAGTGAAACATCCAAGGCATATAGGATCTATATTGCAGGAACACGGAAGATCATCATGAGAGGGGACGTTAAGTTCCAGGCGGAGAAAGCCTCCAGGTGATCTCGCGGGTTGCCAACAATTGATCATAGTCAACAAGAAGAATCTCTAAGGGCTGAAAAACAACCTCATGTGTAGGCCACAAGTACAAGTACAATGACTAGTATGGGTATAGGTGTAGCGAAGGGTTCGCAACAACATGATGAGGAGCTTGAATCTCCACCCACTACAGTTGGCAAAAGGAATCACAAGGTGCTTCAAACATTGAGAGATGTGCAAGAGTTTTTGGGAGCTCCTAGATTTAGCACCAAGGACAAGAGACCACCAGAGAGATATTCAGGGTATAAGGCATTGATGAGTCAACTCATTGACAGTGATCCTTCTAGCTATGAAGTGGTTGCATAGCACTAGGTGTGGTAGGATGCTATGGTGGAGTACATGTCCATCATGTTGAACGATGTTTGGGAGGTGGTGCCTAGACCATTGGATAGGATAGTGGTTGGCTCTCGTAGGATATGTAAGATCAAGCACGTTGCAGATGGCAGCATAGAAAAAGTCAAAGCTAGTTTCATGGCCAAGGGTTTATTTCAGAAAGAGAGAATATATTATGAGGAGATGTTTTCTCTTGTGGATTGGTATATTTCCGCTAGGGCCATGATCTCACTTGTAGCACAAATGGGATAACAAATTAATCAGATGGATGTCAATATGACATTCCTAAACAAAGTCATAGAAGAGGAGGTGTACATGGAACAATCGAAGGGTTTTGAGATGCATGGGAGGGAAACCCATGAATTTAGGTTTAAGAGAGCACTATACAAACTCAAGTAAGCTCCCAGAGCATGGTATGGTTACATTGAAAGGGTACTTGCATGAGATAGGCTTTGTGAAGAGAGGTAGATTTGAACCTCTATTTTCTTATGGTTGGAGGTGAACCACTCATTCTCGTTTTTTATGTGGATGATCTATTTTTCACTGTGTCACCAGGGCCCATATAAGATTGCAAGAGGGACTTGGCAGTAGAGTTCAAGATGAAGGACTTAAGGTTGATGCACTATTTCTTAGAACTCGAGGTGTGGCAGAAAGATGGGGAGATCTTCCTTGGTCAAGGGAGAGATATTTTGGAGATCTTGAAGAAATTCAAGATGTTGGATTGTAGACCCATGTCTACACTTATGATAACCAATTGGAGGAAGATTGATGCATTAAAGCAGGAGGCAGTGGACTCCACCTTGTATAGACAACTTATTGGCTCTCTCATGTATCTAGTCAACACAAGGCCAAACATTTGCTTTTGCAATCAACACTCTTAGTCAGTTCATGGTGGAACCAAAGAGAGTACATTGGACAACAACAAAGCATGTGCTACGATATCTATGAGTTACAATTGAGTATTGGTTGGAATATACTCAAGGTGATGGTATTAGGTTGATGGGCTGCACTGATGCAGATTGGGCAGGTAATGAAGTGGACTGGAAAAGCACTTTAGCGTGCTGCTTTAGCATTGGATCAGGGGTTGTATCTTGGTACAACAAGAAGAAAAAGCTTGTTGCATTAAGCGTTGTAGAAGCAGAGTACATGGCAGCGAGCATGGCAACATGTGAGACCATATGGCTTTGAAAGGTTGCTAGTGGCATTGTTTGGTCAAAGGATGGAGTCGACCATTTTTCACTGTGATGATCAAAATTGTGTTAAGCTATTTGAGAATCCAGTATTCCACGATCGGTTGAAACATATTGACATACGATACCATTTCATCAGGGATTGTGTACAACATGGATTAGTTCGACTACAGTGTGTGGTTACAGATTAGTAGGTGGCAGACATTTTGACGAAAGCCTTGAGTAAAGGAAAGTTTGTTTTGATTAGGGACAAGTTGGGTTTCATGCAAAACACCTTCCTCTCTAAGAGGGAGTGTTAAATATTGTATCTTGGACAAGTGTTGTAGCCTTGAGAGTTAAGGCTAGGAACATAGAGAAATTAATTATCTCCAAGCCCATGTAATTTTTCTTAAGTTTCACCTAGGGAAAATATCTTAATTAAGTCAATTTGTGATTTTTAAATATTTTGTAAGTTAAAACCTAGGGCAAGTGGATAATTAATTGAGATAAATCATAAGATTGATTTACCTCTAGAACCTTCAAGAAAGTTTGTATGATGATCTTAGCCATCAATTGGATTAAGTTAACTTCTAATTGTGGTCATTAATCTGTGAATGAGAGATTATAAAGAGAGATTGAGGGGAAGCATTGGAGATAGATTAGATCATACATTGAGTGAGTTGAGTTAGGTGAGTTTTCAGTAAGACAACAGTAGGGTTTTAGCTATAGTAATCGAGGAAAGTTTTGTAGGGTTTATTCCAATGTGGAAAAAGTCGAAGTCGGGATTAATTCGGCAAGGGTCCAAAAGTTGAAAAACTCGTCAAAGTCGGCAAAATTAAAAAAACACAAAATTATTCATTTTTATTTTTATTTTTTTTAACATCTAGAGTATCCACAACATCAAATAAATGCATTTCCACATAAACATGTAAAGAAAGCTAATATATAATATGTATATGAAGTCTAGTGCTACATCACATATCAAAATAGTGAATCAACTCCTGAATTTTGAGTCCTGTCTGAGTCTCAACTCTCAAGAGTCAAAATATCAACAAAAAATATAATAAATGTATATCATGAGTCATCTAAAAGTCATCAAGTAATCAGTCACTGAGATCCTCTTCCCCTTTTACGGGAATAGGGAATGGCTTTGCCTTTTCAAATACACTCCAGTTGCGCTCACACCTAGAGGAAGTGCATGTTTGGCTGAGCACTCGAATGGCAAGCTTTTGGAGATGGGGTACTCTGGCACCATAACTTGTCCACCAAGCATCTACAAGTTAAAAGAAAAATGAGAAACATAAAAAAAACATTGAAATTCTAAACCTGAAAGTTTGAAACAAATTGAAGCTTACCTAGCATTTTGGTCGTCCTATTCTTAATAGCCATGGTAAAACCAAATGTGCCACCTCCCATCCTATAGACCTCCATTTCTTTAGAAATATCTTCACGTTCTTGCTCAGATGACACCATCCTCTCGACACAAGTGAAGAATCCATCCATCACCTCGGCATCAAATTTGAAACCACAGGCGTAAGAAAATGCAGGGTTGAGGTAGATACCTGTAGCATGAATGGGGCGATGGAGGGTATTGTTCCATCGCTCATCAATCACTCTCCATATGACTTGTTGTTTCTCTAACCCCTCGTCTCCCTTATCTTCATAATAAGCACGAATGGCTTCTTTGGCCCTATCCATGGCCTCATACAAGTAGCCCATTGCGGGCTTGTCTCCATCAACCAACCAAAGAACCCTTACCAAAGGTTCTGAAATGGCACACACCTCCTCTACTCCTGCCCAAAAGCTCTGATCATATGAAACTAGTCTGCATATGCCCTCTCCCTCTGGTTTGCGGCTAATAGATAAAGAACACCAATCCGCTGAAAGAAACATGCTCTTCACATCCCACATAGAATTCAACAGAGACTAAAGAGATATGAAAGTAGTGGCAAATCGTGTAATGGCAGGACGCACCAACTCTTTGTTTTTGGTGTCTTTTCTCATCAAACTAAGCACATATGCATGATTATATATAAATTTTGTTATGCTTCTGGATGATTCAATAATATCCCTCACAATAGGAATCTTACCTATCTCCTCCAACATCAAGTCAATGCAATGAGCAGCACAAGGTGTCCAAAACGAGTTAGGATACCTCTCCATAAGCAACTTGCCAACTGCAACATAATTTGCAGTGTTGTTCGTTATGACTTGGACAACATTGCTTGGGCCTACTTCGTGAATGAAGATGTCCAACAACTCACATTATGTATGTGCATCTTTAATGTGTGCAGATGCATCAACAAATTTCATAAACATTGCCCCCTTGGGACAACTAACCAAGAAGTTAAGAAGGGTCCTACCTTTCTGGTCAGTGCAACCATCTGACATGACTGTGCATCCAATTTGTTCCCATGATGCCCTAAAATCCTCCAATCTAGAAGTGCAATCAGTCTTTTCATCTTGAAGAAGAGGCCCTCTCAATTCTGCAAATGTGGGGGCTTTGTACCCCGGGCCAACGATAGCAACAACATCAAACATAGGTTGGTAGAAGGGGTTTGTCTTGGCAATGTTGAAAGGAACATCACTCCATAGAAGACACTTATTGACCAACCTGTCAACTTCTGCCTTTTTTTTTTTTTTAATTGCTGATTTGATGCTAGGTTGTGCACTAGTTGTGGTTCTAGGAACAAAAAAAGATGAGATAGATGAGGGGTTGGGACCTATGGGTGAGGAAGGTGATGCTGAAGAAGCACTGCCACTCTCAATTCCCCCCACTCTTGAGGCCCCTACAAGTTGGATTTTTAGTGCTGCCCTGGTGTCTTTTCCGTCCTCTTTATCCATCAATGATTGAATGGCCCGTCGGATGATTTCTGGAGTTGTATTTGGGCAAAGGTCAACATTTTATCCGGGAATTGGCCCCAAATGGAATTTTAATTTGTTGATACCTCCTGACATATGCTTGCCACACAACTTGCAAGTCAAATACATTCTATTGATCCCCCCAGATTCGTGTATAGTATCAGGTTCACCATATTCCCACATAGCATCCAAAAGCCTTGGCATTTTGTTTTAAACTTTGAACTTGAATTTAAACCTGGGCACAAAAAAAATTGAAACAAATTAAAAATTTCCCATCACATAAAAAGCAAACACAAATGCAATAGTTGATTTTAGATTTTAAATGCCTCTTCTCAGTCACTTGAAAACACTCAGATTCAGTAAACAAGGGTTTGAAATTTGAATTTTTGTCATTTTAATCTTGAAAGTTGAAGTTTTGCTTCAATCTAGAATCTAGATTCTAGGCAAAAATAAGACATAAACAAACTAATAGAATTTTAGAGAAGTATAGAAAGATTTAAGAAATCATGTGTAAAAAAAACTATGAGAGAAATTAAAATACATACCTGGCACTGGGCAGCAACAATTCGACACTTTGAAGTTTGAATCTCCCACGATGAGCAGTGGAAAAATCTCCAAATCTCCACCTCAAAACTCACAAATATTCTCCTCTAAGGCAATGGCAAACCCCTATGAATCTCCACAGCGCCGAATGGGAGAGAAAACAACGAAAAATAAGACCATTTTCATTGTTGTGGCCTGGGAAGGGAGGCCAACTTTTTGGGTCGACTCCCGATTAAATCGGGAGTATAACGAAAAAATCACGATTTTTTCCTTTGTGAAAAAGTCGCCAAAAAGTCTGGGGATTAAATCGTTTAGTTCAAAAAATCGCGTTTTTAGGATTAAATCGCGATTTTTTGCAGACTTTTTCCACATTGGTTTATTCTTCAAGACTTGTAGCTTCTGAGTTTTAGAGGGAGATTTGTTGGGCAATATATTATCTGCAGAGGAGGCTGAGATTATCTCCAAAGGGCAATGCGAGTTTTCTGGAGATAGTGTGAATTGCCAAAATCTAGTACGAGATGCTGGAGGTAGTGTGAGTTGCTAGTGCGAGCTTTCTAGAGGCTGTGCGAATTTGCTAAGAGGTCGTGTGAGTTTTCCAGGAGGAGCTGCAAATTGTTAAGAAGGTCGTGTGAGTGCTAGGGAGGCAATGTGATTTGTAAGGGAAGTCGTGGGGTTTTCCTAGTTCGATTTGATCAACAGTGCTAAAGATGAATTTCCTGGAGTTTTGCCAAAGCAGTTTATGTAATTTCTCAATAACAAATTTGTTGAAGATAATAATAAGACCCTCATACTGAAGACTTGTTTTCCCTACATTGGGGTTTTTCCAGGGATGTTTGTCCAAAAAGACTTGTGTCAATTGTGTGATTGGTTTCTTGTATATTTCGCTACAATTTTTATTTTGTGAATGGTGTTGTTCATGTTGTTATTTATTAATTCCAGCAGAGGAATTAATTTTCCATGAAGAAGTAATAAGAAATAATTAATTGAGTTAATAGCACCTTCTAGGTAGACGAAAATTTTACAAAATCCATTAGAAAAAAGCAATATTGAACAAAAGGAGCTTTGTGAGATGAGATACCTTGTAGGAGCTGAGTACAGAACTGTAGAGTTCAGAATCCTATTCAATATCTTCCTTGGTGTAGGAATTTACAAGGTAATTTCCTCAGATAGAACACCAAAGGACACCACTCACAAACAGATCACAGATCAATACACCAGTATTCTTGATGTGGTTAAAACCCTCAAAGAGGGAAACCGTCCACGACCTGAGCCAACATGGCTACTTCAGGCAATTTACTAATAAAAGAAAGAAAATTTACATAAGCTTCTCTCAAGAATGGTCACCCTACAAATCACCCTCCATGCTCTTTAAATAGAGATCATGGACCAATCAGGTGTTAAGCCATGAATCAAGTGTCAATAATATCGATGAGAGAATGAACCGTCGGATCACTTAATGTCTAAAACATATCATGACCGTCGAATTGTAAGTTACAAAAGTACATAATGAAGAAACACACTTTATGTAACTCTACACTAGACCAAGTATTTAACTATTTCCTATGTGTCGGAATATCCTAACATCCCCCCTTAAGAACAACTTGGGATAGGATTGAAGGATGTACATATATGACACAATAGGAGAAGAAAGGAGGCATTAGAGCCTATCCCCCCTTAGTGACAATTTCTTGAACTCCTACCATAAATCGAAGTTTAGTAAACTTCGCCTCTGTGAGAGCCTTTGTAAAGATGTCTGCAACTTGATCATCTGTTGAACAATATTGCACTTCAAGAACATGGTCATGAATGAGCTTTTTGATGAAGTGCATGTGTAGTTCAATGTGTTTACTGTGCTGATGTTGGACTGGATATTTGCATAGTTGAATGGCACTTTGATTATCACACCAAAGTGTAGTCGCATGCTACTACTGAAAGCCAAACGCTGACAGGATCTGACGAAGCCATAGGGCTTCCTTACTAGCTTCTACAACGCCACGATACTTTGCTTCTGCTGAAGAAAGAGAAATGGCACTTTGTTTCTCGCAAGCCCATGTAATAGGTCCAAAACCAAGAGTGATGACATAACCTGCAGTAGACTTCTGATCATCAGGGTCACTAGCCCAATCAGAATCAGTGAAACCAACCAATAGAGGAGATGCTTTTGCATTGTAATGAATCCCAAACCGAATTGTATCTCGAACATAACAAAGTATTCTTTTAGCTGCTTTCCAATGACTTTCATGTGGGTTTTGCATAAACTGAGCAATAAGGCCAACAACAAAGGAAAGGTCAGGACGGGTATGGGTCAGATACAAAAGTTTTCCTACAAGTTGACAGTATAAGGTAGCATCAACTTCAGGGGAAGTACAAGTGACTGAAAGTTTGACTCCAGATTAAAAGGGAGAAGGGGCTGGCTTACAGTCTTCCATGTGAAAGTGGCGTAGAAGATGACAAGCATACTTGGACTGGGAGAGGGAAATACTTTCCTTGGATTGCAAGACTTGAAGACCAAGAAAATAATGCAAGTGTCCTAAGTCTTTCATTTCAAACTACTTTTTAAGGATGGACTTCACATGGTTTATAGGTTGGGATCCCTATCAGTAAGGATAACATCATCAACATAAAGAACAAGAATGATGAGAGACTTACCCACTTTCTTGGTGTATACAGTATTGTCAAAATGACACCTAGAAAAACCAATATCTAAAAGAAAGCTGTCCATTTTGGCATACCAAGCCCAAGGGGCTTGCTTGAGACTAGAAAGGGATTTCTTAAGCCGACATACAAGGATGGAGTCTGTTTGTATAAAGCCAGGGGGTTGTTCCATATAGATTTCTTCATGCAAGTCCCCATGCAAGAAGACAAATTTAACATCCATCTGATGGACTTCCCATTTGAAAGAGGCAGCAAGGGAAAGAACAAGGCAATAGAGTTCATTTTGGCAAGAGGGGAGAAGGTTTCAGTATAGTCAATGCCTTCAACTTGTGAAAAAACATTAGCAACAAGACGAGCTTTATGTTTATCAACTTTTCCATCTGGTCCAAACTTGGTTCTGTAAACCCATTTGCATCTAACAAGTTTTCGTCCCTTTGGAAGAGGAACAAGATCCCATGTATCATTTGCCAATAATGAACGATGTTCTTCATTCATAGCTATGTCCCAATTTGGATGGCCTGAAGCTTCTGCAAAGGTGTCAGGATCATAATTCGGTGAAGCTTGAGCTAGTGAAGAAGAGGCTTTATTGAACTGAGAACGTGTACGTCATTGATCTGTAGGATCACCTGCAAGAGCACCTATTGCATCCCGAGTAGCACGGACCCATTTTGGAAGCTAAGGAGCTGAGGGAGGATCCTGAGAAGGTGGGGGAGGATTGTCATCTTCGCTGTCATCATCTGAAGAAGAAATATTTTCAGAAGTAGAAGGGATAGAGAGAGGTGGCACATCCGTCGAACTAGGCTCATAGGCCGATATATTTTCAGCAAACTTTACATCTCTTCTAATGATAACATTTTTGGACTTAAGTGAAATAAGTCTATATCCTTTGACATCTTTAGAATATCCAACAAAAATACATTTTTCACTCTTAGGTTCTAAAGCTTTATGTTTCTCATATGGAATATGGGTCCATGCTTCACTTCCAAAAACACGAATGTCACTTACATCTGGTTTAATTGAGCTCCATGTTTCTTCTGGAGTGATATTCTTTAAACCTTAGTAGGAGTGTGATTTACTATGTAATTTGCACAGTTAATTGCTTCTGCCCAAAAATTAAGACTAAGTCCTTTAGATTGAAGCATACAATTAGCCATTTCCTTTAAGGTGTGATTCTTCCTTTCAGATACACCATTTTGTTGTGGAGTATATGGAACAATATGTTGCATTTGAATTTCATGCTCAGTGCAAAAGTTGATGAATTTGTTGTTAACATATTCTTCGCCATTATCAGATCTTAGCTTAAGAATTTGATGTCCAGATTGTTTCTCAACAACGGCCTTAAAGGCCAAGAACGTGTTAAATACTTCACTCTTGAGTTTTAAGAAGTATACCCAAGTGCGTCTGGAGAAATCATCAATGAAAGTTAAGAAATACTTGTAGCCAGAGAATGAAACAACTGGAAGTGGACCACATAAATCACTATGCACAAGCTGTAAAGGGGCTGAGGCGTGCCAAGAGGCACGTTTTTCAAAACTATCTCGATAATGTTTTCGGAGTACACATCCAAAACAAACACCATCTTTACAAGATACCATAGGAAGATCTATCACCATATTTTCTTTACATAGATTTTGAAGGGAGCGATAGTTTAAGTGACCAAATCGCTCATGCCAAAGTTTGCTCACTTCATCATTATGAGCAACAAATGCCGAGGGAAGAGTTGATGACCCAAAGTTGATAAACTTATACAACCTTGTAGAATCATCAGTAATGCCAGTAGCTAGAATCTGTTTAGGATCTCTTAGGTCCTTAATTACAACATCGTGAGGTGAAAATTCAACGATTTTACCTTCACCTGAATGAGTTATCTGATAGACAGATAGAAAGTTGTAGGGTAAGGTTGGAACACATAATACATCATTAAATTGACCATTGTCTGGATGAACAGTTCCAGTCCCTACAACACTAAGAGATCTATCATCACCAACATATATATTTTTGGTGTTACAATCATTTAAAGAAGAAAACATGGCTTTGTTTTTGGCCATGTGATAAGAAGCTCCAGAATCAATGAGCCACTCATGAGAATGAGAGGAAGAAGATACATTTAGTGCATAACCAGACCAAGATGCTTGACAACCACATGCGGAAAGTGCTATTCCTGAAGATGAAGTTGAAGTTGAAGAGTGCTCCAAATGGATGTTATGCTTCTTCATTGCTGCTTCCAAGGCTTCTATCTTCTTAAAGCATTTGTATTCTAAGTGGCCATCTCGATTACAAAAGTTGCAATGTCTATCAGTCTTTTTCTATTTGTTTTTATTTGCCTTATCGTTTTGTTGAATTGATTTTTCATTTTAAGACTGAAATTGCTTAGGACCCTTGTTTGGTTAGGACCATTCTTTTTAGGATATTGCTTCTTAGGATTCTTTGAATTTGGTTGTTGGGCGGCTAATGCTCTCTTAGAAGAGTTTCCAAGATTAAGAAGACCAAGATGTAAGAGTTTTTCTTGTTCTCTTATTAAAGAATCACAAAAGGCATCAAAAGAGGGGGACTTGTAGTCTTGTCCTTAAGAAATAAAGGTTTCTCTAGTAGAATGGAAGGTGGAAACAAACACAGAGTAGGCTGGTCCCAACTTAGTAAGTATGGAATAGATAAGGCTACCATCTTCTTTCTTAACCTGAACACCTTCCAAGAAAAATCTAAGGGTCTTGAACTTGGACAAAAAATCTTCAATGGAAGAAAAATTATTCGGGTCCAACGTAAGCAACTCATTTTCGAGTTGATGGGTTCTAATTTCATTTTTAATTCTAAAAACTTTATTGAGCTGTTTCATTTCTTAATTAGGGGTATCAAGTTTTGCAATATGGAATCTAAGGTCTCGAGAAATAGACATCCCTATCAACCCGTGTGCTTGGTCTTGCCTATTTTCCCATTTGGTTGCCTTATCTTCATTTTTAGGTTTAGGTTCTTGGCCTGAGGCTATTCTGTAAAGACCTTTACTTCTAAGTAAATCCACAATGTAGTACCACCATTGGAAGTAGTTGGTGTTGTCAAGAATAACTTGGCATGGACTTTCCATTTTAACAGAAACTGAAGCTGTATATGCTGAAACTAAGTGTTCCAATGGAAAGATCTTGAAAAATTAGGTCGATTAAAAAAACGGCTCTGAAAACGGTTTCTGGATGAAGAAGTTATGGTTTTTTGAAGAGAAGTTGTTGAAGATGCCGACAAGGTGCATGAATGTGCAGAAGTGAATGATAATGTTATATTTAAAAAAAAATCCCCCCCCCCCCTTTTCCAAACTTAATTTAATTAGCTCACTTTAAAAAAAAAAATTTATGTGACCCACTTTTATAAATAAGTGAAAGTCACTTTTACAATGGTACTTTATGAGCTACCTACTAAATTGTAACTTAAATAAAAGATAAAGAGACTTTAGAATTATAAGTGACCCGCTTTTTATAATGGGTGAGAACACTTTTACATAAAGTAACTTTAAAACATAGGTTACATGTGCTTTTTGAAAAAGCAACTCAACAAAAAAAAAGATTTGAACTCAAGACCTCTATTCTCATAAAGTAACTTTGGATCAAGTGAGCTAGTTTAAAAGGTTAGTAACTTTTGGAAAATAAGGGTTTTTTTTAAGTCATTGAAGCTTTGGGGTGCATGCTTACTTGAAGAAGCCCTTTTTGCCTACAAAACAAAAAACCACACAACCCAACACGAACATGCAAAAAAAAAACCAAACCTTATGGCTTGAAGTTAACTTTTATCGGAATCTAAATATTTTCCTCAATGTTTTTGATTTTCCGAGATCACACTAAGGCGCGGCGAAAAAGAGCATACGCATGAGAAGGATCCTTCTTTTTTTTTTTTTTCTGGTTTGCCCTAATCACACAGTGTTGCGGGGCAAAGAGTATACGTAGAAATGAAAGATATATATCCGGTAATAAAAAACAGAGAGCCAAATAAACTAAAATAAATAGAGAGAAATAACTAGTGTTCCACGGGGACGTGTCCCCCAGGGTCGGGTGCACGCATCCCTCGCATCCCTCGCACCCGGGATGAGGAGTCTCTTGGGGGTGCGTTTCCCCATGCACCTTTTTTGGGGAGTCTCGAGGAGATGCAAGGGGGTGCGTTTCCCCAGTGTGGGAGTTTGACTCGCCAAAAAGGGTGCTTTTGGGTGTCCCCCTTCAGTGTGGGAGTCTAGACTCCCCAAAAATGGTGCTTCTGAGCACCCCCCTTCAAAAAGGGTGCTTCTGGGCGTCCCCCTTTAAATTTGTCTAATAAGACCCAAATTAAAAATTAAAAATTAAAAATTTCAAAAACCAAACCATTAAAATTTTAAAAATTAAAATTAAAATTAAAACTAAATAACTAAAACTTAAAAGTCTAAACCTAAGTTGAATAACCAAAAGTCATGAAACGCAAAAGCAGTCATTTCATTTCAACGCAAAGGCAGTCATTTCCATTTCCATACAGAGCTGAAAGCCTGAACAGTGAAGATGCCCAACCAACCTCTTGCCGCCGCCGCTGAGAGACATTGAGAGCCAGTCACCTTGCGTTGCTCGAGCTCGCTGTTCGCCTGAACAGTGAACACTGTCACTGAATACACTGAGCCACTGCCTAGCCAACCTCCTGCCGCCGTCGCTGAGAGATGCTGAGCTGAGACAGTGTCACCTTGCTGTTGCTCCAGTTGCTGTTCGTTTGCCCATGACTTCCAGCCGCAACCCAACATCCTCGAACCTCCTTTGCCGTCGACCCTCTGTGCCTAACGCTATGCGGCTGTGGCCCTTCGAACCTGCTCACCTGTGCCATTGACCTCCACCTCCAGGTAGACACCGAAGCTTGAAGTTTGAACTGTGTTACTGCTATAGTTTTTAATTTTTTTTTGCTATAACAGTGAACACACAACTTGTTGTAATTTTTAAATTTTAATTAATTAATTTATTTTTATTTTTTAATTCGATTTGTTTAAACTTTAAACTTTAATTATAATGTTTTAAATTTTAATAATTTAAATTTAATTCTAGTATATTTAATTTAAATATAAATTTTAATTTACACGATGAGATTTTTTTTTTTAAACCCTTCGTGCAGGGCAGAAAAACAAAAAAAAAATTTGCAAAATAAATTAAAACATTAACATAGCAAGTTGCAAGTGTAAACTGGCTGATTACAACAGCGTGAGCAGCTACAATGACACTGATAGTGATAGTGATTATGATGTTCAAACAAAAAGTCCTCTTGGATCTGAAATCCCATCAACAATGAATGAAACCCATGGAAACAACACAGCTAGTGTTTCTCCCAGTGCAACTGCAACTGCAACCCTATCAAATTCATTGGCAGAATATGCAAAAGGGACGTTTAATCCAAGCAAACCTCTTTTGTTATTTGTTACCAAAATCGCTGACTCTTCAACTCAACCAAAACTGGGAAAACAAAGAGGTGGGACGCGCCATTGGAAACACAATGTTTGTGGTTATTCTTGGGTTGGGAGTTATAGTCGGATCAAGATGTGCATCTATTGGGTGTAGGTGGCAAAGGGGTTCATATATGTTCAAAATTAACCATATTGCAAAAATTAGAGCTCTTAAGGATGCAAAGGGCAACTTCTCAAGTAAAAATGTCATGGCCCAAACAACCAAAAATATTGATGAAGCTACAAGCTCCAAAAGAAAATTAAATCAAATAAAAGATATGCCTCTACCATCTCCTGTTGGGACTAAGGGTTCTTGTTCTTGTGTAGTGGGACCAACTCTTACAGGGATGTATGGTAAGTTGAACTGTAATGATACAGATGATGCCATTGGAAAATTTCTTTTTGCCAATGGCATTCCTTTCCATGTTAGTCGTTCTCCTTACTACAAGGAGATGGTCAAGGCAATTGCAGCAGCAGGACCCTCATATGTGCCCCCAAGTGAACATGAGTTGAGGACAGTGATATTAGAAAGGCAAGTGGCCAATATTAATGTGCAAAAGGAAAATTTGAGCCAGACATGGGTGAGGGAAGGTTGTTTTATCGTTATGGATGGGTGGACAAACATTGCTAAACGTCCACTTATCAACATCATAGTTACTTGCCGAGAGGGGCCTTTCTTTCTAAGAGCTATTGATTGTTCTGGAAAGTGCAAAGATGTAGCTTTCCAATTTGAGCTTCTTCGTGATGCTATAGAGGAAGTTGGATCTACAAATGTTGTTTAGGTTGTGACAGATGCAACAACAGTGTGTAGATCAATAGGATTAATGATTCAAAGTAAATACAGGCATATTTTCTGGACTCCTTGTGTGCATGCGCTCAATAATGCATTGAGAGGCATTGGAAAAATTGGGTGGGTATCTAACTTGGTGACAATTGCAAGAAATGTGCAGATGTTTATTTGCAAGCACCATACCTCTTTAGCCATGTACAGGTCTCATGCGAGGAAGGAATTCCTCAAGCCTACTGATACCAGATATGCTAGTTATTTTTTTTATTAGAGAGGATGTTGGAGGCGTAGTCAGCGTTGCAGGCCATGGTTGTGACTCCAGATTGGAATAGATGGGCAGAATCCAAGATAGAGGAAAGGAAGAAAATTAGGATTCAGATATTGGATAATGTTTGGTGGACAAATTGTGGTTATTTGGTGTCACTTTTAAGTCCTGTAGTTGAGGTCATTCGCTACAATAACACAGATTCTCCTACTCTTGGAGAAATATATGAGACTTTTGATAGTATGTTGGATCAAGTAAGGGTGGCCATTCGTGAGAAAGATCCTTCCTTAGAGTTCTATACGACCCAAACTCTAAGTTGCCGGAAATGGCTACCCTAACCCCCAAAACGGCGTTTTCCCATTTTAGATTCGGATCCTGGAACAAAACACCGAGAAAACGCCAGAAAAACGTTTTGGTGCTGTTTTTTGTTTTTGGATACGGGACGTTTTTTTCAAACGGCGTTTTTGTAGAAAAAATGTGCCGTTTTAGAAATTTGAAAACGTTTTCTGAAATTCTGAAACGTATTTAGAAGAATTTTAAACGTTTTACAACAACAATACGGTTTTGAAGTCTGCCCGCCGGGAACAGCAAACTTAAAATTGAAAATTGGCTGCACGACTAACTTATATAATATACGCATTACTAAACCTAACTTACCTAAGCTATTTGCTCATGCTGCTGCCTTATTCATAAGTTATAACCCGCCGTTTACTTGCTGCTGCGTTGAGAACTTAAGTCGCCATCGAGATGCTTCAATAATAGGTTTTGGTATTTCATGCTGTAATTGATTACTTAATGTTTGAGTTCAGAAAAATGGCATGTAGTACCAATGAGAGTTGGGCTTTTTCTTAATCACATGTGCTGTAGACAAACACTATATCTATTAGGTATAGGAAATTTGTCTTGGTTGTAGGAGATGTTGACATTAGACAAACAAGGTATGCACACAACCAATTCCGTGTGCTGTTGTAGTATAGCTAAAGAGGAGGATGTCAGCATGAACTTTATACCAAATAATGACTTTGATTTACCACAGTATCAATGATTAGTGCATTTTGACTGAAATTGCTGCAATTGTTAAGCAGAATTTTTAATTAATTTTAAAATGAAGGATAGAATTGTATCTATGAGCAACAAATGGTTGCCTAAAACTTATGTATTTGTGCTTCGGTTATTCCCCACAATTTTTTTCATACACTGTACAGGCTCACAAAATCTATGTTAGTCCGAGTTCTCATTCCCTGCATTCTTCGTTGCCCTCTTTTCCAATTTAATTTTTTTCTTCCTTGAATTCTGGAGGAAGTGTATATTCTGAATTGAAAACTTTTTCACATGGCAATAAAGCCAAAAGAAGGAAAATTGCCTCGTTTGTTTATTTTTTTGCTTCAATGTCTTCTTACTGTCGAGGGCCAATGGGTTATTGTAGTTCTATTATGCAAGAAATCACTTAGTCTAAATTGTTTGATTGACAATTTGGAGTTATCCTTGTGTTACAGACCGTAGCACTACTTCCCAACTTGCGAAAAATAATGTTGGGATAACTCTTCTAGACATTAACACCATGGTTTCCTCAATCTCAACTCCAGGCCTGATAACAAAATTTCATCATTTCAAAACATGAACAAAGAAATGAAATCTGCTCATTGCTATGATATTTGGACAGGGTTTCGTTGGCTCTTCTAAAGCATGAAACAAATATTTTTCAAGATATTCACCACTGGGATGTGTCATGCAACTGAATTTGTCCTATCCTCTGGCATATGTTGAATTGATGATGATGAATCATGATAGATCATAGATGATAAACTAGATTTTGAAATATGATTCATCAATGGTAATATGAAATTTTTATTTTTAAAATATATATATTTGTGTGTGTGTGTGTGTGTGCCGTTTCCTGCCGTATCGTATCCAGATTTTTTGAAAATTTGCTGTATCCGTTTCAAACCCCGTACCCGTATCCGTTTTCTGGTAACTTAGCCCAAACTCGACCCATTATACAGCATAGGTGGGATCGAATGAATACACCTTTGCACATGGCAGCATATGCACTCAACCCAAAATGGGATGTGGCAAGGACTGGTAGAATTCTTCCCATTGAAGATCTAGAAGTCAAAAAGGGATTTCGAGCTGCCACTACAAAGATGTATAGTTCAGAAGAAGGGAGAACAATTAGGAGACAGTGGATGCAATTTGCAAGTCTTAGTGGTCCCTTCAACAAGCATGATGCAAGGGAAGATCACAATGATTTAGGCTAGACTGACCCCATTGGTTGGTGGACCATGCATGGGGATGATGCTTCAGAGATCCAACGACTTGCTATTTGCTTATTGTCTCAGATTGTTAGTTCCTCTGCAACAGAGAGGAATTGGTCCACATATAGCTTCATCCACTCTATCAAGAGAAATAGACTTTCTTCTATGAGAGTAGAGAAGCTAGTTGCAGTGAACAGTTCTCTACGTGTTGCACAAAGGAAGACACCAGATTATCGGAAGGGACCGACAACACGATGGGATGTGGATCCAGAGGATAGTGCACATATAGATGAGGAGGATGGACCAAATGAGCTGTGACATGGTTTGGTTGGAGTTTCTATGGTTACTCAAGAGAGTGACTCTGACTCAGATACTGACATTCCCATTGATGGTCCTTATGACTTCATGCAACAGATGGATGTAGAGGACCAATCCTCTGCAATAGAGAGGAATTGGTCCACATATAGCTTCATCCACTTTATCAAGAGAAATAGACTTTCCTCTATGAGAGCAGAGAAGCTAGTTGTAGTGCACAGTTCTCTACGTGTCGCACATAGGAAGACACCAGAGTATCGGAAGGGACCGACAACACGATGGGATGTGGATCCAGAGGATAGTGCACAGATAGATGAGGAGGATGGACCAAATGAGCTGTGACATGGTTTGGTTGGAGTTTCGATGGTTACTCAAGAGAGTGACTCTGACTTAGATACTGACATTCCCATTGATGGTCCTTATGAATTCATGCAACAGATGGATGTAGAGGACCAATCATTGAGATTGAGTCCTTGACGCTGATTTATCATTTTATTTTCAATGCTCACTATCCATTTTTACTTTTCAGTGTTAACTTTTGATTTGTGACACTAGATATTGATGACTTGACTTTTCACTCTTAACTATTTTTGAGTTTGAAACTTTGAGTTATATAAATTTAGTGTTCAAAATTTGAAAATATACTAGTATGTTTTGCTTTCAATTTAGATTCTAGAATGATGAATGATGAATTTAGTTTTTAAATCAATGTAGATTGTATAATGATGGATCATTGATGTTGATTTGGGGTAGCATTAGATGTTCTCTAGCCACGAAATTTGGTGGAAAGGTTAGGGCACATGAGATCTCCAATACCCCAGAAGGGGTTTGGGAAGATTCTAAAAGGTTTGGGAGATATTAAAATAATTAATATTTTTAATGGAGTCCAAGTCTAAACTTAGGGAAATTAAAATATTAATGTGGATTAATATAAAATTGTGTTAGAATGGTCCAAAAGACATGGATCAAGTCAAATCTAATCTTAGTTGTCGATTAGGGACTTAATCTCGGCCGTTGATTTGTCAACGAGGAAAGTATAAGAGGAGGCTTGAGGGTCAGTTGGAGAACACATGAGTGATAAGTGATTCTATTCTCTGGAGCGGGGTTTGCTAAGAGAGATAGAATCAGTGATTGGAGAGCAGCTGAGGGGAATTGAGTACAGAGAGATAGAGAGGCAGAGATAGTGTCGAGAAAGCAATGAAGTAGCCAAAGAGAGTGACGCAGCAGCAGCCAGTGCTCACGCAAAGGCAGCTAAGTGCTGCGCAGAGCACCAGAGAGGCCAGCGTAGCTGATGTAGAGGCTCAGAGAGTTGACGCAGGGCCAACACTGGGCTAGGAGAGGCTGATGCAGTCTATATTGGGCAGACGCTAGGGTTTTTGTGGCATATTGGTGCTGAGTAGCTGCCGGAAGGATTATCTGGGGTTTCAACCAGCGGATTTGTCAGCAACTGAGAGGTATTACTTCTAAGGAAATTCTCTGTTGGGTAGGCTTGTTTCGGCACCCAGATTGTACTGTGATATTGCTTAATAAGAAAACCCTCAGATAGCTGCACCTGTTTTCCCACATTGGGTTTCTCCAGGGACATTAGTCCAAAAATAATGGTGTCATATGGTATGTTTGTTTCTGTTTCTTTCTAGTTGCTGATCTGTAATATGTTGAGCATGCACTAGTGTTTATTTTCAGTATTTACATTGTAAATAACTTGTTAAGGAAAATAACAAGTAAGTAGGGTTCTAGAAATAAATTAGATAAAGTGCATGGAGGGTTTCTAAATAAGTAAACTTAGAAACTTCAACAATTGAATGATGAATGATACAGATCAATGCATTTGAATATTTTATTATTGATTTTTTATTTTTTTTAATCGAATCTCATGGTATGTATGAATAATAATTAATTCAATAATGAGACTTGAGTATGTCATATGAATGATGTATGTATCAAAATGAATAATGAAGATGGATCAATGATTCAATTGCCTATTTAATATTTTTATGCTTTCATTATTGAACAGTGAACAATGAATATGAACTTGAATTATATATATATATATACACCTCGACGTCTCCTTGCACCCTGGAAATTTCCCTAGAATTTGAGGGTACTCCCACACGTCCCCCCTGTGCGTCTCCCCGCACTGGAGTCTTGGTGGAACATTGAAAATAACTAAAACTGCAAATAAACACTGTATACCTCCAGATCTTAAAAATGACGTAGCTAGGGCTACCGAAAACCTTTTTGCGTGAAATGAAAGGGGTTCCTCACTGGAACAGATGCTCGTAACACAATAGAGTAGTCCTCTCGGCCCGAACGCGGTAAGAAACAGTAGATCTAGCAAATGAAAGTTGGATGCAGTTGTACCGGCTTCAGATTTGGATCACCAACGGATGCGGCCCTCAAATAGCTTTGATACCATGTAGGAATTTACAGGGTAAGTTCTTCAGATAGAACACCAAAAGACACCACTCACAAACAGATCACAGATCAATACACCAGTGTTTTTGACGTGGTTAAAACTCTGAAAGAGGGAAATAGTCCACGGTCTGAGCCAACGCGACCACTTAAGGAAATTTATTAATAAAAGAAAGAAAATTTACATAAGCTTCTCTCAAGAACGGTCACCCTACAAATGACCCTCCATGCTCTTTAAATAGAGATCATGGACCAATCGGGTGTTAAGCCACGAATCAAGTGTCGGTAATACCAATGAGAGAATGAACCGTCGGATGACTTAATGTCTAGAACATATCGTGACCGTCGTATCGTAAGTTACAAAAGTACATAGTAAAGAAACACACTTTACCTAACTCTACACTAGAACAAGTTATACTTAACTATTTCCTATGTGTCGGAATATCCTAACAGTTGGAAGGCTTTTTAACCCAAATTGGGAGTTTATCCATTTGAATTTTGTTCTAGTGCTTTGATACTGCTGCATATATATATATTTTTCTGTTCTGTAATTTCCTGTAGAGAATTATAATTTTCTTCCATGTGTTAGCGTTGCTGTAGTGGAGTATTTTCCTTCTCACTAGTAATTAAATAATTGGTCAATGTAATTTTTGAAACATTTTACACCTTAAGATAAAATTATAACCATGTAAGGAGAGTGGCTCCGCATTCTAGTGTATCAATCTGCATTCTTGATTTATTTATAACTTTACAGCAGAAATCGTTAATTAAGTATTGACATGTTGGAAAGTGGCTTTGGAGTTAGTGCAGAATTGAGAATGAAAAGTCATATTTAAATTATGATTTAATATTTGTTTTTGTACTTTACCTCTGAATTCTAGACTGCTGTTTGTCAAAATTATAGCTTGATATTATTAAACTACAACTCACTATAAACCTGATACCCGATTTACAGTTAAGTATATAGAATGCATATATTTTAGGATTATACTATGGTATACATAAATGTATGAAATGGGGATTGAAACTTTGTATAGTTGCTAAGGATTTTCATGTCACTACTTTGAAAATATTACCAAAGCTTTCATTTTTCTTGAAAATCCAACTTTTATTTTTTTGAAATGATAATGATCACTTCTAATCTAATCATATGTGACTATATTACTCAAAAGACTAGTCTCATAATATATTTTAAATTTTCATCATCTAGAGGTAAACATTAAATTATTAGGTTATATCACATATATATTATTACTAACTTTTCAGTACATTGAAGTTTGAATACGTTATGGTGTCAGTCTTCTCTCCATAATAAATATTCTTTCGTATTATTTGATGTGTAAACTCTTGATTGTTTAAATTTTTTTGAAATGTAATATTGTTTCACTTGATCAAAGATATGAATGTTTTACCTTTCTATTTTTGTCAGATTGGCATAATCAATCCTTATTGTACGGTTATAGGACTACATCTCAGTGTTGGTCATTTCAAGGTATGCTTCCTTTTAATGGTTATTCTATAAAATGACTCCAAAAATTACAACTTTCAATTATGTATATTTGTTCTGTTAATAATATAAGAAAGTGAGGATCGATTCTTTCTTTTAAGATATAAAAGAGTACAGGGGAAAAACAAAGACATGTCACTTAATTTTGATGATTATCCTTTTTATTGGTGCTATGAAATGGCTTTTGAAATGTAATACTAATTATTACTGGCAGTGCAGGGGCCTCAAACATTGTGATATATCTCTTAAATAACAAAAGAAAATGAAATACCACATTCCTTTAATTTGATATATGAGAGAGTTCAAGGGAAGAGCAGAGACATAGCACTTAATTTTAATAATTATTTCTTTTGTTGATATTATAGAGATGTTTTATTGATGCTATAGAATGTTTTTTTCAACGTGCTTTCATTGCAACTGACTTCCATATATAATGTATTGTGCTGACCTTTTTATTGATGGTATAGAAGGATATTTCAAGTGTAACTTTTATTATTATTGACATTCTAATGGCCTCCAGCATTGTGGTGTATTTTTTTTTAATTGTAATGAGTTCTATAACGGTAGAAAATTTGTTACAATTATAATTATCATTGTTTGATAGAGTGAACTCGTAAATATTTCTGCAAGGACAAACATGTTATTATTTCTGTATCAGCAACATTTACTTTTAGAACACATCCATTTTATCTACTGTCTTTTAAGGACAATAAGTTCTTTTGTCTATATTACAATGTTTTTTCTTAATCTTTTCATACATTCTACTTTTTAAATAGTAAATGTTTATCTTATTGGATTGCAACTTGTTAATCTTGTGAATGTTTGATAAAACATTTTATACCCTTGTGATTAATGGGACAATAATTTACCATTCCTCACAAAACGAAAGGAAATTCCCTTTCATTTTTTCGTTTACTAATGGGTTGATGTATGCATGGGTAGGGCCTGGTCTTATTTAAGGGCATATTAAGGAGAATTAATGAGTTTGCATTGTTCACTCCTACTTTTGTATGAGAGTTATGTGGTGCAACTGTGCACTAAGATTATTATGAGCAAAATCATGAGTGAGTGAATTGTGGATTTTGAAAATTTGTTAACTGTGAATGTGCATCTCTCAAAACATTGCGAGAACATTCCTGACTAATAAAAAATGATTATAGAAAAAATTAGCTTGAACTTCGTCAACGCAGAATGAAAACCAAAATCAGTCATAGAGAAACTTTATATGGTTATGTTTGTGGTAACGAATTATAATGTCCAATGTGTTCCATCTCCATCTATTATAGTCTTCAATATTATAAGATAGGATATGCATTGTTCTATCCACTTGGGACTAATCAAACAAGGCTCAAAGCCATTACAACAATATACTTAGTAAGATCTCGACATGTCACTTCTGGGAATTGAAGCTAGGTGTGGAGTGTTGAAATGTGTGCCAGCTATGGTTGACATTTTTCATCTAAATATAAAGGAGAATTTAATTTTTTGTTCCCACAAGTCAGCTCAGTTCTAGCCATTCAAGTTGGCTCAGTGCAAGGTCATTATGTCGGCCCAATTAGCCCTCTTAGACTACTGTAAATTTGGCATTGTTCACTCTCATTGACACATCAGAAGCTCATCGATTTGGTCTGAAATTAAAAGTATAGTCGGCCTATCATTTCGAGAGTGCGAGCAAGTCTACAAGGGTGATCTTGTAATGTTCCTAGATACGAATATGTGTGATATTTAAACAAATAAATAATGCAACAAAATAAAATAAAAACATGCATTAGATATCCAGGAAAGCGTTGTAAATTTGGAATTGCTGAGCCATATATTATAAAATCAAAGAGTTAGGTACAATATAAAATGGAATGGTGCACCTGGGCTTGTCCTAAGGACAAGCTTGACAAAACCCAGGTGAGAAATAGCTGAGCTGAAGGCATCCTAGTTGCTGCACCACTCAGCACTACGCTGTCCCAGAAAAGTGTTGCCTTGTTGAACTTCGACCTGCTGGAGTGTGCCCAAAAACTGCTTAGAAAATTATATCCTTTCAGCCCCGGACTCCTTGGACAAAACCCAAAAAACCCAGAAGGGAATTTCTCTGATTTTGACTTTGGATTTTCGGCCTCCTTGGAGCCTCTCCCCAGCTGTTGCTGCCAAATTTGACTTGTAGGAAACAACCTACAAATCCCTTTGAAAACTCCACTGGAATGCTGGATTCACCTGTGCTAGCTAACCCCTTGCTCCCCGGATGGTTCTTGGCCAAGATGACTGCGATGGTTCTTGGCCAAGATGACTGCTCTCCCAAGCACCACGAAATTGCTGCCAGTGGCCTTTGCGCAATCCCTCTGCCCAGAAATTCATACTGCTTATACTCTTGTTTGGATGGCCACAAAACCAAGCGAAAATGCCCTCAACCAATAGCCTCCTCAACTCCTGGAACTCCCAACAAGTTGTGGACCTCCCTGCTGGCTCTAACTCCTCCTGTGTGTTTCTGGCTGCCCAGGAAATACGTAGTCCCCTTCTCTGCGTAGCTGGCTGAAGTGTGTGACTGTGCTAAACTCTCTGAAATCCCTGTGGAACACCCTCCCTAGGGCGGGCATGGATGGTCCCCTGAAGAAGAGGTTGAATCTCCCGCTTGGAAGATTCATGGCTAGACAACCAGTAGACTCCCTAGGCAACAGAGCGTACAAAGATGTGTTTGTTTGCAAATGATCAAGATGAAAACAAAATGAGAGCTGGTCTCTCTTTATAACTCCTTGGGACCCCTTTGCCTCATGTGGGCTCCTCCATCCACCCATTCGATTTTCCCTCCAAGCATATCAAATAGCTAATTCAAACTCCTATGTGGGCGGCTCCCCATTCCATTAGTAGCTAAATAAAGTCGATTTGGCCCCTAAGTACCTAAGTTGAAAGTGTGGGGCCCTCTTCCTTAGTAAAAAATGTGCAAAATTGTGTAGCAGCACCCTGTTACTAATGTGTTTGAGAAGGGACATGACAGTTCTCCCCTCCCGAATGTTGCTTGCCCTCAAGCAACCTCAAAGCTGGGTACTCCAAAATATGCTCACCTTCCCAGGTGGCATCCTCATTTGGCAAGTTCTTCCAATGCACCAAACATCGCTTATCCTCAAGAAATGCATGAACGAACACCCTCTTTGACTGTGGACCCCCACTATCACTGCAAACTTCACCAGGTTCCCAAATGTGCCATTGGATCGTCCCTGATCATTGTACTATCCTATAGTGTAGTAGTCCCTTGATACCAGGATCCCAAGCCATCTTGATTAACGTGAAGCCCCCCTTTCTCCACTCACTATCCTGCCAAATATGGGCATTGGAACCCCTCTGTATATCACCAATAAGTAGAGTATCCTAACGATGTAAAACTCTACCCAAATCCTCATGAAGCTGCTCTACCGAATAGTCCACCCCATGCACTCTGATTGTGGGCCCTCGAAGATACAACTTAATCCCTATGCGAATGAAGCCTCTCCTGCATGAGATCCTCCTGAAATCGTCTTGCTAGCCATCCTTCCATGTTGATGAAGTCTCCCACTCCCTTAGCGAATCACTGAAACCCGATGGAGAATCTTGATGACCCTCCCCTATAGAAACCAGCTCATGCTTATGGGTATTTGAATTGCTAAGTACTATGACGCTAGGGTCCCATGCCCAATGCAGCAAGAAACTGTCCTGCTGACCCCACGACACCCTGGCCATCACTAACTATCTAACATGCTTGTACCAGAGCCTCCTCTCGCATAGGTCTCAGCCACAATCTATGCGATGATCGAGGTTAGGCCCAACTTGCCAAAGCGACCCAATAGTGTCCGCGCCTATCCCTCCATGGCTGGCCCCAATCTTGAGCAACAATCTACCTCACCCTATGGTGAGGGATTCGGTGATCCCCACGTGTCTGCTTGTGAATGAATCAATTCGCATGTTATCCAGCCCATGCTCATTGAGGAGTGGAGTATCCCACCAATCCATTGGATCCCTGGATCCCATAACCATACTAGAGGTCCACAACCCCCAATCCTCTCTCCCTATTGCTGTGATATGCTGCTAGTTGTTGGGACTCCTTCGTGCCCCGCCTTTGACTCCTGTAGGTATCCAATAGGTAGGCACCGAGCATCAAGAACCCGTGTTGCGAATTATCAATTGCTTCGCGCTTGCCAAATCACACAACAAGATCTACTATCCCAACTCTTGATGATGTGCCTTGGTCCTGCTGGAAGCCTAGGCATCATCTTGCCAACAAGGGCTACCATCCCTTGCACCTCATGCTCACCTAATGTCTCAAGTTGTCGAACTAGAAAAGCACCATAAAACTCTCTCTCGGTCACCTCCCCAAGTGTGAACCTAGGGGTGGAACATATGCTACCTTGACAATCAACCATGCTATCCCTAAGCATGTATCTGTCAACTCGTGCACCTACCAAGTGTCTCAATTGGAGAGTCTCCTCGCAGCCCATGACACGCGGTGTCTCATCCAACTGCCTAGGGTGAGCTTCCCATGCCTTGCTGCCTGAATGGAGAGTGTCAAGGGGCAACCACCAAACACTGTGACTGTAAGCAACACCGAAGGAGGATGGGTAGGTATGTCCCAAAGGGTATGATCAAGAGTCTGCCAGAATGCTTAAGAGTAATCCTACAGACGTCCTTGTCTTTGCATTGGATCTGTTGACAACCCCCTCGAGGCCCTATCTCTGCTAAACATGGTGTCACCAGATGCTCAACCATGTCCTCATTGATCCTAGGTGAGATGCGTCCAATGGTACAGCTACTCCCCCTGTCCATAAGTCTCCTTGGAGGCAATGCTCCAAGCGCCCATTGCACTGCATCATCTGCCACTGCATACCACCCAGTATCACTGCACTCATCGACATGCCACTGTATACCGCAACCTGTCTCTGTACACCATGGAATACCCTCGACTACAACCATACCATCCTGTATCGTCCTGTGTCCTGCCTGTGTCACTGCACCTGTCACTCCCCGCACGTCCTCAATGCGATGTGAGTCACTCCTCCTACCCCACAGTGTCAATCGACATGCTGTGGTATACCACCATGTATCTCCATGCTCCTCTGCAGGCCACTTCTCCTCGCTGCATAGCCCTGCACACCATTGGGTCCTATGGCCTAGAATTGGGTCTGTATGCAACAAGCCACATCCCTCTATATAAAATTGGATGCTACGACTTGAATCTGTGCAGTCTTGTGTACCACTGCCTACTATCATACCACCTTGTAACATGTGGTATCCCGCATGTGCCAAAGTGTCTGCCACTCTGATAGTGACCCCACCATGACACGCGTCATGTCCCCTCGTCCTCCTGGTAGACTTGAGCACCCTAACTCCACTCCTGCTAGGGGGGATTTCTCTGTTGTGCCAATCCTGTGTGACCCCTGAGTCCTAAACCTCAATGGGAGAACATCATCTCCATGCAATATCCGGTCTGGTGGCATACCCATGCCACCTACTTCAACCAACTCCTGCCCGAGAATGCTAATCATCTTGCGTCCCCATGCGCAACCAACATGCCAAAACAACTAATGGAGTCTGCTCACAAACCACTTGGCCACTAGCATCAACTAGAACTCCCCTAAGGAATGCATGCGCTCACGCACGGGGTTGACTACCTCATCAATACCATAGCCATCCCGCATGTTTGATATTGGATAGGAAGCCCCGCTTGGATTCCAATGCCAACCTGAGCCTCTAGCACCCTCAATATCTGAGAACTCTCATTGAGCTTTACTTCGGACTACGACCATCTCCATGAGTCTATCCCACTTCACTGGGTACCAACTCAGAATCTCTCGTCATCCAAACCCAAGAGAGGGATCAAAGGCACAAACTCTAGCACATAGAACAAGCCCTCCATCTTGTGAGGTCGCCTCAACTCACCATCCTGGTCAACACATAATTTGTCGGGGAGTCTCTACATCTCTCTCCGTGGTGCAAACGTAGTCTAGCAATGTTGCGAGCCCCATCTATATAAGCCCAGAGAGAGCTATTATCTGGAAGTACTGCAACTCTGTTGACAGTCTGTGCATCTAACAACTCTAAGTCAGTGGTCGGCCCCAAAGAAGATTGCTCGTCCTTCTCCTCCATGGGCTCAACATGAGTCACGAACTACCCCTCCATGACTAGCTCACGCCCCTCTATGTGCTCTCCATGTTGTTGTAGGTGGTTTTCATTCCGCAACTCTATCGTAGATTTGGGTGCCTTTGTACCTATCGGCTCCTCATCAAGGGTGGTGATGTCTCTCGGCATCTCATCATCGTGTCGTGCACTGCTATCACCTGAAGACTCGGTCACGACCTTGGATATCTCAATAACAGATGTTACCTTCTCAACGGTGGACATGTATGTGTCTCTTGGCACCTCATCAATGGATGGTCCTATGGGTGTATGATCTACTTTCTCCCCCAAGGTGTCAACCAGTGCTATCAAAGAGGTCTCGAACAATGGTGACTCTTGTGCCACACTGGGTATACCAATGTGATCCTCACACTCGTGTGTCCTCTGCCTCATGTTCAATCTCCTCCTCAGGCCCCTAATGTCTAAGACCAGGTCTCCAGGAGCAAAATCGTCTCCTTGACTCATCCTCTAACTGTCTCTGGTTTTCTTGCTCCTTTTCAGGAGATTTGGTGCCCTGATTCTGTCGGCTTTCCCCACATAGTGTAGATGGTTGTACTCCCATGGCTTGTGCACCTCTAGTGTTTGTTGTAAGGACAAGGATGGATCTGGTCTGGCACCTTCCTCAACTGAGCCAAACTCTCATCTCTCTAGCGGATTCCACCCCAGAATTCTTGCATACTGAATCTCCCTTGAGCCATGGGTAGTGTATGGTGTAACTCGTCACTGTGCATACATGCCCAAATCTCCCATGATCTTGTTGGTTACCCACAGTTGGGCCAAGATCATGCTCTGATACCACTGTAATGTTCCTAAGTAGGAATATGAGTGATATTTAAACAAATAGATAGTGCAGCAACATAAAATTAAAAACATGCATTAGACATCCATGAAAACACTGTAAATCTGGAACTACTGGGCCATATATTATAAAATCAGAGAGCTAGGCACAATATAAAATGGAATGGTGCACCTAGGCTTGTCCCATAGACATGCTTGACAAAACCCAGGTGAGAAATAGTTGAGCTGAAGGCTTCCCAGTTGCTGCACCACTCAGCATTGCGTTGTCCCAGAAAACCACTGCCTCGTTGAAATTCGACCTGGTGGAATGTGCTAAAAAACTACCCTGAAAATTATATCCTTTCAGCCCTGAACTCCTTGGACAAAACCCAAAAAAACCCAGAAGGGAATTTCTCTGATTTTGAATTTGGATTTTCGACCTCCTTGGAGCCTCTCCCCAGCTACTACTGCCAAATTCGACTTACAGGAAACAACCTGCCAATCCTTATGAAAACTCCATTGGAATGTTGGATTCACCTGTGCTAGCTAACCCCTTGCTCCCCAGATGGTTCTTGGCCAAGATGACTGCTCTCCCAAGCGCCACGAAATTGTTGCCAAAGGCCTCTACGCAATTCTTTTGCCTAGAAATTCCTACTGTTGATACTCCTGTCTGGGTGGCTACAAAAGCCAACGAAAATGCCCTCAACCAATATCCTCCTCAGCTCCCGCAACTCCCAACAAGCTGTGGATCTCCCTACTAGCTCTAACTCCTCTTGCGTGTTTCTGGCTACCCAGGGAATACACTGTCCCCCTTCTTTGCATGGCTGGCTAAAGTGTGTGACTGTGTTGAACTCTCTGAAATCTGTGGAACAGCCTCCCTAGGGCGGGCATGGATGGTCCCCCGAAAAAGAGGTTGAATCTCGCGCTTGGAAGATTTGTGGCTAAACAACCGATAGACTCGTTAAGCAGCAAAGCGTACAAAGGTGTGTTTGTTTGCAAATGATCAAGATGAAAACAAAATGAGCGCTGATATCTCTTTATAACTCCTTGGCCCCCCTTAGCCTCATGTGGGCCCCTCCATCCACCCATTCGATTTTCCCTCCAAGCACATCAAATGGCTAATTCGAACTTCTATGTGGGTGGCCCCCACATTCCACTAGTAGCTAAATAAAGTCGATTTGGCCCCTAAGTCCCTAAGTCAAAAGTGTGGGGCCCTCTTCCTTAGTAAAAAATGTGAAAATTTGTGTAGCTGCACCCTGTTACTAATGTGTTTGAGAAGGGACATGACAGATCTTGACTGCGGCTTGGTTTATCTTCAAGGGTTCGGTGCTACAATGACTTGGTGTATCTCTGTTTTGACACATCTATATGAGTCGAAAATTGCAGAGACAAGTTTGCTTTCTTCTGTGACACTTTTCTGAAGTTGTTTGAGTTGTGTTTGGTGAATTTCTTCCACAGTTCATTGACTATCACAATGAAGTCTTCAGCCCCTCTGTTGTAGTGACCTCAGGCCTAGTTTCATCCTCCTTGTGCAAATTGGTTTATTGGACAGTTGTGACATCTCTCTCAATTTTGATCGAGACTTTGATAGGTACTTTGTTATTGATTAGTTTGGATTTATTGGGACATTTTGATGTACTCTTGATAGGCAAAATCTCTCTCTTATAAGGAAATAATTTTGGGTTTTCCCCGGAGTGGGTTTTTCCTTGTCTGTGAGCCTAAATTGGGATGTCTTGTCTCTTTGATTTTATCTACTGTTCATTGTCTACTATGATCTTTTCATGTGTATCTACTTATTGATAAAACAAGAAAGAAGTAATTATCAATAGAAGTAGCTATCAGTTTGTGAAAAACTATTCTTGTCTTTGCTCTTCTAGAATTTCAACATGGTTTGGAAGCTATTGTGAAGGAAAAGAGCGGAAAGATCATCTTAAGGAGCACTTGAAGATCATCTTGAAGAAAGTTCTTTGATGTTTTGGCCTACATTTCACCATGAATTCCTCATTCATGAAGATCGAAAGCAAGCTTGAAGGAGCTACTAATTACAGGGCGTGGAAGGCAAAAGTTGAGATCATTCTTGAAAGGAACAAGGTCTTGGGAATTGTCACAGATAAAGTTACTGAACCATCTGATCAAGCAGGAAAGGAAAAATATCATGAAGATTATATTTTGGCAAGTATTTTGTTGGATTCTGTTAGGGATCACTTGATTCCTTATATTGTTGAACATACGTTTGCTAAGGCTATGTACGATGATGCTATCATTGGATTTTATGCAATCAACAATGTGAATCAATCTATCGATATAAGAGGTCAGCTTCGTAACATCGAGATGACAAAGAATGACACTATAGCATCATATTTTGTCAAGATATCTCAAATTAAAGATAAACTCAAAGCCATTGATGAGGAAGTTTCTAATAAGGAGTTGGTAGCTGTTGCTTTGGGTGGTCTTCCTAGATCTTGGGACTCATTTGCTTCAGTTATTAGTGCAAGAGAAAATGCTCCAACCTCTGACAAGTTACGGGCATCATGCACTCAAGAAGAGTCAAGACTCTACTCTAGAGGAGACATTGAAGATCCTACTATTAAATCTTTTGCTGCTCATGCTAAGGGCAAGAGGAAGAAGAAGAAGAAGCCAAATTTTGGCAAATTCCAAAGAAGTGCTAGTAGAAGAGAAGATTCTAAATCTACTTTAAGAAAGGCTTCTTCCTCTCATAGAATACCTCCTTCCCCCTCTCCAGATAGAAGAAATAGAATATATGATAGAGATAAAAGAACTGGAAAAGATAGAAGAGATAAAAGAGATTTATCAAATCTTCAATGTTTTCATTCTTATGGTCATTATCAAACTCAATGTCCCCTAAGGAATCAAAGAGATGATTATGATAGAGATGATGATTGTAAAATAATCAGAAGACATCATGCATCTGTTGCTGATCTAGATGAGCCATCTTCAAAAAGGAGGCATAGATGAAGTGCTTTTAAATCTGAACACTTATTCATTTGTGCTCTTACAGCTTCTATTGAAAATCACGATGAAATTTGGCTTGTTGACTGTGGTGCCTCTAGGGACATGACTAGAAATCATGATTATTTGTCTGAGTTCTAAAAAGTTCTCTCAAAAGGTCAAGCTCCGAGACAACACAAAATATGAAGTCAAGGGCATTGGTACATCATCTTTGCAATTGGAATCCGGAGGTAATGTACCCATTAACAATATTTTATATGTTCCTGGTTTGAAGAAAAATTTGTTGTCTGTATCATCTCTTGAAGACAAAGGGTATAGAGTTGTTTTTGTTGATGGATAAGTCTTAGTATGGAAGAAAAACTCATCATTTGAATTTGCTAAAGTCATTGGGGTACGAGTTGGAGGACTATATCGTCTACTTGGTCATTCATTCCAAGTTCTCTTTCACAATACTACAAATGTTAGTGACGTTTGTTATAGAAGGAACATTGATATGCACTCCAAGGCTTTGGGAAGATTGAATGATTTTGTTAAAGGTGTACCTAAACTAAAGAGTGATCATGATGGAGTATGCAATGGTTGTGCCCTTGGGAAGAATGTTAGAGGGAGATGGATCAACAGTGATGGTATATCCAAAGGTATATTGGATCTTATACATTCTGATGTTTGTGGGACCATGCTCTACAAAACCTTGGGCGGATGTTTATATTATGTATCCTTTATTGATGATTACTTGTAAAATTTGGATTAATCTTCTCAAGACCAAGGATCAAGTGTTTGAAAAGTTATGTGAATTCAAAGCAAAAGTTGAAAACGCTACAGGAAGGAGAATCAAGACTCTAAGATCTGATAATGGTGGGGAGTATGTATCGAATGAATTGATGCATTAAGAGGGAGATGATAGTTCCCTACTACCCCGAACAAAATGGAACTGCAGAAAGAAAGAATAGAACTATAATGGAAGCTGTCAAAGCAATGCTACATGATCAAGAATTGCCAATGTTTCTTTGGGGTGAAGCTGCAAGGACTGTTGTCTACGTTCAAAACAGGTGCCCACATCAAATCTTGGACTATAAGACTCCCAAAGAAGTCTTTACAGGTGAGAGATCGAATGTTGAACACTTAAGAATCTTTGGTTGTCTAGTTTTTGTTCATGTACCAAAAGAGAAAAGGACAAAGTTGGAACCATCTAGAAGAAAAGGGACTTTTGTTGGATATAGTGAGAATTCAAAGGCCTTTAGGGTCTATATTCCAGGGAAATAATATTTTGAGACTTCTAGGGATGTTATATTTGATGAAGATGCTACATTTTGGAAATCCAAGGGTTCACACTTGGAATCCGATGATGAAGGACAAGATGCTCCAATGAATGTGGAACCAAAGCCCCAAGAACATGTGCCTATGAATGAAGATTCTCATGTAGAAGACATCGATCATGAACCTGTTGAATCTACCAAAGGCTCCTGTTTCTGAAACAAGAAAGAGATCTGCCTGGTTAGAGAAAACTTTGAAGGAAGCAGAAGGTCATGCTGCTGCTCGTGGGACTTTGAAGGAGAACAGGAAGCCATGAAGTATTCTTGTTATACAACTTTGATGTGCAAGATCATTGAATCTGAGCCATCCTCCTATGAAGAAGCAGTTGAAGAGAAAGTGTGAAAAGAAGTGATGACTGAAGAGTATCAATCTATATTGAAAAATGATGTTTGGGAGATTATGCCAAGACCCAAGGATAAAGCCGTTGTGTCTTCAAAACGGATCTACAACATAAAGCGTGCTACAAATGGAAGTGTGTAAAAATACAAGGCTAGATTCGTGGCTCGTGGATTCTCTGAGAAAGAGGGAGAGGATTAGGAAGAAACATTTGATCCCATTGCCAGGTATGCATCTATTAGGTCTATTATTGCTCTTGCATCTATTACAAGTTGGAAGTTGCATAAAATGGATGTCAAAACCACCATTCTTGTTGGATGTTGTGCTGGATTATCTTCCTGATTCAGAGGTCTTGTTTTAGCTGCGTTTGGATCCCAATCCTTGACGGGGGGGTTTGGGGGGCTTGCCCCCCCACTATTGTTGCCTGGGGGTGGTTGCATGTTTGGAGCCCCCCCTCGCAAGGGTTCAGAGGAAGCGCCCCCGAAGCTCAAAATGGATGAAAAATTGCCTTGTAAAATTTCGTAGTCAATCTGGGCCGTTCATTAGGCAAATGGTCTGATGGTAGAAGTTATGTTAATTTAGGGTTTTTTGCCCTAGAAGGCAACTCTCAATTTATATGAGGGAATTGTATTGCGGCTGTGTATTATGATTCTGAGCGAGAAAGAGAGAGGAGATTGTGTGAGAGTCAGGAGGAAGTTACAACGAATCTATTTTAGGTTGTATCTCTTCATTTTGCTAGATAACATGAAAGGAAGGATTGGAGGAAGGATTGGATGTTTCTCCGTGAGCGTAGCCCAAATTGGGTGCACCACGTATATCTGTCTCTCTTGTTTTATGCGTTTGTGTATTTGTGTTTCTGCAATATTTTGTGTATTTCATTGCATGGGAAAAGATGGTTGGGACATTTCATTACTGTGTGGGAAAAAACTTAGCATGAGCTCTACCCCATTTATTAGCCACCACCTAGTTCCTCAAGCACACGATGCTTCATCTATAAAAGGAACTCTTGTATTGTTCGAACCCAAATGAGCGATAAACAACTCATCCTTAAGGGGTAATCAAAATTTTCAAAAACAATCTTGGGCTTCTATGCTGTGCACCGAAATCAAAGAAAATCATAAAGAAGTAAAAGGTGAAATAGAGGGGTGGAAAACACAAGTCAAAGATGTTGGATTTTGGGTAGCTCGGAAGGTATTTTTGAAAGAGGACAACCCAACAATAAGTTGTTTGTTGGGAAATTTACCTAAAAATGGGGTTTTGGACCCAAGATATGGGTTTAGGAACTAAAAGAGAAATAATTATCTATTCTAAGGTTCAAGAGGCTAAAACCTTAGTTCTAGAGGTTTCCTAAGTGACCCGAGGAAGGGATAAATAGAGGGGGCCTAAGGTGAGGTATCACATAATGTCCAAGATAAGATGAAATAACTCTTGTGCTAAGAGTGCCATATGAGGGTGTAGTTTGTTAGTTTTTGTAACATCGGGTCTTCTCGAGCCATGAAATTTGGTGGAGAGGCTAGAATATATGAGTTCTCCTAGACTCGGAAATCGTTTCTGGAAATTCCACCTGAGATGGCTTAATTAGATTATTAACCAGTTTTTAAATATTCCCTAAGCCTAGATTTACGGAATATGGTTAATTAATCATAATTAATTAAGTCAAATTGTAACTAATCATCTAGAAACTCACACAGTTTGACTTCAAGATGATCCTATCCATTGATTAAGATTTAATCTTGGTTGTTGGAGTCCCAACAGAGGATTATAAGAAGAAGTCGATGGGCACTTGGAGAAGACACTTCTTCAGTTCGATTTTCTTCGCAGATCGATTTACAAAGAGCAACAGCAGTTGCCAGAGAGCCAAAGATCGAAGCAATGTCAATGAGGGTAGAGACAATGCTTCGGAGGAAGTTTTCCAGATTCCGAGAGGCAACAACAAGGAGGCCGGGTTATTCCCAGAGAAGCTGCGTAGAGGACTGTGTAGCTGCTTTAGCAGCAATTCGATTTCGCTGGAGAGAAATTCGTTTTCAGTTCCAGAGGCTGGGAAAAGGGTCCAGAGTGCCAAAGAAGCAATTTCCTTAGCAGAGACAGGAAAAACGACTTCATCAGAGGAAGTTCAGAGGCTTGATGCCATAGGCTTTGCACAGCGCAGACGCTGACGTAGAGGGCCCAAAAGAATGAGTTTCTGAAGAGAATTCATGTTGGGGTTGCTTGTGGAAGAAGGGTATTTTCTCTTAAATAATTTTGGCCAGATTTACTTGTTTGGATTGCGAGTTGGGTATCCATAGATTGTACTCAGAATTTCACCACTGCATAATAAAGTAAAACCCTCACTTGTTGCATCGGTTTTCTCGCATTGGGTTTTTTCTCGTGGACATTTGTCCAAAAATAACGGTGTCATTTTTATTGTGTGTGTGTGCTAGTATTTTCTCAGTTTCCAACGCTATTATTTTCTGCAGTATTTTATTTGTGAAGGTTGCAGTGTGATTTATTTGGTATTTGTCGTAGCAAATAAATTGTTAAAATAATTAACAATTAGAAAAATAAATTCCAGTTGCTACAATAGGATTCTAGTTTTGGAATTTTCACATAGTTTTGTTGAATTGCGTTTATTTTTGGTAGCTTGGGAGGTACTCCTAGACCTAGGTTTCGAGTTATGGAGGTCGGAGCACCACAATAGGGCATTGTGTGATTGTAATCAAAGGTGTAGTCTTTGCACCCGATATTGTGGGTGTGAATCCATGATGCGCACTAGGCAAGTGATTGATGGATACGATAGAGGATATCGAGACGAATCCAACATATTGTGACTCATCGAATTCTGAGTTGTTTAAGTGGAGATATGAATTTTTGAAGACAATTGGTGGGTTTTGTGGCACCTAGTGCAAGTCGGCCTAGTGTATTTGTGTGCCACAGGGCTTGTTGGAGACACCACATGTAGCCCTCACATTTGTATATGAATTGAGGTGAGTTGAGATTCATTTGTATCCATCCCAAGTGCAACATTCATAGAAGATAATTTTCTGAGGCAGCTGCACTCTAGGAGAAGGAGGACGAAGTGCAAGAGGGTTTTTCTTGGGTGAGTTTGCATCTTCAAAAGGGCCAAGGAGCTATAGAAGGACAACCACAACTCTAGAGCTCGAATCTGGGCTAAAAGTGTGGGGTAATTCTGTCCTAACAGGTCCAAATTTAGAGTAGGAGGCAGCCGCATGGTCTGGGCATGATTGAGAGAGTTTCTTGTGTGGTTTAGAAGAGATTTAGCCACTGTTTCTTAGGACGCAATCCATGCAAGTGAATAGAAGTAGGCCGTAGGCCTATTGTCCCTAGAGAAGGGTGTCACAAAGGGTGGTTTGGGGCTGATAATTAGCCTTAGACAACAACGTAGAGGAATAAAGGTGGAAGGAGCTAGGCCATAGTTATAAGGAGGTTAAGAATAGGTGTTGAAGTGGGTTGATGTGGTCTGCAATCAAGCCCTAACCAGTTAACCTAACTTACAACAATATTGGACTAGACTTGAGGTATGTTTGTGTTGATATTATGTTGAATTGTTGCTAGGTGGATGGTGTCCAAGCGTGGATAGTTGGCAGCTTGTAGTAGCCAAAGAGGAGGCGCAGACTTGGTGGTTAGATTCCCTAACCAGTGAGCAATTTCTACAATGATTGGATGACAATTGTATTGGGCACCTTTGGATTGTTGGACGACAGTGTATAGGTGGCCCAAGTGTAGCCCTTAATTAGTTATCACAAAGGAAACTTGGTAGCTAAAGGTGGGTGATGTTTGGAGCCCTATGAGTAGCTCTTTGAAGGAATAAGGAAGCTACTAGAAGAGGCAACTTGATAGCTTAGGGATTGGCCAGCCTAGAGGAGCAGATTGGATGAGCCAAAGTTAACTACAATAGAAGGGACTTGCATCAGTGATAGGTGGCAGCCCTCTTGAAGTCTTTATGTGTTGTTCCTTGATGGAATAAGGAGTAGTTAGTGAGCAGATTGGGAGCAGGACTAACAGGTTACAAGGTTTGACAAGGCAACTGTGAGGTGCACCACATTAGCTAGATCATCAGATTGTCTTGTATTTTGTATTATCTTGTAATAATGGATTTTGAGGGCCATTATCCCTCGAGCCCTAGACAGTTTTATTATGAGATGATGTAATATAATGAAGTTGGGTTGATTGTACATATTATAAAAAGTTGTTTGCATTCTTCTACACTTGTAGATTTATTGTGTATATTGTTTCTCTATTGCAAAGTAGTCTTGTTGTGATACTTGGTTTGGTAGCGTCATTGATTTAAGACTCTGTCCTAGACACCGGTATCGTGGAAAAACAACATGGTATTAAAGCGTGTCTGAGCTACTTTGAGGGACAATAAATCAAAGTGTGCACGACAAAGTACAACTTAAGAGGGAGTTGGTCACATTGTAGGTGAAGGGATCAATATAATGTCGAAGTTGCAGGTTGGTCTTCGTATGAGGATAGGTTGGAAGGGCTATCCAACTATAGTCCATGGAAGGAAATGATCAAGTTGGTCTTGTGGGTCAATAGGATCTAGGAGTTTGCCGAGAAAACCATCAATAAGCCAATTGGACCCTAAGGAGCTGGAAGTATACGAGGAATTGGATACTAAGGCGAGATTGATCATCTTAGATGGTGTGAAGGACTCCCTAATACCACATTTGTCCAGGAAGAACTCTGCTCATGAGATGTGGATGGCTCTACAGAATTTGTTCTAGAATAAGAATGAGACTTGAAGTCTACCAAGATGTTGTAGGGTGAAGGAGTGACTTCGTATTTGATGAGGTTGTCTTAGGTCAAAGATGAGCATGTTGCTGTCGGTGTGACTATTTCAGATTCTCATATTGTGTGGATTGCTTTGAAAGGGTTCACTGAGGAATGGAAGCCCTTCATCAAGGGGATCGTTGCCAAAGAAAAGTTTCCTGATTGGAATGGGCTGTGGTATGACTTCATTCAGGAAGAGTTGCGAGACGAGGATCTTCATATGAAGAAGAAGTGAGGACGTGTCACCTACAGCAAGAATGAAGGGAAAGTAGAAGGAGGACTTGAGTAAGATCAAGTGCTTCCACTGTGGCGAGATGGGTAATTTTTCGACGAGATGTTCGATGAAGAAGAAAACAGAAGATGACGAGAAGAAGAAAGGGAAGAAGGTCGCTTGGATTTCCACTTGCTGAGAGAGATGCTCTCACTAGCAGATTGGAGGAGGAAGACCTTTCCTTGATATCTCTTTTTCTCACTGGTTATAATCGATGAGGCTCCATGGTACATGGATAATGGAGAGTGGAAACATATGACAAGGTCACACGAGGCATTTGAGACTCTAGCTGAGTGGGACTCAAAGTTGCATATGGTGTTGGGCGACAAGAGTCAAAAGGATATTCGCGGATCGAGAGTTGTGCCATTTAGGATGGAGTCAAGAAAGGTGATGTGAGTCCAGGATGTATTGTTTGTACCAGGACTTAGATATAGTGTGATATTTGTCTCAGCGATCAAGCAAAAGGGGTTTGAGGTCTTGTTCCAGAGTGGGAAGGCAAGACTCAGGCCCAGAGGCTCTAGCTCTGTAGGTGTGGTGATTCGAGTTAGAGGGCATGGTCTATATAGGTTGAGGGTAAAGCCTATGGATCATGGGAAGAAGCAGGAGGATCAAGTGTAGGTTCTAGAGAAGCAGGTGCAGGCTTCAGAGGAGCAGGTATAGGTTCCAGAGAAGAAGATCCAGGTTCTAGAGGCTCAAAGGGAGTCGAGTTTTAGATGGAGTTTGCAAGTTCAAAGGGATACTTTGCGGCCCAAGAAGAGTGCGTGGTTAGTGGGGAGCAAGGGTGCTTCCACAACTACTAAGAAGGAATCATGGAGGGATTGGAAAATGATTAAAGAGAAGCAGGATGCTTCCAGTGACAATGACACTTCCGAGAGGCGTAGTTCACGCTACAGGGATTGTTGTAGTTGTGAGCGCCATGAGTTGGGCAAGTGTTGTGGGTAGTGATGATGATGACGCGATACTTCCTAGTCTTGGAAGTACCTCCCTCGCTAAGAGGGAGTGTTGATTTTTGGTAGCTTGGGAGGTACTCCAAGCCCTAGGGTTCGAGGTTTGGAGGTTGGAGCACCACAGTAGGGCATTGTGGGCTTGGAATCCAAGGTTTAGGCTTTGCACCTGATCTTGTGGGTGTGAATCCATGAGGCCCACTAGGCACGTGATGGGGAGATGATAGAGGATGTCAAGATGAATTCAACGCATCGAGAATCATCGAATTCCAAATTTTATAAGTGGAGATATGAATTTTTCAAGATAGTTGGTGGGTTTTGTGGCACCTAAAGCAAGTCGGCCTAGTTTATTTGTGTGCCACAAGGCATGTTGGAGACACCACATGTAGCCCTCACATTTGTATATAAATGGAGGTGAGTTGAGAGTCACTTGTATCCAAGTGCAACATTCATAGAAGATCAACTTCTGAGGAAATTGAGCTCTAGGAGGAGGAGGACGAAGTGCAGGAGGGTTTGTTTTGGGTGAGTTTACATCTTCAACAAGGACGAGGAGCTACGAAAGGAAAATCACAACCCTAGATGTGAAATCTGTGCTGGAAGTGGAGTAATTCTGTCCTTACAGGTTCGAATTCAGAGCAGGAGGCAACCACATGGTCTAGGCATGATTGAGAGGGTTTCTTGTGTGGTTTAGAAGAGATTAAACCACTCTTTCTTAGGCCACAATCCAGGCAAGTGTACGGCCTACTGTCCCTAGAAAAGTGTCACAAAGGTGGCTTGGGGCTAATAATTAGCCCTAGACAACAACATACAAGAGCACAGGTGGAAGGAGCTAGGCCACAATTGTTAGGAGGCTAAGAATAGGTGTTGATGTGGGATGATGTGGTCTACAATCAAGTCCTAACCAGTCAACCTAACCTACAACAGTATTGGACCAGACTTGAGGTATGTTTGTGTTGATCTTATGTTGAATTGTTGCTAGGTGGATGGTGTCCAAGTGTGGACAATTGGCAGCATGTAGTAGTGAAAGAGGACAGTTTCTACAGTGATTGGATGACAATGTTATTGGGCACATTTGGATTATTGGAGGGCAGTGTGCAGGTGGCCCAAGTGTAGGCCTTGATCAGTTTTCACAAAGGGAACTTGTCAGCTAAAGGTGGGTGATGTTTGGAGCCCTATGAGTATCCCTTTGAAGGAAGAAGGAAGCTACTAGAAGAGGAAGTTTTATAGCTCAGGGATTGGCTAGCCTAGAGGAGCAGATTGGATGAGCCAAAGTTCACTAGAACAGAAGGGACTTGCAGCAGTGATAGGTGGCAGCCCTCTTGAAGTCTCTATGTGTTGTTCCTTGATGGAATAATGAGTAGGTAGTGAGAAGATTGGGAGCAGAATGATCAACAAATAACGGGGTATGGCAAGGCAATTATGAGGTGCACTACATTAGTAGATCGTCAGATTGTCTTGTATTTTGTATTGTCTTGTACTAGTTTATTTTGAGGGCCATTATCCCTAGTATGGGAGACCTAGACAGTTGTATTATGAGATGATGTAATATAACGAAGTTGGGTTGATTGTACATATTATAAAAAGTTGTCTGGGTATGGCAAGGCAACTATGAGGTGCACTACATTAACTAGATCGCCAAATTGTCTTGTATTTTGTATTGTCTTGTACTAGTTTATTTTGAGGGCCATTATCCCTAGTATGGTAGCCCTAGACAGTTGTATTATGAGATGATGTAATATAACGAAGTTGGGTTGATTGTACATATTGTAAATTTTGTAAAAAGTTGTCTACATTCTTGTACACTTATAGATTTACTATGTATATTGTTCCGTTGTTGCAAAGTAGTCTTATTGTGATACTTGGTTTGGTAGCATCATTGATTTAAGACTTTGTCCTAGACACTATTGTCGTGGAAAAGCAACAACACCCAAATCAAAGAAAATAATACAGAAGTAAAAGGTTTACTAGAGGGGTGGAAAAGGAAGATCAAAGATGTTAGATTTTGGGTAGCTTAGAAGGTATTTTCAAGAGCGGACAACCCACCAGTAAGTTATTTGTTGGGAAATTTACCTAAAAGTGGGGTTTTGGACCCAAATGTGGGTTTAGGACCTAAAAGAGAAATAATTGTTTATTCTAAATGTCAAGAGGCTAAAACCTTAGATCTAGAAGTTTCCTAAGTGACCCAACGAAAGGATAAATAGAGGAGGCCTAAGGTGAGATATCACATAATGTCCAAGATAAGATGTAATAATTCTTGTGCTCCTTAGGAGGCATAGTTTTGTTGAATATTTCTAAGAAGGTCGACTAGGGATGGAAAGGTGCCAAGTTATGCTCTAAGTAGGCTGCATTCAACTACAACCAAGTGAGGAATCCGCAACGTGGAATCAAGCCCTAGATCTAAGGGTCGAGGTAAGGAGAAAGAAGTTGAGGGCCTCTAGGATAGCCTGGTTATGATCCATGCTATGAAACTTGGATTGAATAGGAGGACGAGGCTTGAAGGATGTAGGTTGAGGGTTTCAAGATACTTGGTTAAGTGAACAAAAGTATGAGGAAGTGCCGAGGGTAGAGTCAAAATGCCATAGTAACCTATCTCAAGAAGCAATCGATCCCAAGAGGAAGACACATAACCTCAAGAGGAGCCGCGATGATGAAAGTGAAGTTTTTATGGTCTCATTTGTTTGGAAGAAGGTCGAGTATCTTTGTGTTTTTTGTACCCTAGTTAGGGCTATCTGCAGACCAATTTAGGAGGATTTTGTGACCTAACAAAGGTTTGTCCAAGCTGAGTTTACCCACTGTATTTCTTTGTGAAGGCGGGTTTCTGTTCAATGTACGAGGAGGGTTGAGCCTTGGAGGCTTAATAAGTCTCAGTCTTACCTACTGTGGAGGGCCTCAAGTCTTTTGAAGCTTTGCTGGAATTCTGGGGTTAGCTTGTGCCCTAAAAGAGGCCTAATCTAGCCTTAGAAGTTGGATAGAGGCTACGAGGACAGGGAAGGTATAGGGCAGTGAATGGGGCTGATGTGTTGAAGTTTTGAGATGTTGAGTTTGTATCTCGAAGTTTGTTGATTATTTTAATGAACATTGGTTTTGAGTGCCGAATCTAGTGTGAGTAAGCTAATTGTTGGAGGGCTAATATACAGTGATTTGAAGGGCGGATTCACTGTGAGTAGCAGAGCTATTAAAGGCTGATATATGCAAGATATTTTACCTTATGAGTAGTTGATCTAACAGAGATTAGGAAGGATCCTAATCCCTGTGTGGTTGTGGAAAAGGACAAGCTAGGTGTCAAGGATAACAAGGACTCAAAGGACTATGGACATCAACAAGTAAATCATGTGTATTTGTTCTTATCCTCTCATTGGGAAGATTGCAGATCTGAAGTAGTAGAACACAATCCTTAATCTTTTGTATACTATGTATACTAGTTGTACTAGTGATCGAGGGCCATGATCCTTGGTATGGGACCCCCATGATTCTTTTATTAATGGACTAATCAAATAATCGAGCCTTGGGCTCAAATCACTGTGCACTAGATTGATTTCACAATTGAAGATTTCTGCTATGCAAAGTACTAGAAGGTTGAGGGTTCCTAGTGTGTTTGTGTGCATGATTAACCTCATATTAGATCTAGGGCCTATAGAAAATTCAACATGGTATCAAAGCAACTTTAAAGGAATGTGGATCAAAGTGTGCACAAGTAGTGTGTTTTAGTGGATGTTATGTAGAATCAAAGGGAGTCTAGCTTCAGAGGGAGACTGCGAAGGATTGTGAGCTGCCCTTATGGAAATTTGAATCTTCATGTTCTATCGAGATGGAGTTTTCAACCCATGCAAAGACAATCAAGGACCATGAGAGAACATTCGTAGTGGTGCAAGGAAAGTTGTAGACCCTTCGAGGACAAGCATGTATCATGTTGGAAAAGTTAGGTTGCATGCGAGAACATTCATGCACCATGCAAGACAAATATTGGCCGAGTACAAAGAAGTCATGGCACATACGAGGATGGATATAGCTACGAAAGGAAGGTCATTACACATGTAAGGACAATCATGAGCATGAAAGGAAATTCATGGAGCTGGAAGCGTGAAGGAAATACCTTCCTCACTAAGAGGGAGTGTTAGATTTTGGGTAGGTTGGAAGGTATTTTTGAGAGATGACAACCCACCAATAAGTTGTTTGTTGGGCGATTTACCCAAAAGTGGGGTTTTGGACCTAAAAGAGAATTATTTAATCTTAGGTTCAAGAGGCTAAAACCCTAGATAAGGAGGTTTCCTAAGTCACCCAAGGAAAGGATAAATAGAAAAGGCCTAAGGTGAGGTCTCACATCATGTGCAAGAGAATATTTAATATCTCGTGTGCGAAGAGTGCTCTAGCAGGGCCTAGTTTTGTTGAAGGAGGACGAGATACACCTGTTCTAAGAAGGTCAAGTAGGGATGGAAAGTTGTTGAGTTATGATCTAAGTAGGTTGCGTTCCGTTATAGCCAAGTGAGGAAGTTGCGGCGTGGAATTAATCCCTATCTCTGAGGGCCGAGGTAGGCAGAAATAAGCTGAGGGCCTCTAGGATGGCTTGGTTGTGCTCTATGCTATGAAAGCAAGCTGGAATAGGAGGCTGAGCCTTGAAGGAAGCAGGTTGAGGGTTTCAATATAGTTGGTATAGTGAAAAAAAGTATGAGGAAGGGCCGAGGGTAGAGCCAAAATGCCATAGTAACCTATCTCAAGAAGCAATCGAGCCCAAGAAGAAGACACAAACTTAGCAGGAGCTGCAAAGAGAAAATTGAAGTTTTAATGGTTTGATTTGTTTGAAGAAAGATGAGTTTGCTTGTGGAAGAAGGCCAGGTATCTCTATGTTTTTTGTGTCCTAGCTAGGACTATGTGCAGACCAATTTAGGAATATTTTGTGCCCTACCAAAGGTTTGTCCAGGCCGAGTTTATCCACTGTATTTCTCTATGAAGGCGGGTTTTTGTTCAGTATACAAGAGAGGAGGCTTGAGTCCTGAAGGGGACCTAATAAGCTTCAGTCTTGCCTATTGTGGAAGGCCTCAAGTCTTCTGAAGTTGCACCAGAATTTTGGGCTTAGCTTGTTCCCTAAAAGAGACCTAAACTTGCCTGAAAAAATGTAAAAAGGCTGCGAGGACATAGAGGAGGTATAGGGCAGTGAAAGGGGCTAATGCATTCTATTTTTGATTTGCTGAGTTTGTATCTTAAATTTTGTTCACAAATAAAGTCGTGAATAGTGAAAGGGGCTAATGCATTCGATTTTTGAGTTGCTGAGTTTGTATCTCAATTTTTTTTCACAAATAAAGTTGTGAATAGTTTATCTTTAAGGCTAATGTATAGTGACCCTAGAGGATCTAAGTGATTTTGAGAAGCTAATTATTTTAATGAATAGTGGGTTTGAGTGCCAAATCCACTGTGAGTAAGCTGATTGTTGGGGGGCTAATATACAATGATTTGAAGGGAAAATTCATTGTAAGCAGCAGATCTATTAAAGCCTGATAAACACAAGATACTTTACCTTGTGAATAGCTGATTTGATGAAGAATAGGAAGGAGCCTAATCCTTTGGTGTTGGTGGTAAAGGATAGTCTAGGTGTCAAATACTACAGGGACTCAAAGGGTTGTAGAGATCAACAAGTAAGTCGTGTATTTTTTTCTTGTCCTTTCATTGGGCAGATTACAGACTTGAAGTAGCAGATTGCAACCCCTAACCTTTTTGTACTATGTATACTAGTTGTACTAATGACCGAGGGCCATGATCCCTGGTATGGGAACCCCATGATTCTTTTATTGATGGAATAATAAAAAAATTGAGCCTTGGGCTCAAATCACTGTTTACTAAATTGATTTCACACTTGAATATTTTCACTATGTAAAGTGCTAGAAGATTGAGGGTTCCTAGTGTGTTTGTGTGCATTATTAGCCTCAGACCAAATCTAGGATCTAAGGAAAATTCAAAAAAATAAGGGATGAGTCATGTCTCCATGATTGCTCCCTCCTTAGATCTCTATGTGAAAATTTAGAAACTCGAATCCTATCGCAGCAATTAGAAATTATTCTCTTAATTTCTATTTTAATTTAACATTTTATTTATTGTTTTCTCCAACAAATACTGAATAACTCACACTGCAACCTACACAAATAAAATTGCGGACAAATAAACACTGGAAGAAATGCTAGCACTCACACATAAAATAATACAGTTAATTTTGGACCAATGTCCTCGGAAAAACCCAACTTGGAAAAACCAGTGCAGCAGTTGAGGGTTTTACTATTATGCAACAGTGAAATAATCTGATTACAACTGGATGCCAAAATGGGCAATCCTACAGAGAAAAACTGGCAATAAAAATCTAGTGAGGAATTTTGTCACTCCACAGGTAAATCTGGGCTTTGACCTCATCTCAAATTGAGTCGTCCAATTTGGCTCTGCGCAGTCACTGTGTCACCCTAGTGTACTTGCTCTTGCACTCAGCTCGGAACAAATTCTCCTCAATCTGTTTGATTAGTTGCTGTCTGGGAAAATGTCTCTCTTGGCTTAGAGAAAAACAGGCAATAAAAATCTAGTGAGGAATTTCGTCACTCCACAGGTAAATCTGGGCTTTGACCTCATCTCAAATTGAGTCGTCCAATTTGGCTCTGTGCAGTCACTGTGTCACCCTAGTGTACTTGCTCTTGCACTCAGCTCGGAACAAATTCTCCTCAATTTGTTTGATCAGTTGCTGTCTGGGAAAATGTCTCTCTTGGCTTCTGGAACCTTTTCCCAGCTTCTGGCACTGAAACTTTGCTTCTCCCCAGCAAAATTGAAATTACCTCTAGAGGCTACTACATTGCTTTGTGTTAGCTTCTTTGTGGCTCCTCTTCCTCTCTGCAAATGCACTCGCCGGAACTGGAATTCTTCCTTCGGCTTCACTGTCCTTGCCCCTCTCTCAATGCTTCGATTTCTCTGTCTCTCTCTCCGGCAACTGAATGTTGCTACTTAGGAAATCGATTTGCTCATGAACTACACAAGTGATTTCTCCAAGCCCCATCGACTTCTTCTTATAATCCTCTGTTGAGACTTCAACGACCAAGATTAGATCTTAATCAATGGCTAGGACTGCTTGAGGTTGATCTGTGTGAGTTTCTAGAACATTCACACTTTAACTTAATTAATTATGATTAATTAGTCATATTCCCTAAGTTTAGACTTAGGAAATATTTAAAATATGATTAATAATCTAATTAAATTATTTCTAGGCGGAATTTCTCGAAATGATTTCTGGGTTTTGGAGATCTCATGCATTCTAGCCTCTCCACTGAATTTCAAGGCTAGAACACATCTGGTGCTACAAAACTAACACTCCCTCTTAGTGGGGAATGTGTTCTAGAGTTGCTGCCTCCTATAGCAACACCTCGTCTCTACATCATCTCCTGTCACGCTGCTGATGTCTGGCTGCTGCTTCCCACCAACTATTGCACAACTCTGATATGTGATGCATCTGTGTTACTGTTGACCTTGCTGAATTGCTGCCAACCCTGCATCTGCACTATAACTCCCTCTTCATCTGCTGTTGCAACTGCAACATTTGCAACTAAAAAGCATCCTAAATACTGAATCAACTGTGATCGGTATGATCCATCTGTCACTCGAGTCTCTGATTGCTGCTACTAACTGTGCTGTCACTGAGGCATTTGCACTGCTGTTGACTCTGCACTGTGTCATTTGCACTGCACTCCCCAAAATCTGACTACAACTTTGCATCTGTCACTCTGGCATCTGACTGCATCTACTGTCATTGATCCATCCTTCTATTGAATACTGTGGGCACCTGTAGCAAGGTATTGATTCAAGAGGTGGACTTCCTCAAGAATCTTGCCTATTTGTAGCACTCTAGGGCTATAAAACCAAGTCACCCCACCACATCCTGTCCCACCTTGGCAAGTTGTCTCTGCCCAAGATACTTTGGACAAATATATGCTACTCTTCTTAGACACTATTTAGTGCCAATCGCACTAGCTCTGTGGGTTAAGGAACTGCCTCTATTGCTGACAATTGGTCTTGGATCTCCAAAATTTTGGTGAAGGAGGGGTCTATGGGTTCCCCTTTCTGCATCCTAGTGCATCTCAACTTCTCTAAGTACATCTTTCGTTGATCGGAAGTGCCTTGTATAATGTGGAAACTTGAAAGTGTATCCCACATCTCTTTGGTTGTTCCCTAGGCCGCTATGTGTGATAAAATGTGATCTTGAACACCATCAAGGATCAACATCTTTGCCTTCCCTATCTCCTTTCTGTACTCCTTCAACTGATCTACATCCCTAGGGATAGATACCACTGCATCTATGAATGGTTTCAGGCCACATTTATCTAGAAGGAAGGACATCCTTGCCTTCCAGATGACATAGTAGGAAGCACCATCCAACCTGTCTTGATCTTGTAGCCTAGCAGTTGCCATCTCAAATACTGTCGAAAATCTCCTCTTCCCTTTTGCTTAGTTGCTGCTTAGCTATTCGTACTCCCTGTTGGAGTGATAAATCATGCACACGACTGTTGATATGCAAGGGAAATCAAACTTCTTGAGACTAGAAGTTCCTTGAGGAAAATTTTCCTTTAGCGTGTGCTCTTCTTCCACCCGGCACTAGCTTTGCTCTATCAGACTGCTGCAAAAACCACTACGTCCGTCTAGAGATCTTCTCTACAAAAAATACTGGCTGCTTCGTCTGCCTCTAGAAACTCTTGATCTAGAGAGATCGAATTTTTTGTCCCTCTCTCGGAAAAATCGATTCTCCTCAAGAAATTCAACCTCTTGGCCAAGGTGATTGCGCTGCCTTAGGGGTTTCAATCTGTTGCTCACACTGAACAACTAAACTCCGACTTTCTTTGCTATTGAGCTCTTCGACTAATCATCTGCACTCTGATACCATGTGAAAATTCGAAAACCCGAATCCTATCGTAGCAATTGAAATTATTCTCCTAATTGTTATTTTAATTTAACAATTTATTTACTGTTTGCTACAGCCAATACTGAATAACTCACACTGCAACCTACACAAATAAAATTGTGGAAGAATAAAAGCTGGAAGAAATGCTAGCACGCACACATAAAATAGCACAGTTATTTTTGGACCAATGTCCCCTGAAAAACTCAACTCGGGAAAACTAATGCAACAATTGAGGGTTTTACTGTTATGCAACAGTGAAATAATCTGAGTACAACTGGATGCCGAAACTGGCAATCCCATAGAGAAACACTGGCAAAAAAACATCTAGTGAGGAATTTCCTCACTCCACAAGTAAATCTGGGCTCTGACCTCAACTCAAATTGTGCTGTCCAAACTGGCTCTGCACAGTCACTGTGTCACCCTAGTGTAGTTGCTCCTGCACTTAGCTCGGAACAACTTCTCCTCAAGTCGTTTGATCAGCTGTTGTCTGGGAAAATGTTTCTCTTGCCCTTTGGAACCTCCGCCCAAATTCTGGCACTGGAACTCTGCTTCTCCCCAACAAAATCGAAATTGCCTCTAGAGGCTACTGTGCTGCTCTGCGTCAGCCTCTCTATGGCTCCTCATAGTCTCTAGTGACGCCACATAAGTGACTTCTTTGAGGGAGTATGCTGGTAAGAGTTTTTAAGTATTTGTATCATCTTTTCATGCTTTTCCTATTGCATGCAATGCAAAAGCAAAGGCCTTTTTTGGCCTCATGCTCAAAAATATGAATATCATATTGAATCAACTTTGTGATCTTAATCAATATTGGACTAGAAACAATAGATGAACATTGATTGTGTATGTGAATCAAAAGAGTGATGAAGAAGATCAAGATATGATAAGATAATTTTATTAATGTCCAACGAATGATCACAAAAGTAGGTTAGTGGGACTAAAGGATACATCTAATTTTATTAATGTCCAACGAATGGCCACAAAAGTAGGTCAATGGGACTAAAGGATACATCTAGTAAGAGTACAATGTGGGAGTGCAAACAAAACTCCTAGAAAATGCCAAAGCCAAATCAAGGATAAAATGAAATAAAGGGAGGATACAACAATAAGACAACCTCATAAACATGTTTTTTCGATATGCTGATTTTATCGCGATTATTATAGGAAATTTTTGCCGGAATTTTTTTTTAGCCAATTTTTATGAAATTATCGCGATAACTTCGAATTTATCGTGATAACAATCGAAATTATCGTGGGGGTCTCCGACAGCGAGGTTTTATAATGTTTTTTTGGTTTTTTAAGGGATGCTAAATGTTTGAAATGCAATTTTTTTTAAAGAAACAAATAATTTTTGAGTGGGGCAGCTTAATGATCAAGTCTAGGCCCTAGTATTGATATGCTATTCATGGTAATGTTAAATTCTTAAAGTAAAAGTGACATTCTCCTTAATCTTCATTTTCATCCTTTTACTTAAATTTTTAACATTACCATGAAATGACTCAGGATTTGAGAGTGGTTCCGGTCTCATTGGATTTCATATGGAGAAAGTAGAATTTTAGATTTCATTCAAAATCCAGTAGACTTATCAGTTTTTCAGGATTTCAGGATTGGGAGATTGTAATGTTTCCAGGTGACACCACCTACCCGGGCTACCCCTGCCACCAGTAGAGGACGTGGTCCAGCTCCTATAGATCCTACTTCTAGTTCTTCAGCTTCTAGAGCATAGCAGACTCCACTGCCAACTCCACCAGCACCAGCATCTACATCTAGAGGGAAAGGGAAAGTTGTGGCATTTTCTCGCAAGAGGGACAGAGGAAATCAATAGGATTAGACTTTAGTTATTTTCTTCATTTTATTGTATATGACAGTATGACATGATGAGATACATTATTATATTTTTTGTTGATATTTTGAGGCTGAGTTGGGACTCAGGAGTCAGGACTTACTATTCAGGACATGATTCAAAATTCAATGTTATGTGTGATTTTAGCACTAGAAATGATGTTAAACATCTTATATATTAGTTCTTTTATCATATTTATGTGTCAATGTATTTATTTTATGTTGTAGATGGTTTAGATATTAAAAAAATTGAAAAAAAATGAAAAAAATGAATATTTTTATACCAAACGATTTTTTCCCGATTATTTCCCAATAATTACGATTTTTTCCGATTTTTTCCTCGCGACGATATTATCCCAATAATGATTAATGCAACATTGATATAAATGGATCAAAGGCCTCAATGATGTAGAAGACTACGTGAATAAGTTGAAGGCTTGAGGTCAATGATGTCAAGAATGCCCAATTATGATAGCTGATGACGAGTGGGCCAATAATGGCATTGATTCACTATCAGAGTCCTCTAGATCCAACGAGGTGTCTGGCTGCACGACCTTGGGTGGATGTAAGAGCGAGCGATACTCCTAACATTTGAGGCCAAAGGAAAGAAGGTTTAGGTAAGTCTATGGATGCTCTGTTGGGGTTGGGGAGGAGTCCATCGAGGGACAAAGTGAGGGCACCCTACTCGGGAACTGTCTGGAGCTAATCCCTTTGACGTTCATTGTGTGAGTTTGAGTGAACTAATGTGTTGTCCGACACTCCGCAATGGTCTTGAGGATACTGATTGGCCTTCCAAATTTTTTTTGGGGGGGGGTGTGATGGGAGACCTGAGGCCTCACTATTCTACTATATGAAATACTTTGGAAATCAACTTGTCGCTTGTTGCTTCGATCTGTCGGATCAACCTGAAGTGTGATGTGATATTTTGAATTGTCCCTGAGTGTGGTGGGGTATGAGGATACTAGAAGAAGGTAGAGAGGGGTCCTATTGAATCTCAGGTAGTGGTAGCCCCCCTTTGATCTCGTAGTATAGGGGGCACTTAAAAATGGTGTGTTGCTATTTCTTTGGCTCTTGAAGGTGACACACATGGTAGATCCTATTAGATCTTGGTATATTGTGGTTAGTTTTTGCTTGGAGTGGATGAGAACCAACATGCAACTGGCTCAAAGAGATCTTGAGCGAGTGCATTAAATGCCCGTGTATGAAAATACGTTTGAAAGATGATAAGAGTATGTTGAAGATAAGACGTCTTAGTGAAATTTTTTTCGAATGTGAGAAATATGGTGTTTGAAGAGGAGCATGGGAAAAGGATTTTATCTAGTTAAATTTAATCAAGAAGAGTAGCTCTTATAGGAAAACTTACAAGGTAGTTGAAGGAGCCATTTTGAAAACCAACAGCTGATGGAGCTGAAGTATGGATTAAAGATTGGGACAAGAAAATATAATTAGTTAACAAGGAAATCTGAGAAGAAAATTCCACAATCATATCCTACATATATGTTGCAAGAAACATCTCCCAAGTTGGTGTACCTGTGCCTGAAATGCTGAAACATTGCCGAAACATGATTGAAATGCAGCCAAAATGCTTGTATGGCATTTTGGCCCAAACCAGCCCAATTTTTGCTGCTTTTTTGCTTTGGAAGGTTCACTCAAGCACCCAAGGAGTGTGTGTGGCCCTTTTTTGGCCAAGGAAGATTTGGTCTACCACTAAAATTTATCTCTATCCAATCCATGCTCTAGTTCTACTAAAAAACACCTTGTTCTATTTCTATTAATGAGGATAAGGATGGAGATTATTACATCATGTAATTGTACTTGTCAATAGCTCATGTTTTATATAATTTTCAGCATATATAACGGTGTATAAAGGCTGATTTTGGATGTAGAGCCTCATGTATAAAGGCTTATTTTGGAATCTTTGTTGTATTGCCTCATATATACAGGATAGTTTTGGATTTTGCATCATGTAATAATCTGTAAGACTGAATATAGACTAATCATTCCTTCTAAAATGTCATTTATGTGTCTCATTCTGTTTCTTCTTTCAAGATAATGTGTTTAACATATATAAAAGATAATCTTGGATTTGGCATCATATAATAATCTATAAGAGTGAGTATTCCTTCTATAATGTCATTTATTTGTCATTTTTTTTTCTTCCAAGATAATGTGTTCATACATACATACATACATATACATGATGTTTCTCCCGATGTTTCCATTTTGAGGGGGGGGGGTCACGTTTCGAGCCATTCCTGTTTTGGAAACTTCGAGGCGTTCCATATTTTACACAAATTAGCCTTACATTATTCACATGTACTAAAATCCTACACTAGTAAAAAATTTGGTATAAGAGTTAAGCGGCCTTAGGGCCACAAAATTTATTAATTTCCTATGATCCATTCATGATCGCAACTGCAGTTGAGTAAATCTTTTTGATGGCCTATGAGCTAGAAGACTTGCTAAATTGCACTTGGGTCATATAGTGTGCATTTTCAAGATTTTATACTATTTTGTACTTGTTCATTCCCACAAAATTTATTAATTTCCTATGATCCATTCATGATCGCAACTGCAGTTGAGTAAATCTTTTTGATGGCCTATGAGCTAGAAGACTTGCTAAATTGCACTTGGGTCATATAGTGTGCATTTTCAAGATTTTATACTATTTTGTACTTGTTCATTCTCATTTTTTTATATTATGCAATCTAGTTTGTGTTCCCCTACACACTATAGCTCCTAATGCAATGAATTCAGTCTTAAAATATAGTCTATATCAGAAATATAATGTAATTTAGAGAAATTATTAATTACATGTGTGGTTTTGGAACTCCTTGAGAGCTTGATTTCCAATATTTCTTGCAATGACGAGATGTAAAACTCAAAGATAAATTTCCTCAAGGATCACTATATCATTTTTATATATCAATGGAATGCATGCTATCATGTCTATTATACTAGCGACTGATGCCTTCTATAACTAGAGCTTTGTTTATGTCCGTAAATATGATAGCTAGTGAAAAATAACATTTTCCTTTGTTAATTGTAAGATTTTTCATTTATTTTGTGTTTATTTATCATAAAGGAAGGTATGTAATGATTTTCTTGCATAAGTCTCATCAACAATCTGTGAGCTATAACAAACCTAACTTTTCCTTCCAGATTTTATTTTGTTCTTTTCATCCATTGTAAAGTCAACAAAGATCGAGTTACAAAAGTGAAATCAGTTGAAATTAGAAATGAAATTAGTTTTATATCCTAAATTTTCATTCTAATTTTTAAATTTAATTTACAGGTAACTCCACTTGGTAGCAAAGGAGAGCTAGAAGAGTCGTTTGATTTCAGGCATGTTATGTATTGTTCAATATGTTTCTACTTGACTAACTAATATGATTATGTCCATCTCGGTTGCTTTCTTTTTCTTTTATGCATGTTGGAAATATATTCGCTAGTACATTCGATGTAATCTTCCAATGCATTTAGAAAGAGAAATGATGTTTAATGTCAAAGTTTCATGCTGACAATAGTGGGTAATACAAGACAAAATAGAGAAAAATGTATGCAAATGATTTAATATTGCAGTATATGTTATAACATTGTCATATTTATAGAGATATTGAAATTTGGGTAGCTCGAAAGGTATTTTTGAGTTGAGAAAACCCACAAAAAGTGAGCTTGTGGGCAAGATACTCAAGGTTTGGGGTTTTGACCTAAAGGAGTGGGCTTGAAACCCAAGAAAATGAATTTAATAAATTTAATTTAATTGATTTATGTAGGTTCAGGTTAGCTGGCGAGGCCAAGGGACATGACCCTTAGGTTTTCATACCCCTTGGGCAAGTATAAATATTGGCCAAAGAATCGGTCAAATCAGAAGTGAGAGGGACTTCATTTATGTGTGAGGATAGCCCTAGAAGGAGCCGCAACCAAGTGAAGAAGCCAGAGTCAAGAAGTTCTATTGATGCAAGTTTGAGGTCTGGATAGTGGAGAAGAAGTCACAAGGTTGAGGGTCACAAGCATGCTGCAGGGCCGTGTTAATTTTCCATTGTTCTATGCTGTTACAATCACTTTAGCCCAATTCTTAACTTCAATTAGCAATCAATTCAATCTTCTAGTAGTAAATAACAATTGTAGATAGAACAGTAAATACAATGAACAATAAGAGACAATCAAAAGCAATGACAAGAGACCAAATTTGGTGGAAGACTAGGGGAAAACCTCACAAGGGGGAAAACCCTTTCAAAATATTCTTCTTATTAGATTGTCATAAAATATTTGCCAAAGAGAGTACAATGATCGAATCATCATGAAGTCAAAGGTCAAAAACTTTGACTTATCCAGGAAACCATCCAACAAATATTCAAAAGATGAACCAATAGTTAATTCTCGTCAACAGTCAAAGTCTGCAATTCTGTCCTAGTTAACAGTAGTCAAAGTGTTCCCTAACTAGTCAACAAATCAGTGGTCAAAGTCCTCCAATGAAGCTCGGTCAAATGTCAACAAACTTGGCCTCATTTGATGGTCAAGCAGAGGTCAAAATAGTCCAAAGAAAGCAGTCAAACCTGGTCAACAAAGAGAGAGATTTGCTGTCAACCTTCTGTGATCAAACCTTGCGGTCAACGTAGGTCAAGGTGATCAGGATGCCTCGGTTCTTGTGCCAATTAATGCATCCTAGCAGAACAAAACTTTTCCAAAGAAAAACAAGGTCAAACCATGACTGAAACACTGAAGTCAATGTTGGCCAAAGTCTTCTGCACAGAAAGTCAACGCTGAAATTTCAGAGCTGCCAAAAACCCTCACATGTTTGAAGAGAAGATTCTTTCCTCAGATCTATATGAACCAATCAGATGTGGAGAGAGAAGATATGTGTGATTGTGGTGCCAAATGAGGTGTGCCTTTAGTTGTATTTATATGCATTGGAGGGGTGCCAATTTTGCTTTAAGGCCGACTTGGACAATTTTTCTCATGAGGGTTTTCGCATCAAAAATACATTTTTCCTTAACTAAATTGAGTGCTTCCAAGAGAAATTTTAGGTCTCTTTGAATGAGAAATATTGTCCAATGAAGGGAATTTATCCTTGAGCTACCAAATTAACACTCCTTCTCAACTAGGGAGAAATTCTCGGCTGTAATATATGTCCCATATCAAATATCTTGTCATCTTCAAGTTAATTGTCATATATGCTCATGTGCTAAACACTCTCGAATCTAAACGAAGAAGAATTTGACATCATAAGGGGGCTCAAGCTAGAATCTTCTATCCAATGACAATAGTTGAGATCCATATGCCAGACAAGGATCACATCCATATTGTTGTTAGATCAATAGTCGAGATCAAACTTGCCATAGAAGGTAATGGTCACTGTTACCCACCATTTTGTGGGTGATATCCCTAGGAGAATTTTTTTCTCAAAGATGGTCCTCAGGGGACAGTTAGCAACCCCTTGCAACCACTAGCTAGCTCATTGTGCCATTTCTCTGCCACTTGAGCCAGCCATGTGTTCCCTTGCCCATCTGCCATGATCATATGCCATGTGGTCCCTTGCCCATCTGCCATGATCATATGTTTGAAGGTGGGCCTCCCGAATCTAAAGGTATGCCTTGCCATTTGGAAATTGAGTATTGTAGTTTTCTTATCATGGACACTTTTGGGCATGGATTAATGGAGCGATTCGGCAGAAAGAATGGGCTATGTCTGTGCTTTTGTCTCCTAGACTGTTTTTAGGAATTAACCTTGCATTCTAGTCTCGTGGGATCTCTTTTACTGACCATTTGGTTCCAGGGATGGTATTTCACGGGAAATCCCAATTTTGGTTGCGTGGTCTTGCTCCCTTATCCACCTATATTGCCTACCCTCTTTCCATTCATTATTACCCCATTCATCATTTCTCCCGCTTGGGTCCACATTCATCCGTTGGCCCCACATAGGGTTAGCATGCCCCTTCCGCTTTCCCATGTTGAAAACTGTAACTAGGTTCGGTCTTCATAATGACATGTAAATATGATTTTATGTAATGAGATGTAAATAAGAAAAATAAATTTATTATGTTGACTTGCTTCATGGGTTTCATGAGCAAAGGTTTTTGTTTTTGAGTCAAGACTCCCATTGAGAGTCTTTAGGATTTATTTGTCAGCTAGTCATAAAATGTTAGTCATTGTCATGTAATGAAGTCATGTTACACTTTGTAAAAGAGTTAATCTTTTCTATGTAAAGTATCTTGCAAGAACTTGTCACCTATCCTCTTCAAGTCGGCCTACAACGATGGGAGAAACTGCTAGATGAAGTCGGCCTAACCTCAAGTGAACATGTCATCCTAAAGGACATGTGTGGGAGTGTATATACTATAAATAGACCAACTCGGCCTCGCTTGAAGATATACAATTCAATCAAGCAACTCAACCTGGATTCGGTGAAGGAAAAGTGTGAAGCAAAGGTGAAGCAGAAGTGCGAAGAAGAGGCAAAAGAGAAGAGCAAAGAAAGGGCAGTGAAAAGAGTTTCTTCTGGGGCAACAAAAGACATTGTTTTGGGGCAACGAGGAAGGTTTCTTCTGGACCAAAGGAGGAGGGTTCTTCTAGGCAGCAAAGAATAGATTCTTTTGGGGCAATGAAGAGGAGGTTTCTTCTGGGGCAATGAAGGAGAAGTTTCTCCTAGGGCAGAAAAGGATGGATTTTTCTAGGAGACCGAGATATAGATCTAGGGACCAAGATCTCTAGAGAAAGTCGAGAAGTAGTGTGAAGGATAGAGACCATGTTTCTCTAGGAGCCGATGGGAGCAGTTCAAGATTAAGAACAAAGGCAAAGAAGGGAAGAGGCAGAGCATCAAGGTTAGTGACAAGGTTCTTGGGAGGATACTAGAGTCAAGGGTTTGTGTCATGGTCTTGGTACTTATCAATTGAAGATCTAGAAGAATAATTTTGATCGAGTTTTCCTCTTAAGAGGTGAGAGGTTTTGGCCCTGGTTGACAAGTCTACATATTATGTGACTGGTTTTTTATTGTGCATATTGGTAATTGTATTGATGAGAAGAACACATTAATAAGCTAACAAAGAGAAGATTGTAAGTTAAGAAGTAAAAGTATATCACAAGCAATTATCAAGCAAAGAGATCTGGTGACTCTGAATGCCCTAGGTTTCTCAACAAACCACACCTTGGGTCATGGCCAAGAATGTAGCCTGAAGGTTGATGCGGTTGAAAAGAAAGATAAAAGCATATATGGCCACATTCGAAAGGAAAAAGTACCACAAAATGCAAAAGATGGCAGGGACAAATACATTTAGCACGTGGGCAAAAGCCAATACATGATCTTTAACCCATCATCATGGCTATCACCCTGGTTCCTACAGGTTCTATGAACCTTCTTCATCATATAGGAACCCATGACTATCCCAACCCTTGGTGGGCGATGAATCGCCCCACCTTAAAAGGGGGAATTCAGTGCTATATCTTATACATCATTCTCTAACCCCTTGAGCCCCGAGCAGTTAATTAAAGAAAATCATAAAAAGGAAAAAGGCATATAAAGAAGGATGGAAAAATCAAGGCTGGGGCACCCCATGTACCATGATTTCTCCCTCCTATACATTATAAACCCAAATGTGGGCTTCCCTCTTCTTAGCTACTTTTGTACCCCAACATGTGACCTAAGGCTACCCCTTCTCATTCCCTACTTCATTCACCTATCTGCCACATGCCACCACCTTTTGGAGGATGCACCTTGACTATATTATCCCTTTTATAAGTAGAAACCACCTAATAGGATGCTTGGTTAACCCCATTTGGAGCTGAGAGACATTAGCACATGCCACAACCCACTATGGAAAGGCATGCCATTGTGAAGTTCTCACTTGTTATCCATGGTTTATAAACTCTTCTACTTGATTTATTTAATGACCTGGTGTGCTTGAAGGCACAGTGACACATTGAATCTTATGCATGATTGCAAGTGGTTTCCATTTGGGTTTGGTCTCCCTATATGGGGTCCTAACCCCAAAGGGCTACATTGGCACATGTAGGGTGTGTGTTGAGAGCCACGGGCCTCCACATAAACAAAAAACACTCCATGGATCACTGTAGTTGTTCAGAGATTTCTCGTGGTTCACTAATTGGATGAGGAAGATGCACCTGATCCATAGTGCACAACTGGCCCCAAAGTTGCACCATACACTTGGCAGATGATCTAGGGCTTACACAATGATGTGGCATCACCTACACCATTATCCTAGCCCTTGTAGGTGATCTACAGGCATCTTCGATTTGTTTGGAGACCCATGAGGACACTTGAGTGCCCCCACGTGTCATTTGGAGCACCACAGGTTATTACAAGGGGTTAACCCCTTGCCCACTACTTTTGGGAGTTTAACTACACATTATGGCACATATGGACTCCATTAGGCCTCCTACAGTCCCAACGACATGCACTATTCATTATTCGTCCTCTTGAGAGGCTTATTCTTTTGTTAATGAGATAGTTTGGTGGGCTTGTCACCAAAAGTTAGTTATTTTGCACATTATTTTATTGGGGCTAATGTAGGCCTAATTATCTAAATCAAACTCATTACAAGTGTATAAATACAAGTGATGTGAATTCATTTTAGCATCATCACTTGGATTTGGAACTTGTATCTCTTTAGAGATTTTCACTATCCTTTTTGGAGAATGAATGTTTGGAGCATGGAATGAATTTTGATGTTTGGATAATTTTCGTATGTCTTGGAGCTTCTTGATGGCAAGTTTTTGGATGGTTGAATATATTATTATAAATGTAAGTACATTTTAATGCTATTCTTTCTTTTTAATTTTGCCACATACATTGTTGCTGGGATTTCGCTATATCAGGGCTTATTTGCTGCATCTCTTATGCGCAGTTGTGGAGATTTTGTTTTTGGATAGTGAATGATTCATGTATGGGTTGTGTATAATGAATGAATGTTCCTAGCGATGTTTCATTACTGAAATTCATCTTGACAAGCCATTTATCTTGCAAAACAAAGTATAAGGTCTTTCGAGTTGCTTTTGCTACTGCCATAGTTCCAAGAAAAGTTGTCTTTGAAGCCTCCTTGACCTAGAAAATTCAAAGGTCCATAGTCATAATTCTACTTGACTCCAATCTCCCCAAAGGATTAGGCACTGGTCCACCCTAAGGTGATCACCTTAAACCTATTTTCATTCTCCCCTTTCCTCTTCTATAGGTCTAGTCCTCTAGGTCACCTAGGGAATCAATTATCACACAATCTAGGCATCCAATTACTTCAATTTTTGGTCCACAACTACGCATGTGTCCTCAAGAAGCCCTCCAAATTTCATGAGATTCCGATGGTGGGATCTTTAGATATCGCAAGCCGTAGCTTGAAGACCAATTCTTTCCCTTGGTTTCCCTTAGGCTAGAAACCTCACAGGGATCCTTGCATTTCCTTCCATTGAAAATTCATTCCTTGATCCCTTTCCCCTCGCTAATTAGGTCAAGCATATCATTGGTTGCTAAATCCCATCTTCTTGACCTAATTTAGGTCCACTTGGTCCCGTGTGGTCCCATATATTATCAAAGTCAACGCTTCAAAAACCACTAGGGAGACCAAGTTCCACAAGGATTTTAGGGTTTAGGAAGCTCCTTTGCAAGTCACATTCCCTAAGAAAAGCCCTCAAATCCTTATTCCCCTATCCTAGAGAGCCTTATACCTTTCTTAAAAGGCAAGAAAGTCCCACTATTGAGTCTGAGTCTCTCGTAGGAAAGGGTCATTGAGATTACTTCACATCCATCTTAGTTTATCTATCCCTCATAAGTGATTCTCTATATATCGGGTCTCCTCCCATTGGTGAAAGTTTGTAAAGAGTAGGAAGCTTTAGCTGTGGTGACAGTGGGCTTTAGCTTCATTGCTGCTCTTGACCTAGCAAGTGCCCCTCTAGGATCCATGCTAGTTTGAGCGATAACATTTCGGCGATGTTGTCAAGGACACAAAACGTGTGTTTTGTTTCTCATATACATATTGACATATCATTACTAGTAACTCCATTGGCAAAATGAAGCCCTAGTTCTTCATTGAACTTTAAGGTTGATGCTTGTAGGGTGAAGCAAGCATTTTTCTAGGCATTATTAATTTCACCCTGGTGAATCCTGCATATGTTTCATGTATACCTCAAATAGGTTGTCATTTTTTCGTAAATTTCTCGCTTTGGACATTGCTTGCATCCCTGGACATCCTAATCATGTCGCGGGAAGGATAGTACATGGGGTGCCCGTGTTTGACAGTGATCCACTCTCCACAATTCAGCACATAGAAAGATTTAATGAACATGCTTCAGGAGCGAAGGTTGTCCACCAGGATGTCCTTATGTTATTATTCATGGGATCTCTCGGTGGTCATTATTCATGGTTGCATGATCATGAACCTAGAAGAATCTCATCTATTGAAGAGTTCGTTGAAGGCTTTCTTAGACATTTTCGAGTACACCTTGTATCAAGCATCCAAGAGGAAGTTGTCATCAAGCATCATTAAGACATTAAGAATCTAGGTAATGAACAAGAAGATGAGTCCTCCTTGGGTTGACATGATGAAAATGATGATTTTGAGGACAAATGTGCTGGGAAGGATGAATTTAGGGAAAGTGAAATTGAGACCAGCCCTACCTTTCTCAAGGATATTACTCTTGATGAATCCTCTTTTGAAAACCTTGAGAGGGATGATCGCATTAGCCCCTTGATAGATGACATTGAAGATTATTTCCACATTGAAAAGGAGAAATGGGAAATTGCTGGTCCTCAATTTGATTGTGCTCCCTTTTACGACACCGACAAGGAGGATGAGGATGAGATTGGTCTTCCCTTCCCCTCAGGCACTATTTATGATGACATACCCATTGATACCTCTGGGAAGGAGAATATTCATTTTCATTTGCATAAAGAGGGGTAGTTTGAAGTGATCAATTTTCCTTTTAGGAGAGACCCGATCTTTGATAATAAGGAAATTGATAAGGCTCCCACTTCTCCTGAGTATGATTCTATGTTCAAATCACTTGAGCCTTTAGATTATGATTTTGGGAAAGCACAACCCATTGAAAGCAATATTTCTTTCTCCCTTTTTCCTATTGTTCATCATCTTGAGTCTTCATCAAGTGATTCCCTCACCCCTGGTCATGTGATGTCAAGTAACTGTGAGCCCTTCTACCCGCCCGAGTATAGTGTCAAGAAAAAGCCCTTCATCGACTATACTGTTCTTCCTTGGACGCACCCTCAGGGTTTTGATCACTCCATAGTCTCCCCCCTCCAATATAATCATCATGTGCAACCTACTTGTTTTTCTCCATCTCGTAGGCCTCCCTTTCCCACTAATCATAACTCAATGAAGGCCATAAGCCATGACATAAATAATAAGGACAATGGTGGAAGCGATATGCCAGAGGTTTCCATCCATCAAAATTTTGTGAGCTTGGTTGTTGATATATCTATATTTTGGTTGCAAGAGAAGATCTCATAGACTAGATTACATCCTTTTCTTACCACTTCTCACATAATGACCCATGTGTGGGCATCATATTTTCCCACCTCCCACCCAATACATCCTCCATGTGTTTGGGTTTGCATTCGCTTTGGGATTTGCTGCATGAGTAATCGTATAGGTAGGGATATTTCTATTGACTTAATGATATGTTGGTTGCATTGGCTTTACGATTACACTTAATAATAGCTTCGTCATATGCATGTTAGGGTAGGATGCATTGCATGATGATTTTTTCATTAGAAATAACATCATATGGCATTTCTCATTGTAAATAGGTGCATATCTGCATATTTTTATTTTCTGTTGATTTAATGGCATGACATTTTAGCATGTGCGATCATGAGATGTCGCGAAAGCATGCTACCTCGTGTTTTTCCATTTATTTTATGTGCAAGCAATAGGTCTACGGTAACCATGAGATTGATGGTGTTCTCGTGACCTCTCGTTCGAGTAGCTTCGCCCACTTCTTCGAGAGATCACGTCCCAATTGGAGCCAAATGTTACCCACCATTTTGTGGGTGATATCGTTAGGAGAAATTTAATCTCCAAGACGGTCCTCAATCGGTAGCCAGTAGCCCCTTGCAGCTACCAGCTAGCCCATTGTGCCATTTCTCTACCACTTGAGCCAACCATGTGGTCCCTCGCCCATCTGCCATGATCATATGTTTGAAGGTGGGCTTCTCGAATCTAAAGGTTTGCCTTCTCATTTGGAAATTGAGTATTGTAGTTTTCTTATCATGGAAACTTTTGGGCATGGATTAATGGGGGGATTCAACGGAAAAATCAGCTAGGTCTGTGCTTTTGTCCCTTAGAGCCCTTTTAGGAATTAACCTTGCATTCTAGTCCCGTGGGGTCTCATTTACTAACCATTTGGTTCCAAGGATGGTATTTCACGGGAAACCCCAATTTTGGTTGTGTCGTCCGCTCCCTTATCCACCTATATTACCGTATTTCCATTCATTATTACCCCATTCATCATTTCTCCCTCTTGGGTCCACATTCCTCCATTGGGTCCGCATAGGGTTAGCTTGCCCGTTCCCCTTGCCCATACCTTGGGTCATGGCCTGGAATGAAGCCCGAAGGTTGATGCAACTAAAAGAAAGATAAAATGATATATGGCCACATTCAACAAGAAAATCTACCACAAAATGCAAAAGATGGTTAGGACAAATACATTTAGCACGTGGACAAAATCCAATACATGAGCTCTACCCCATCATCATGGCCATCACCCTAGTTCCTATAGGTTCTATGAGCCTTCTTCATCATATAGGAACCCATGATTGTCCCAACCCCTGGTGGGCAATGAACCACCCCACCTTAAAAGAGGGAATTCGCTGCTATATCTTATACATTATGTTCTAACCCCTCGAATCTTGAGCTGTTTAATCAAATAAAATCATAAAAAGGAAAAAAGGCATATAAAGAAGGATGGAAAATCAAGACTGGGGCACCTCATGTACCAACATCGCTCCCTCCTATACATTATAATCTAAAATGTGAGCTTCCCTCTTATTAGCTACCCTTGTACCCCAACATGTGACCTAGGGTTGCCCCTTCTCATTCCCTACTTCATTCACCTATCTGCCACATGTCACAACCTTTTGAAGGATGCACCTTGACTATATTATCCCCTTTAGAAGTAGAAACCACCTAATAGAATGCCCAGTTAACCCTTTTTGGAGTTGGGAGACATTAGCACATGCCAAAGCCTACTATGGAAGGACATGCCATTGTGAAGTGCTCACTTGTTATCTATGGTTTATAAACTCTTCAACTTGATTTCTTTAATGACTTGGTGTGCTGGAAGGGATGGTGATGCATTGGATTTTATACAAGATTGCAGGTGGTTTCCATTTGGGTTTGGTCTCCCTATACAGGGTCCTAACCGCAGAGGGCTACATTGACACATGTCGGATGTGTGTAGAGAGCCACGGTTTTCCACATCAACATACAACACTCCATGGATCTCCACATCCATTTAGAGATTGCTTGTGGTTGACTTATTGGAGGAGGAAGATGCACCTCATCCATCATGCCCATCTAGCTCAAGAGTTGCACCATACACTTGGAAGATGATCCAGGGCTTACACGATGATGTGGAATCACCTACACCATCATCCTAACCCTTTCAGGTAATCTACAAGCATATTTGATTTGTTTGGAGACCCATGAGGACACTTGTGTGCCCCCACATGTCATTTGGAGCATCACAGATTATTACAAGGGGTCAACCACTTGTCCATTGCTTTTGGGAGTTTAACTACACATTATGGCACATATGGACTCCATTAGGCCTCCTACAAGCCCCAATGACATGCACTTTTCATTATCCGACCTCTTGAGAGGCTTATTCTTTTGTTTATGAGCTAGTCATTATTTTATTGTAGGGGCTAATGTAGGCCTAATTAGCTAGATCAAACTTATTAGAAGTGTATAAATACAAGTGATGTGAATTCATTTTAGCATCATCACTGGGATTTGGAACTTGTATCTCTTTAGAGATTTTCGCTATCCTTTTTGGAGGACAAATGTTTGGAGCATGGAATGAATTTTGATGTTTGGATAATTTTCAAATGTCTTGGAGCTTCTTGATGGAAAGTTTTTGGATGGTTGGATATATTCTTATACATGTAAGTACATTTTAATGCTATTCATTCTTTCTAATTTTGTCACATACATTATTGCTGGGATTTCGCTATTCCAGGGCTTATTTGTTGCATCTCTTATGCGAAGTTGTGGAGATTTTGTTTTTGGATAGTGAATGCTTCATGTATGGGCCATGTATAATGAATGAATGTTCCTAGGGATGTTTCATTATTGAAGTTCATCTTGACAAGCCATTTATCTTGCAAAACGAAGTATAAAGTCTTTGGAGCTGCTTCTGCTACTGCCCTATTGCCAAGCAAAGTTGTCTTTGTGGTCTCCTTGACTTAGAAAATTCAAAGGTCCATAGTCATAATTCTACTTGAATCCAATCTCCCCGAAGGATTAGGCACGAGTCCACCCAAAGGTGATCACCTTAAACCTATTTTACTTCTCTCCTTTCCTCTTCGTTAGGTCTAGTCCTCTAGGTCACCTAGGGCATCAATTATCTCACAATCTAGCCATACAAATGCTTTGATTTTTGGTACACAACTACGCTGTTGTGTTCTCAAGAATCCCTCCAAATTTCATGAGATTTCGACAGTGGGATCTTGAGATATCGCAAGACCTACGTCGAAGACCAATTCTTGCCTTGGTTTCCCCTATGCTAGAAACCTCACTGGGATCCTTGCATTTCCTTGCATTGAAAATTCATTCTTTGATCCCTTTCCCCTTCCTAATTAGGTCAAGCATATCATTGGTTTCTAAATCTGATCTTCTTGACCTAACCTGGGTCCACTTGGTCTCATGTGGTCCCATATCTTATCAAAGTCAACTCTTCAAAAACCACTTAGGAAACCAAGTTCCATAAGGATTTTATGGTTTAGGAAGCTGCATTGCAAGTCATATTTCTGAAGCCAAGCCCTCAAGTGCATATTCCCCTATCTTAGAGAACCTTATACTTTGCTTAAAAGGCAATCAAGTCCCACTCTTGAGTCTCTCGTAGGAAAAGGTCATCTAGATCACTTCCCATCCATCTTAGTTTTTCTATCCCTCATAAGTGATTCTCTATTGATTGTGTCTCCTCCCATCGGTGAAAGTCCGTAAAGAGTAGGTCTGTAAAGAGTAGGAAGCTTTAGTTGTGGTGATAGTGGGTTTTAGCTTCATTGTTTCTCTTGACCTTGTTGAAGAATCTAGGGCAATTAGGTGTAGTATGATTCTTCTTGACTAGATAACAATTTGTGAAGTCTTTTTACTTTTCTTGTTAGCTTAATATTCTTCTTATTATTAATGCATGCGTGTGTACTTCATCAAGCTGCTACCAAAATCATATGAACACCTTAGTAGGTTTTTCTTATTGAAGCTTCTTATTGATCAATGCCAAACCCTAGACCCCTGACTAGAATGCCCTCCAAGCACAAGTCAAGTCCTTCCTTCTTTCTGCACTTTGTTCCCCAACACTTAGTCTTCCTTCTCCCGACACTTCATCCTTCTTCCGACAACTGATATTAGTCTTTGTTAGGTATCTTCTATAATAGATATTCCACTTTATTCTTTGGTAGATTTCTTTACATATGAAGAGCACTTTATCCTTCCTCCAACCGAGCCCTTACTTGAGATGTAGATGTAGGTCTGATGACATCAATGTATCATTGTTTCTTCACACATGTGAGGGCATTCCTTCAAGATTATTGTGTGGAGGTCCTCCTCTCTTCTTCACTTGAGTGTGTTTCCTTTTCGCTTGAGTGAGAGGCCTTATAGGCCTACTTTTTTGGCCCAACCAATGAGATATATGTGATTGTGATGGAGGGTTGCTAAGACAATAGGGATACCCTCTTTATCTTCACACGTGTGACTGCAACTTGCCCTAGAAACAATCCTCTTGAGCTCCTTTGTGTACCCTTCTTCTTCGTTGTACTTGGAGACCCTTCGTTCACTCTTCTCTACTCTTTCCTTGTGCCTTCTCTTCGCTTCAGAGGTGCTTACTTGACATTGTAATGGAGTGGACGACCTCTATATATAGAGGATTGTCCCTCCTTTTAGGCCAACTTGAAGGCTGCTTAGGAGACTGCAAGCCGACTTGACACTTATAATTTAGATTGCTTCTTTGGTGGTGTTACATGCTTGGATGACACTTATAATTCAGATTGCTTCTTTGGTGGTGTTACATGCTTGGAGGAGACCTGAATTTGCTTGCTGGGTTATTCTTTGACTCTTATACAAACATATACGTGGTGTAACATGCCATTAAGGTCTTCAACATTTTCTTTTGACCATTTGTTAAATTTTGGTATGTTCTATGCTAGAGCAATTTATTTAAATTCTCACAGTTAGCAATCACATCAGCATTAAGATAAACTGCAGATAGAACACAAATATAAATCGCAAAAGACAAGCCAAGACAAGAGGACACAAGATGTGGCGCGAGCCAGGGACAAACCCCACAATGTGTGGGGAAACCCTTTATCAATTATTCTTTTATCTTCAAAGTTCAGCAGAGAGAGAGAGAGAGAGAGATAATACATTTACAACAGAAGTCAACACTATGACTTAGCTAGATCTAGCATAGATCATTCTGAATAACGATGGGATCAGTTGAAGACATTCTACTTCAACTGATTCTCCAAGGTGACTCCTTCACCTGGTTCTCTTGCTGTACCACTGCATACTGCACCATGCTGCACTAATCATGCTGCCCATGTCCATGATCTTATCCATCATCATGTTGCTCCTTATTGAGATTGCTTACAGAGATGGTTTCTACATATCCTGCAATTGCACTTGCTCATGATATTAGACCGTTCATTCTAGCCATCCTTTATTATGACTGAGATCACTATGTCGTGCATTTCTGTGGGATCAATGGAATCCTTCTCATCATGATTATGACGGGACTATGACTGTAGGCTGAGACAAAGAGTGTCACAGACTCTTGTCTTCACAAGTATGCCTGAGATTGTTATGTCTCCATGACAGCGTATGGATATTTCCATGACTGTGTATATCCATGACAGTGCATTGATGTCTCCATGATCTGCATCGTAAGGAGTCTCCATAGACTGCTAATTGTCTCCATGAATAAGTCTTCATGAAATTGCGTGACTAGAGTCTCTAAGCCCAGATCTATGCTGCCAGATCCACTCTACACCGAGAGTGTCAACGATTGTGCCATGACTGGACCATACCCTACTGCGGATTCCTTCATGTGATCTACTCTGCCAGATCCGCCTACATCGATTGTTGCGTGCCATGCTACGTGCCATGACTGCGTAGTTACCATATGTGACTACGTTCCAATTTCATATATGACTGTGTTCCATATAGCTGCGGGTTCCAGTTTCAAACTGCAGGTTCTGCGTTCCATATATAACTGCGGGTTATATATGACTGCGTTCCAAACAACAAGTTCTATATATGACCCAACTGCGGGGTTCATACCTTAGCTGCGGGTAACAACGTTCCATATATAATCCAATTGCGGGGTTCATACCTTAGTTGCGGCTAACAGCGTTCCATATATAACTGCGACTTCTGTCCTTCCATTGTGACGTATATCTGTACGTGGATTCCGGAGATGAAACCCGAGTTCTCTCTTTAGCGTATACATGTTTCCATTAACTAGTGTAATGAACAGCGTATCAACATATATATGAAAAGCGTATCAATGTATTATTGAACAACTTATCTATTGTATGTGTCATGACCTGTGTATTAATCTTTATGCCCTACGTATAAATGACTTCAAGAATTGCTTACAGATTCGAGAACATTACAGCCTCTATTGACTGCGATTTGATGACTGTGGCACCGTTGACAGCGTATAACCATGAACAACGTATTACAATGACTGCGTTGTACTGTGGCTAGGGCATCACCATAAGGCCACCGTATTACTCTTGGTGTCTCACTCCTCCAAAAACCCAAGACGTGGAGAGGAGGAGATTACTCAAGAATGTGTGTTCAAATGACATCAAATCTTCATCTATTTATACCAAAAACGTATAGGTTGAATAGACATGACGTTTGGGCTTCTAGAGCCTACATAAGAGCTGGTAGGCTAGATAATAAAACCATAATCTAAATAAATTCATATCTCCATAAATACATATCGGAATCGAATGATCTTTGGATCAATCTTACACCTCTCGACGAGAGCGATCCAATAAAAATATCAGCTGCCATAAATAAGCTGACCCACATGGAGTTTGGACCTAGTTGCCAATTTAACACTCCCTCTCAACTGGGGAGAACTCTATCCGGTGATCCATAAGTCCAACTGTACTATCTCTGCCATCAGTGCCCTGCACTACTCTGCCCAACTCTGCTAAGCTCTGCTGGCTTTGCTATGCTTTACTTAGCTCTACTAGCTCTGCTATGCTCTGTTCAGCTCTGTTGGCTTTGCTTAGCTCAATTCTGCTGGCTTTGCTAGCTTTGCTCTGCTCTGCTCAGCTTTGCTGAACTATGAAGAAGAAGAATTGATCGAGAATGTCTCATACCATTCTCAACTGACCCGAAGTCAGTCTCAGAGTGCGTACCACTGGTCCCAGACCAGTCTCAACTGACCCGAAGTCAGCGTCATAGTATGTACCACTCTCACTGGTTCCAGACCAGTGCTACACTGACACGAAGTCAGTCTCAGAGTATGTACCATTGGTCCCAAACCAGTCTCAACCGACCCAAAGTCAGCGTCATAGTGGGTACTACTCCTACCACTGGTCCCATACCAGTATCATTGATCCCAGAGCAATGGAGGTCATCCTAGCGTAGGGAGTACGGTAGATACAACGATGCATCCATCGGTACTACTATGGTCCCTAACTTCATTTCCCTGCTCATTGATTAGATGAGAGGTACTTCCCTTGAGTCCTAGACTGCATGGATAGGATGCCTCGACAAGAGAACTAATCAATCCTGTCCTCACAGGAGAACACATCAATCCTGCTACAATCGCCATGGAGAACACATCAATCTAGGCCTCACAGGATAACACATCAATCCTGCTACAATCGCCATGGAGAACACATCAATCCAGGACTCACAGGAGAACACATCAATCCTGCTACAATCGCCATGGAGAACACATCAATCCAGGCCTCACAGGAGAACTAATCATCCTGCTACACAGGAGAGCGAATCATCCTGTTCCACAAGAGAGCGAATCATCTTGTCCCACAAGAGAGCGAATCATCTTGTTCTAGTGCGCACCACTAGGGGAGGGTGAGTCACCCTGTGGTCGTATGTTGCTCCATTAAGAACCGCAAGCCCCCTAGAGCTCTTAGAGCTCAATGTATGCAACATGCAGCACCCTTTTACAAAGGTCTCTCGACGACTCCAAGTTGTTCGGGAAAATCACAAATTTGATCTTTCCTCGGGGCTCTAACCTGTACATCATCTCAGTGCGATGGAGCCTCCTTGCTCATCGACTTACCATATCCCAGATAAGGCAGTATTTGATGTCTATCTGCTGGAGCAATCATTGAATACGAGATTTCTCAATAATCGAATCCCACCTCTGGTTGTCACAGAGAATCACAGTGGTATTCATCATGTGTACTCACTGAAGAGTATCCACAGCCAGGCAACTTCATACGAGGTCATACTCGTAATTATGTATCCGGTCTCGACGATACTTATAACAACCGATTTCTGCTTCCTGCTCATCCATGATATCGATGCAGAATCCAAAGAGAACCAGCACTGAGAAGTGCTCTAGTGATCCTCCACAATGCTTGCCCATTCAACATTCGAATAATCATGCAGTTTTCACATTTCCGGCAGTGTATCTCAATCCATGAGAGATTGTGCCCTGAAGATATCTCTGAGGATTCTTGGCACCAATCCAGTGAGGCTTAACCAAATATGAGCTCACCATGCTAATTGCAAAACATATGTTCGGACGAGAGTTCACCAAGAACATCAACGTGATTGAGTTTATGAAACTCAGAGGCATTTCCCAAATCTGGTTTGACATCAGTACCATATAGCTTCTGAAAGTTAATATACTTGAGGTAGTCACAGGCTTGCAGTTTATCATTCCACATACAGAATCCAACTCCCTTTGTCTCCTACAAATGAGAGGGTTTGCACCTGTCAAACATAGGTGCCAGTATGAGAGGTCTATCATCCACAACCTTCGAGTAATGGTTTGGATCGATTTCACTCCTAGTGAATCTCAGCTTCATCAGACAGCTATCAATCCTCTCATACTACGCCCGGGGTGTTTTGATTCAAGCCATAGAGGGCTTTCTTCCACCTATATACATGAGATTCCTGTTCATGAATCTCAAACTCCACGATTGTTCCAAACCTGTGGACCTGCTACATGAGGGGGAATGGTCCCCTTGTAAGATTTTCCTTCGGTACATCTCAGACATGTACCTTCATGCTCTTTTTGAATTCAGGCATCTCTGTCACCATCTGACTCACAGACCTCCGGTGCTGTGTCAATGGACATGGTCCCCAGTGGACTTCCTGCAACTTGATACAACCCTGAACTCAAAAACATCTTTGAAAATTCAATTTTCAAACATGTACCTTTCCATTGACGAATGCCACCATAAAACCTTTGACTTCCATTCCCTTTTCGGGATAGGTGGCATCGACTCCAAGTGTAATCCCACGACTGTTACCATCTCTACCATATTAGAGAGTGCACCCTTCTATCCGATGAAGTGCCTTGAAGCACTACAATGAATATGCCAGATTCCCAAAGAATTTGAAGGAGAAGGCCAATACAAGATAACACTTCTCTATCTTATCAGAAACAATATTTGATTCTTCTTACTTGGGGTTCCTTGCTTCCTTGAAGAGTCGGCCATGTCTTTGATGACTTGCATCTCTGTCATTCGAACACTCCTTCACATAAGGGCCGAACTCATAACCAAGACATCTACCTTTCCTTCCACCCTTAGATCCGAACTTCCCAGTGAAGTGATCTTAAGGTATGCCATCAGAAGTTCTGCTGCCATTCTGATAATATGCTCTGCTTCGACTTCACCCTAAGTGAATTGTCAAGAACCCATTGATCATTTTGTCTTGTCCCAATTGTCTTTGGTGATTGCTCTTTCATTCTTGCTTGGGCATTGTCTTCACCTCAGCTCTGATACCATGTTAAATTTTGGCATGTTCTATGCTAGAGCAATTTATTTAAATTTTCACAGTTAGCAATCAGATCAACATTAAGATAAACTGTAGATAGAACACAAATATAAATCGCAGAAGACAAGCCAAGACAAGAGGACACAAGATGTGGCGCGAGCCAGGGATAAACCCCACAATGTGTGGGGAAACCCTTTATCAATTCTTCTTTTATCTTCAAAGTTCAGCAGAGAGAGAGAGAGAGAGATAATACATTTACAACAAAAGTCAACACTATGACTTATCTAGATCTAGCATTGATCATTCCGAATAACAATGAGATCAGTTGAAGACATTCTACTTCAAATGATTCTCCAAGGTGACTCCTTCACCTGGTTCTCTTGCTGTACCACTGCATACTGCACCATGCTGCACTAATCATGCTGCCCATGTCCATGATCTTATCCATCATCATGCTGCTCCTTATTGAGATTGCTTACAAAGATGGTTTCTACATATCTTGCAATTGCACCTGCTCATGATATTAGACCATTCATTCTAGCCATCCTTTATTATGACTGAGATCATTATGCCATGCATTTCTGTGGGATCAATGGAATCCTTCTCATCATGATTATGATGGGACTATGACTATAGGTTGAGATAAAGAGTGTCATAGACTCTTGTCTTCACAAGTATGCCTGAGACTGTTATGTCTGCATGACAGCGTATGGATATTTCCATGACCGTGCACATCCATGACAGTGCATTGATGTCTCCATGATCTGCATCATAAGGAGTCTCCATAGACTGCTAACTGTCTCCATGAATAAGTCTTCATGAAATTGCGTGACTCGAGTCTCTAAGCCTAGATCTATGTTGCCAGATCCACTCTACACTGAGAGTGTCAACGATTGTGCCATGACTGCACCTTACCCTATTGCAGATTCCTTCATGCGATCTATGCTGCCAGATCCACATACATCGATTGTTGCGTGCCATGCTACATGCCATGATTGCGTAGTTACCATATGTGACTGCGTTCCAATTTCATATATGACTGTGTTCCATATAGCTGCGGGTTCCATATATGACTGTGTTTCAAACTGCAGGTTGTGCGTTCCATATATAACTGCGGGTTATATATGACTGCGTTCCAAACAACAGGTTCTATATATGACCCAACTGCGGGGTTCATACCTTAGCTGCGGCTAACAACGTTCCATATATAATCCAATTGCGGGCTTCATACCTTAGCTGCGGCTAACAACGTTCCATATATAACTGCGAGTTTTGTCCTTCCATTATAGCGTATACCTGTACGTGGATTCTAGAGATGAAACTCGAGTTCTCTCTTTAGCGTATACATGTTTCCATTAACCAGCGTAATGAACAGCGTATCAGCATATATATGAAAAGCGTATCAATGTATCATTGAACAACGTATCTATTGTATGTGTCATGACCTGTGTATTAATCTTTATGCCCTGCGTATAAATGATTTCAAGAACTGCTTATAGATCCGAGAACATTACAACCTCTATTGATTGCGATTTGATGACTGTGGCACCCTTGACAGTGTATAACCATGAACAACGTATTACAATGACTGCGTTGTACTGCAGCTAGGGCATCACCATAAGGCCACCATATTACTCTTGGTGTCTCACTCCTTCTCCAAAAATCCAAGATGTGGAGAGGAGATCACTCAAGAATGTGTGTTCAAATGACATCAAATCCTCATCTATTTATACTAAAAATGTGTAGGTTGAATAGACATGACGTTTGGGCTTCTAGAGCCTACATAAGAGTTGGTCGGCTAGATAATAAGACCATAATCTAAATAAATTCATATCACCATAAATACATATCAAAATCGGATGATCTTTCGATCAATACTACACCTCTCGACGAGGGGGATCCAATAAAAATATCAGCTGCCATAAATAAGCTGACCCACATGGAGTTTGGCCCTAGTTGCCAATTTAACACCATTTGACTCTCCTATGCACTTTAACATGTGCTAAACCTATTTCAATGAGCAAGAAACTCATTGACATATATTATAAAAATAATATTTCTTTTCTTGAATAAATATGAAGACCGAACCTAGTTACATTTCCTTCAACACTCCCTCTTAACTACAGAGGTATTCATACAACATTACAAGGTGTTTGTCTATGTTTCAATCTTAAAGAATTCACATAAGAGAAACCGGATTTGTAATCCATCTGTTATAGCATCATAATAACCAACATTGTTTCCACATCAAGGCCTTGATTGACAACTCTATCTCTCAAATAGACTAGAGCTCTATGTTGGCGAGACCAATGAATTATAGACACGTTAATCATTGTCTCTCAAGGTACATACCCACTTGGGTGTTCACTGAGTATGACATTTTATGACTATTCTTATCTTGGGTTGCCAACCCTCAAAGAATATCGGTCTTCTTGCTTACTCTTGTCTTGGATGCCCCACATATCTTCAAAGAGTATCGGATGCGAGATGATTACTTAATCCTCCCATTCTTTCTTCCCAAGTGAAGACAAGAATGTTGTCTATCACTTCCTCTCAATTGAGGAAGACATGACCAAGTATCCTCTAACAAGGTACTTGTCCAAGTTCCTTTGCAATTGGGAACTTGTTATAACTCTCTCTTAGCTAGGAACATTTTGGTAGGGCTTCGTAATGCAGATGTGCCAATGATCCAGGAGGATTCGTTGATTCAATTGTCGTCATTAGTGTTCAGTGTTATCATCAGCATGCGGTTCATCGGTGTCGTTCAGTTTCGACAGTGTTAGTTATGATCAGGTTGTTCAGGTAATATTCATAGGTTTTCATGGCATTCAGCGGAGATGGTTTAGCGCCTAGTTGTCGACTTGAGTTCATCGATAGTTCCCCAGGGTTTGGTCGACGACATGTGTTTTGTTGTTCGTCATTGTAGGATATGTCGTCAGGGTTGTCGTCGTGGCAAAAGATCAATATCGTCATTTGTCGACGATAGGCATGTGGTTTTATGTCACATTGTGACAAAAGATTGTAAAAGGGTTTTTTTTAGGTTCTAGACCTAAACCCTAATCCTACATCTAAGTCCTAAATACATAAAACCTATGTATAAAACCTATGCTAAACACCATTACCTAAGCTCTAAACCCATTTTTATAAACCTTACAATGTATAACCCTAAGTCTTATAGTCCTCGGCCTATGTAATACATTATAACATTGCAAATGAATACATATTAGTCCCTAACCGCAGGTTATAAACCGCGTCGGAACCGTGATATGTGAACGAATGGAGTATAACCACGAGGGTTGACTCCGCGCTATTTACAGTCGGAGTTGGTTAACCGCCAATGGGGACTGTCAACATGTGAACAATACAGCTCACCATCAACCATCAGTTCAGACTATGCGGGGACATCCACCTTAACCGCGAGAGATAATTGTGACATGTGAACCACCTGTCATAACCGTCAGTCAGCGGAACCACTGCCATTCAAACCGTTGGTGAGTTAAGTGCTCACATGAGGTGTCACCCTCCTTCCGCCAGGTTAGCTAACTGCTAACGGTTTCGGGCTATAATAAAGTTTATTTTGGGTTATTATTGTTCAGTTTTGGTTTCAATTAATGTTAGGTCCCTATAATACTAGTGATTACCCCATTACTATTGTTGTTGTATCCCTTATTAATATTGTTGTGCCCCTATTGTCCCCATATTGTTATTACTGTGCCCCATAGAATCCCTCTATTGTTATTTTTGTGGCTTTATATTATTATTGTTAGGTCGGCTGGGTTATATTGTGACTCATTAGACTCCTATATATAGAAAGGAGGTTTTGTCATTTGAATCATCCAAGAATTGTTCATTTATGTAGTGTAAAGGAGGTTGCCCCTCGAAGAGGCTGAATTCTAAGGCGTTGATCTATCTTTTCGATCTTTTTGTGAGCTGGTTTCATAACATTTGGTATCAGAACTTTGGATTCTAGGGTTTCGCTGCTCCAAATAGGTCATCGTGGCATTTTCACTATAATTTTTTTTCTGCGACGTTTCAGAGGCTAAAAAAAACCCATTTGAGAAAAAATCGCACTGAACCTTAGGTCTGAATTTCAGATTTTTTCGCACTATATTTGCGTAGATATGATCTGAGGAAGTCAGTCTTTTTACAGACTCCTGAATTACATTCCAAACAGGTGACCTGGGGAAAATTGTCATAAGTTTCTCTCTGAGCATCGGATTGAAATTTCGTAAGAAGGTATAGAAAGAGGATGGACGGTAGTTTCTTGTGTATATTTTTCAGAGCTAAAGGTCGAAACAGTGACTCGTGGCACGTTGTACAAGTTCGCTCTACTGAACTAGTCTATAATCAGGTCTGTGGGAGATTTGGCATAACTCTTCCTTGGAGAATCCAATTTGGATCAGACTGGTGGCATTGGAAAGAGGATGCAGAGGGCTACTGTAGGTCGCAATTTTAGAACTGGATGATTCGAAATTACAGAGATACATCAGATTCAACATCAAGCTCCTACAAAGTGAAAAAATGTGTGTAGTTTTTTTTTAAATTTTTGCATAAGCTTGGTTTGAAAAATTAGTTTGAAGGAATTCAAAGGGCATAATAAAGCATTATTATCGGTAATTGATGCCCTGAGGAAAGAAAATGCAAACACTTAGTTAGCAACCTGAAAGCTCTAGCATGACTCATGAAGAAGAGGAAGAAATGCGACATGACATATCAAAATTACGAGACCAAGTGCAACAAGTGTCACTTGCACAAAAAGTAACAGAAACTAAGATGGATGGTTTAAAGAAAGATGTAGAAGCTAAGATGGATGGTCTAAAGAAAGGCGTAGAAGCTAAGATGAATGACGTGGAAACTAAGATGAACGATTTGAAGATAGATTTGAAGACAGATTTGAAGATAGGCATGGAAGATTTGAAGACAGATTTGACAAAGTTTCTACAAGAAATGCTTACTAATGGTGAAAGGGTAGTAAAGGAAACTCATAATGAGAACAAAAGAAATGTTAATCATGATTTCATAGACTCTAATGTTGGATGGAAGACCCACCATATTCCAAAAATCAATATGAGGAAGTTTGAGGGCAAGGATCCTGCAACATGGATATTAGAGATGGAACAATTTTTCGATCTCAATAATGTGCAAAACACACAAAAGGTACGTATTGCAACTTTATATTTGGAACCAAATCAGTTTATATGGTATCAATGGCTTTTCTCTCATAAACAAATTATCACTTGGGCAATTTTTACGGAAGAATTGACAACACATTATGAGGATACAAAAAGCAACACTTTTTTTAGCCAATTGATAAGTCTCAAACAAAAGGGTTCAATAATGGAGCACATTGAGGAGTTCCAAAAATTGAACATAAGAGTAAAAAATATTCCAGAGGAGCATACGATTGATGTATTCATAGGGACTTTAAAGGATAATATCCAACATGATGTTCGCCTTTGGGAACCTAATTCATTAGAGAAGGCATTCAGGTTAGCAAGAAAAATGGAAAGCAAAATTATGGCAACCAAGGTCAATCCCTTATCATGGAATCTTATTGAGCTCTAATTGCTCTTGGAGACCTGATTCCTCAGTAGGAATTCGGCAATCATCATCACACGTCTAGGTGAGCGTGACTCGCACAGTCCTACCATGACTCCAGGTTTTGGAGGATAACGGTTGGAAACACCTCCACCCCTCCCAAGAGGACCAGGGTCAATGCCTTATCATGGAATCTTATTGAGACTTAATTGCTCTTGGAGCTTTTTTCATCACGTGGTCATTTTGATAACGATGTTATCTGCAACATAAACACTTGTCCATACATTATAACATATGCATCAATATATTCAAAATAAATTGTATTTAAATAATATTATAATGTTATCTTTGCATTTACATAACATATTTAGCCATATCTAGTCCATATATCTGTAAGTTAACTTTCATATTAAAATGTAGTCATTCTCTTATGTCCATCTCATCGATCATGTCGATATGTAGAAATGAAATAAAATTATAGCTCTCTCATCCATAACATAATTAATAATTTAGATTTCATAGCAAGGTTAATCAATTACTAAACTTCATATTGGTATTCATAATTCAACCATGTTAATTTAAATAACATATTTCATATTGGTATCCATGTACCAGTAGAATTAAGCAATAACATATATCATGTTTCAATAACATAAAAAATTCATTTTTACATGTAATCATCTCAAAATAGTTTTAAGTATTTGATTAAAGTAAAATAAATATATACAAAATATGGCTTTAAGTTCCTCAAAATTAACATAAGTTGGGGTATCTTTGACATATGATCTTTGTATCTTCCTAGGTAGCCGATCTAGGGCTATATTTGTTCCACTGGACCTTAACTTGGTCTACCAGGCGGTTCCTGAGCTGCCGAACTCTATGTTTCAGTATACGTAATGGTTCTATTGGAATTGTTCCCTCGTCCGATACCTGCAGTTCTTTTCATTGAAGGTTATGATATTTGTCAGCTATGTAATGTCTTAATACATATACATGAAATACATTATGAACTTTATGCAAGTGGGGTGGTAGTGCAAGACGATAGGCGACAAGTCCAACGTTTTCCAGAACTTTGAATGGCCCAATAAATCGGGGTGACAACTTTGTCCATTTTCCAAATCGGATAGTGCTTTTGTTTGATGTAATGCAGACGAAAACCTAATCCCCTATTTCATAATTCCTATTTGTCCTATGAGCATCAACATAACTCTTTTGTCTATCCTGTGCCTCCTTTAACCATTGTCTAATTTGTTTTACATGTTCTTCCATCTCTTGAATTAATTATGGCCCCATTATCACCTGATATTTTAACCTGTCCCAACTTAACGGTGTTCTGCAAGGTCTGCTGTACAATGCTTCAAATGGAGGCATTCCGATTGAACTGTGGTAACTGTTAGTGTATGCAAATTCGACTAAGGCAAGTACTTTTCTTGGTGTGTTTGCGGCCCATAACATACATCCTCATCATATCTTCTAGTACTTGGTTCACCCTTTCTGTTTGTCCATCAATATCAGAATGATAAGTTGTACTTAAATTTAGTTGAGTTCCTAAGGCTGATTGCATACAAGTCCAGAATATTGAAGTAAATTGTGAGTCTCTATCTCATATGATCTTCTTAGGTACTCCATGAAATCTGATAATTTCATTTATAAATATCCAAGCTACATAAGCAACTTCGTAAGTATCTCTTAGGGGAATAAAATGGTTGCTTTTCGTTAATTTATCTACCACAACTAGGATGGAATTATGCCTTTGTGGAGTAAGAGGTAGCTCGACCATAAAATCCATAGAATTTTTTTTCCATTTGGTCATAAGAATATCGTGAAGTTGTAGGAGACCGGCTGGATGACAATGGCTAGCCTTCACTTGCTGACATTCGAGACATCTTGCAACGAATTGGACAATATCGTGTTTCATGCCTGCCCAAAAGAAGAATTTCTTTGTATCAGCATACATTTTCTTTACACCAGGATGTGCACAATACAATGCTCTGTGGGATTTCTCAAGGATGGTGTTTCGGAGATCTTCATTATCATAAATGTACATCTTTCCATGGAATCACAAAATTCCATCATTTTCTAGTTCATATCTGTCAAATTTAGGTTCTTTTGGATTTTTTTTATTGAGCTCGGATTTTACTTTTAAATACCAACTCTCTCTCAAGAGATGTTCTTGTACTTGATGCCTTAAGTCTACCTTGATAAGTATGAGGAAAAATATCTGAGGTCTTCTGCTTAAAGCATCTGCCACTATGTTCTCTTTTCCTTTGATGTGTGAAATTCCAAAGTCACACTCACTTAGGAATTCACTGCATCGTATTTGCATTCAAGTCTCTTTGAGTAGACAAATATTGTAGACTTTGATGGTCGCTTTTGAGCATAAAGCTTCCCCCTACTAGATAGTGTCTCTATATCTTTAAAGTTAACACTACAACGACTAACTCTAAATTATACGTGGCGTAGAGTACTTCATGAGGCTTTAGCTTTCTTGAGGCATATGCTATTACTCCTTTGTCTTGTATTAATACTGCACCTAATCCTTTCTTGGATGCATCGGTACACAGAGTTAAGTATTTGTCCATATCCGATACTCGTAAGATTGTTGTGCTAGTCAACAATCTTTTAATTTTAGAGAATGCTCTATGACATTCCTTAGTCCATTCATACCTAACTCCTTTACGCTGGAGGGTTGTGAGAGGCTTTGCAATTTTGGAGAATCCTTCTACAAACCTTCAATAGTAGCCAACTAAACCCATAAAGCTTCGCACTTCATGTGCATTTTTCAGTATCGACCATTCTATGATTCCCTTTACTTTCTCAGGATCTATTGAGATCCCTCCACCTGATATAATATGACCCAAGTAATGAATCTTCTTCTAAAAGAAAGAACACTTGGATAATTTTCCATATAATTGGTGTTCTCTGAGGAAAGATAATACTATTTGCAAATATTCTTCATGCTCTTTCTCATTTTTGGAGTAGATGAGAATATCATCTAAGAAGACTTGTACAAATTGGTCGAGATATTTGCGGAAAACACTATTCATAAAGTTCATGAATATTGCTAGTGCATTGGTCAACCCAAATGGTAGAAATGGGAATTCATATGCTCGAAGCGTGTTCGGAATGCAGTTTCAAGGATATTGCTTTCCTTAATTCTTAATTGATAATAACTTGACTGTAGATCGATCTTTGTAAAGATAGAAGCTTCTTTCATTTGGTCGAAGAGGTCATCAATTCAAAGCATTGGATATCTGTTATTTATTGTAGCTCGTTTTAAAACTCATTAGTCTATGCATAGTCGCAAGGAAACATCCTTCTTCTTGACACAAATTACAAGTGCACCCCAAGGCGAAGTACTAGGTCAGATGTGTCCTATATCTAGTAGTTATTTTAGATGGATTTGTAACTCTTGAAGTTTAGGAGCTGTCATTCTATAAGGTGTTTTAGAGATTGGTTCTGTATTGGGTTTCAATTCTATTGAGAGATCCAACTCTCTATCCTAGTTGTTCTTTGGGAAAAACATCTGAAAATTCGGATAACATTGGATATTGCTCATATACCTGATAACCTTTTCTTAAGTAAAGCTTCATTTGCATTGCTGAGGTGAAGTGTAAAGATACTTTCCTCTTAATAACTTGGATTTGGATTGTTTCTCCTTCATCATTTATACAGAGAATTGTTTTTTCGTAGCAGTCTACCCATGCTTGATGAGCTTCTAACCAATCCATACCTATGACGAGTTCATAAGTTCCTAGGGTTGTGACATAAAATTTTAACCTAGTCGAATAGATCCCTAGATCAATTTTGCATTCCTTCACACTTAAGTCTATGGATTGAAGTTTTCTTGAAGCCATTTCTACCGGTCTGAAATACTTTTTCTTGCGGGTTGCCAACTCACATTTATTTAATGCATATGACGAAATGTAATTATCAGTAGCACCAGTATCAAATAATATTTTGAGTTTTATGCCATTATTAGTACTTGAAGATTCCACTATAGTGGACTGATGTTCTGCCTAATTGTTATTGAATATTGCATGGATTCTATGATACCTAATGAGGCTTTCAGACAATCACGTTGCAAATGCGGTCCTCCATATCCCCAACAATTAACTTGGGATGATCCCCTTGAGTCAGATTGTAAATTTATAGAAAAGGAACTTTGCCCTCTTGTGCTACTTCCTCTCGTGCTTTTTCCTCTATTATTAGTTCCTCGAGATTTCCAATGACTTGCCTTTGATGATTCAACAACTATAGTATTAACCAGTGTTGCACACATCGCGATCGGGATTTAATCGGCGCCGGGAAAAAAGCGGAAAAAATCGTTAAAATCGGGAAAAAATCGGAAAAAAGCGGGAAAAAATCGTTTGGCACAAAAATATTCATTTTTTTTCAAATTTTTTCAATTTTTTTAATATCTAAACCATCTACAACATAAAATAAATACATTGACACATAAATATGATAAAAAAACTAATATATAAGATGTTTAATATCATTTCTAGCGCTAAAATCACACATAACATTGAATCATGTCCTGAATAGTAAGTCCTGAGTCCCAAGTCCAACTCAGCCTCAAAATATCAACAAAAAATATGATAATGTATCTCATCATGTCATAATGTCATATACAATAAAATGAAAGTCTAATCCTATTGATTTCCTCTGCCCCTCTTGCGAGAAAATGGCACAACTTTCTCTTTCCCTCTAGATGTAGAAGCTGGTGCCTGTGGTGGTGGAAATGGCAGTGGAGTCTGACGTGCTCTAGAAGCTGAAGAACTAGTAGTAGCAGCTACAGGAGGCTGAGGTGGATGGAGACCACGTCCTCTACTGGTGGTAGTGGTAGCCCGGGTAGCCCGGGTAGGCGGTGTCACCTCCTCCTCCTGCTCCTCCAACTCCTCCTCCTCCTGCTCCTGCTCCTCCTCCTCCTCCTCCTCCCCCTCCTCCTCCCCCTCATCCTGCACTAACCAATCCTCAGTGGGATCCATGAGAGGCCTCTCGGTCTCAACCCTCCATTCAGCAGTGGTGTCAATCCCATCCAATGAGATGGCTTCCGTATCAGGTGTCTTCTCTAGTTGTTTCACCCACAATCGAAGATTGTAGTAGACATAGACCATGTCATTAAGTCTATGGGACTCCAACCTGTACAAAGTTCATGAAATAATAAATTAATAATTAATATTATAAAAAAAATATTGTTTAAAACTTTAATGAATTCAAAAATTTATTTGGAAATTTGCAATATTTTAAATGTTTAAGTGTTAACCTATTGCGCTTCTTGTTGTGTATTTTTTCAAATACACTCCAATTGCGCTCACATCCCGAGGAGCTGCATGTTTGGCTGAGGATCCGCACGGCAAGATTTTGCAAAAGGGGTACTCTGCCACCATACATCTTCCACCATGCGTCTACAACAAAATTACAAAGAAAATTTTAAATAAACATAAGAAAAAAATGGAATTTGAAGAAACAATGAAATTTGAAACAAAGTTACAAAGTACATACTACAAACTAAAAAATACCTGGCATTTTAACCGTCCTATCAATGACAGCCATCTCAAAGCCAAATGTGCCAGCTGACAACTTATATTGCTCAATTTGTCTAGAGACCTCCATACGTTCTTCTGAAGTTCTCACCATCTTCTGGACACAGGTTAATAATCCTTCCACGACCTCAACATCAAAATTAAACCCACATGCATAAGAAAATGCAGGGTTCAGGAAAAGGCCAGCAGCATGAATGGGACGATGGAGTGTGTTGTTCCATCGCTCATCAATGACGTTCCATAGAAGGAGTTGTCTCTGGAACCCATCATCTCCCTTGTCATCATAGTAGGACCGAATGGCTTCTTTGGCCCTATCCATGGCTTCATACAAATAGCCCATTGCGGGCTTCTCACCATCAACCAACCGAAGAACCTTTACCAAAGGTTCTGTAACAGCGCACACCTCCTGCACTCCCGCCCAGAAGTCCTCCTGGTATGAAACTAGTCTGCAGACGGCCTCTCCTTCTGGTTTGCGGCTCATTGACGAAGCACGCCACTCCTCTGAAAGAAACATTCTCTTCAAATCCCACATAGAATTCAAGAGGGATTGAAGAGATATGAAACTCGTCGCAAACCGTGTAATGGCGGGGCGCACCAACTCTTTGTTGTTGGTGCATTTTCTCATCAAGCTAAGCACAGATGTGTGATTGTAAATAAATTTTGTGATGCTTTTTGATGAGTCAACAACCTCTTTGACAAAGGGAATTTTCCCAATGTCCTCTAACATCAAATCAATACAATGGGCAGCACAAGGTGTCCAAAATAAAGTAGGATGCCTGTCCATAAGCATTCTACCAGCAGCAACATAATTTGCAGCATTGTCCGTTATGACTTGGACAACATTTTCTGCACCCACCTCCAAAATAAACACATCCAGCAAATCACATAAAGTTTTTGCATCTTTGATTTGATGAGTTGCATCAACAGATTTGATAAACATAGTCCCCAAGGGACAACTAACCAAGAAGTTTATAAGGGTTCTCCCCTTTTGGTCAGTCCAACCATCTGACATAACAGTGCATCCTGTTTGTGCCCATGATGCCCTAAAATCCTCCAATCTTTGGGTGCAGTCACGCTTTTCATCTTGAAGAAGCCGGCCTCTGAAATCATGAAGAGAAGGGAGTTTGTACCCCGGGCCAACACTGGCAATAGCATCAACAGTAGGTTGGAAAAATGGATTATTCCTTATAATGCTGAAAGGAATATCACTCCAGAGGAGAAATTTTGTCATCAACTTGTCAGCTTTTTCTTTTTCAGTTCTTTTTAGCATTGAACCAATAGTTGGTTGTGAACCAGGTGTGGTTCGAGGAACAAAATATGATGATGCAGCTACCGGATTGACTGACGCTGCAGTAGAACCTGTGCCACTTGGCCCACTTCCTTCAACTGACCTTTTTAGTTGCCTTTTGAGTTCTTCTTTGGCGTCTCTAGTGTGCTCTAATTCTCCCAATGCTCTCATGGCTTTTTGGATAATTTCAGCATTTGTCTTTAGACAGGGCCCCACATCACGTCCAGGGATTTGTGCAAGGTGGAACTTCAACCTGTACACCCCCCCGAATATTTCCTTTCCACCCAACTTGCAATACAAGTTTTGTCTATCATTCGGAGTTTTAGGGTCACCATATTCCCAGAAAGGATCCAATTTCCTTGGCATGTTTGTTTTTGAATTTTGAATTTGCAAACCTATGGAAAAATAAGGATTAGGAAATAGGAATTTAGGATTACATAAATGATAATAGTAAATACAAATTACAATTTAGCATTTGCAAAATTACAAGCTAATTATTTCCAAAATCCCAATTTCTAAACCCAAGTTACCCAACCAAATGCCAAAAAACAATGAAAAATAAAAAAAAATAAACAATGTTTAAAGAAAATGAGAAAATAAAAATAAAAAATTGGTTCTCATAGTCATAACAAATAACCCATCCCAAATCAATGAAAAATTTCCAAAAATTCTTTAAAAACAATGAAAAACAAAGTTTTTATAGAACCAAAACAAAAAAAAATTAATCTACATACCTGGTTTATGGACAAATTGGCGATCTTGGCTTGGATTCCTCCTAAAATCGCTTCGATTCGCTCCCACAACCGACGGCAACCCTCTCCCTCACTTCTTCTCCTTCTCCTCCGCGGCGGACTGCTGAATGAATTAAAAAAAAATCGTTTTTCCCATATAAAACCCCGCTGCCGCGCGCCCTCACGATTTTAAGTGAAAAAATCGCGATTTTATCGAAAAAATCGCGATTTTTTCGATAAAAATCGCTATAAAAAAAAGGGGCGATTTTTTCGATAAAAATCGCGCTTTGAATCGGCGAAATTAAAAAATCGCGCTTTTACGATAAAATCGCGATTTTATCGCGATTTTAACAACACTGGTATTAACTGTCATGGAAGCTCTAGCCCGTACTCTTCTCGGGGTAAATCTATTACCATAAGGAGGTGGTCTCGAGCTACTTCCCCTGAAGAAGTTTCAGGGATCTTTTCTGGGGAATCCTGGTTTGCAAGGGTCTTGTCGGCCTGACATCCCTTTTTATCCCTAGATGTTCTTCTGCATAACAGCACATTCAACTGCCTCTGTTATTGATAATGGCTTCCACATTTTGACCATGGCCCTGATTCGAGGATTTAATCTATATACAAAGCACTCAACTTGATGTTTGTCAGTATCTAGATAAGGAATATATTTCACGAGTTCCATAAACCTTATCTGATATTATTCCACTGTTTTGTTACCTTGAAATAGCATATGGAAAGCTTTGGCTTGCTGCTCCTGAAAGTAAGGTGGTAAGTATTTAGCACAAAATATTTCTTCAGACGACTCCCAGGGAACATTATCTGTTGTGAGGTGTAATTATTTTTCCAGATGTCCCCACCAAATCAAGGCACTTTCCCTTAACTAAAATACGGAAATTTTTGTTTTGGAGGTATTTGTTCATTCCTTCTAGCCATGCTTCAACGCGTTCTCTAGCTTGTCCTCCTGAAAATTTTGGGAGTTTAATTTTCTGCAGCTCCCTAGAAATATCTTCCTTTGATTGTCTATAATCAGAACCTTTGGGCTCCGCTGGATTTATTTCTTCAAGTTGAGGTTGCTCTTCTTTGGTATTAGCTATTGGCGGCCCTTTTAATGTTTCCAAGATGGCTTCCAATGAGCGCATTATAACGGTTAACTCAGGTGCTGAAGCAGTTGTCGTTGATGATGGTCTCGGTGCTCGCAATGGTGATGACGACGATGGTAGCATTAGCGATGGTGATGGTGATGACGACGGTGGTGGCATTGGCGATGGCGATGCTACCTGATCATTTCGTTGTCGTTGATATGTCCTTACCATCGCAACTTTTCTTGGATACATAATAAAATTATGAAAATCTTAGTTACACTTTTAGATTTAATCTATATAATTCTGTAAATTCAAGCTCACAAAGGGTTATAGTTATTTTTTTTGCTATTATTACCTGCAGCCAGGTCTTATTGGTACCAAGGTCAAGGAGGGTCGTATCGCTACCTCCTTGCCCTAATGCATGGTGACTTATCCTGATGCGTAATACTACTTATCAAAATGCATTGGCCTTTTTAGACATAAGAGCAGAACCATACTTTATATCGATCAAAGTTGAATGAAGATCAAAGCTCACTATGATTCAAGATATGATGCAGATAGGAGCCAAGTAGCTACAATGGGGCTCCACAGATGAACATGTAACCGATGCATTGATGAAATCCCTTCCTAAGGGAAACGATGAGTATTTTTGACAAGTTTGGGCTTGTGGATATCTCCTCGTTTGAGAGGGAGTGCAGATGGACACCATGTTCTCCATGTTTTATGTACTATGGCTAGGAATAATTGTTGTAAGTATAGTACATGAACATGTGTAGGGAGAATGGTGGATTGGATAAGAATCAAGAACTAACATTCTTGAGATTTGTGTTGTGACCAGGGCTAACAACCATAAGAGTTAAGTACATTGATCTAATATAAGAATGGTCCAGAGCACTGACATTAGGAAATGGTCAAGTATTGTGATAATGGATTAGGTGGTGTGGTGTCCTATTGAATGCCTCCCAACATTGTGCTTTGATCTAGTGGAGAGATAGAGCATACTTGTAAAGGCCTTGGTAGTTATGACAATGCTGGTTATGATATAGCTTATCAATCTCGATCCTTTCTTATATGAATATTTCAATTTTAGAATATCCTGTTGAGTCATTATGAATACCTCCCTAGTTAAGAGGGAGTGTTGAATTTGTAACTAGAGTCAGTTTTCATAATGTAAATTTATCATTGACATATTTATTACCATGTGTATAGTGTCAAAAAGAGTAAAAGATAAGTTATTTTTACTCAAAAAAAAGTATTTGAGTCATGTCCCATTTGGACATTTGAAAGAAAATGAAATTTGAATTTTATGTTGAATCATAAGTCCACAAGTTGACCAAGTCGGTAAGTCCACAAGTTGACCAAGTCGGCTTGGGCCTCCAAGTGACACCTATTCGACCTCCTGGACAACTATATATAAGCGGACAATTCAACCTACTTGGAATATAATACACACACACAAAAGAATAGATTTGAACCTAGCAATAAAAAAGAGAAATCCTTGTCAAAGGAGAGAAAGAAGACAATGTCAAAAAAAGGAAAATATTCCAAGTTGATCGAATTTTTGACCTAGCAACAACTCACACGTGTGGATTGTAATTTATGTGGGAGAGATTGAATTTTTCTGAGGTAATTGCAGGCTTAAATTCGACCCTTGTTGTAGGTATGAAATTTTTGAGATTTTACCAGTCTGGGATAGGTTTGATAAGTGTTGAATTTGACTTTGGTTTGACAAGTGTTGAATTTGACTTTGGAGGTGATTGAAGGAGGGTTTTAACTTGGTCTCTTGGTGGCAAATTGGTCTTAGTCTTGGTTTTGGATATCTCACTTTGATCTAATTCTATAAGAAAAGGATTTTTGAGTTTTCCCCCTACGGGGATTTTGCCCTGGCTAGCAACCTAATATTGGTGTTTCTTGTCTCTTTGTGATCTTTATATTTTGCTAGAAGATTAAACATTTGTGTAATTGCTTGATGAAGAAGATTTAACAAGTAAGAAGAAGAAAGATAATATTCACAAGTATTTATCAAGTGGAGAAATCAGGTGTTAATCTCTACTACACTTGGTTTCTTGACAATTGCTGCACTTTTATGAGTGTAGATGTTTTGGAGGTTCAAGTTCTAAAGAACTCTTTTTCATAATCATTATTTTATGAGTTTGCTTCACTATGTTTTGAAAAGGATTGGCTGGAGGAGTTGTGGAGGTAATTGTTACGTTGTATGTTGTCATGTATATGGGTTTCGACTATTAGTGTTACTAACCTAATTGTTGTAAGGGGGGAATGGGGAGAGATTTGATATCTTTATAATTTTCCTTGAAATAGTGATGTTGTTCACTTATATTTGTCATTTTATTAATAAATGATCGAATGGATGATTTAAAGTGTGGGAGGCCCTAGCTTAAATACAACCCTGGGTGCCTATTGGTGAATGGGCATGATATTTGATCATGCGGTTTCCCTAATTAGCTATTAGTTATAGATTTATTTTTACATAACATTGCCTCCCTTTTGAAAAGATGCTTTGTCCTCAAAGCATACGTAACGAAGGGTGTTGTTGACAAAATGATTCTGTCTCCCAAGAAGCTTCTTCTTTTGGCAAGTCCTTCCACTTGATCAGGTATTCTTTGATTATTCGTGATCACAACTTATTTTCCCTGATGGAGATGATACCTTCTGGCTCTAGAATAACCTTTCCTTCGTCATCTAATGTTGAAAGTGTTGTTTTCATTGATTGATGTTCACCAAGTGCTTTTCTAAGGCAGGGTACATGGAAAATGTTGCGAACATGACTTTTATCGAGAAGGCTTAAACGATATGCTACTTGGCTGATCTTTTTGTTGATCTAGTACAATCCATAAAATTTTGGTGCCAATTTGTTCTTTCCCTTCTATTTAAGGACAACTTCTTATAAGGTTGGAGTTTAACAAATACCCAATCTCCAACTTCCAATTCTCTCTCCGATCTATTTTAGTCAGCTTGTTGCTTCATCCGATTCCTTGCATTATTTAGATTTTCTTTTAGAGTTTGAAGGACTTTTGGGTTTCTTCTAACTAGTTTTTAACAGCTGGAAGCTTTGCCTCGATGATATTAAAGTCCTTCCATTTCGGAGGTTTGTAATTGTACAGAGCTTGAAAAGGATTCATTTTCGCTAACGTGTGGTAAGTAGAACTGTACCACCATTTAGTGAGATGTAACCACTGAACCCACTTATTTTGTTTGTCTATGGCATAACAACATAAGTAGGCTTCTCAACATTTATTGACAACCTCTGTTTGTCCATCTGTTTGAGGATGGTAAGCTGAACTCATGTTGAGGTAGGTTCCTATATGTTTGAAGGATTTCTTCCAAAAATTACCCATGAATTTCGCATCTCTATCGCTCACAATGACCTTGGGAAATCCATGTAATTTGTAAACATTTTTGCAAAATTTCTCAGTGATTTGTTTTGTTGAGTCTGATTTCCTCATTGCAATAAAGTAAACATACTTGGTGAGCTTGTCAACTACTACAAGAATTTTATCTTTATCATCAGACACAGGTAAACCTTCAATAAACTCCATTGATATTTCCTACCATTTTTGATTTGGGATGTTTAAGGGATGAAGTAGTCTAGGTGTCATAATATTTTCATTTTTAATCTTCTGGCATTTATCGCATTCTGCTACATATTTTTGAATATCATTACTCATCCCCTTACAAAAGAATGACTGGGATGCATTATAATAGGTTTTAAAGAATCCTACATGTCCAACTGACATTGAATCGTGTGACTCTTTGAGAACCTTATCTTTAAATTTGGAATTTGAATTCAAATAAATTCTTCCCTTGTACCAAAGAATATCGTTCTTTCATTCAAATTTTGAATTCTGAGGCAGGTTATTGATTATAGCACTTGTTTCTGGATCTTTTGCATATTCACTTCGAACCTCATCGAGCCATTTGGGAACAATGACTGAAACTGCAAGTAATGATGGTTCTTCATATTTTATTGACAACACATCAACTACTATGCTATCTTTCCCTTTCTTATGTAATATATCCATGTCGAAGGTAGTGATTTTTTCTGTCCATTTTTGTTGTTCTGTAGACAACATTTTTTGCTAGAGGAGATGCTAAAGACTATTATGATCTCTTCATATTAAGAACTTACTTCCCAAGAGATATTCTCTCCATTTGGTTAATGCATGCATAATAGCAAGACTTTCCTTGTTGCATGTGGACTTAAGACGTTCTTGCTTATTGAGCTTCCTACTTTCAAATGCGATTGGGTGACCATCCTGCATTAGTACTGCTCCTATGCCAAAACCTGAAGCATCACATTTAATTACAAATGGTTTTGAGAAGTCTGGAGTTTCCAATACAGGGGCATTAGACATAACTTTCTTCAAGTTTTCAAAACACTTTTCTGCTTCATCATTCCATCGAAATGAGTTCTTCTTTAGAAGGTTCGATAGGGGTGCAGTTATATGGGCATAGTTTTTAATAAATCTTCGATAATACCCGGTTAATCCTAAGAATCCTCTTAGCTTGGAGATATTAACTGGTTTGGGCCATTCCCTTATAGCCTTGATTTTATTAGGATCTACTTTTACTCCTTCTTGGATAATATATGTTCGAGATATTCTACTTCCTTCCCAAAAGTGCATTTGGATTTCTTGGCATAGAATTAATGTTTTTCTAATATAGTAAGAACTTGTTCCAAATGCTGTAGATGCTCCTTCCAAGTTTTACTGTAAATTAGAATGTCATCAAAAAATACTAATACAAACCTCCTTTGATATGGACGGAATAGTTCGTTCGTGGTAGCTTGGAATGTTGCTGGTGCATTGGTTAAATCAAAAGGCATTACTTTAAACTCGTAATGAACTTCATGTGTTCGAAATGCAGTTTTTGCTAAGTCTTCCAACCTTATTATGATTTGGTAATAACCTGACCTTAAGTTTAATTTTGAGAAGTATTTAGTGCCATGTAGTTCATCCAACATTTCATTGATAAAATGAATTGGAAACTTGCTTTTAATTGTTATTTTATTTAGTTCTCGATAATCAACACATAATCTGAATGATCCATCTTTCTTCCGAACTAATACAGTTGGGGTAGCATACAAAGTTTTACTTTTTGTGATGATGCCACACTTTAAAAGATCTTGGACTAATCTCTCAATTTCGGTTTTTTGATGATGTGGATGTCGATACGGTTTGATGTTCGTGGAATTTGATCCTGCTTTGACTTCTATTGTATGCTTGATTTCTCTTTTAGGAGGCATCTTCATCGGAAGGTCTTGGAATACTTTTTCGTGCTTTTGAATTAGTTCTTGGATTTTTGGTGCTTCTTTGTTGACTAGATTCGAAGTTAACATTTCTAATTGATGACACTATACTACATACACCGATGCTCTCTTTCAAATCATTTTCATCATTTGGGATGATTGTAAGGACCACATCCATACTATATATATATATATATTTTTAAACAAACCACAGCAAAATACAACCAGAAGAGAAACACATTGGGAATTCAAATTTATTTAGCACTGTCTAAAACATTCCTAAATTCATTTAAGGAAACATGTCATAAACTTTACATACATTTAACTAAGACCATAAAGCAATCATACAAAATAATATTGCAACCATATGTACCGTTCACCAGAAGACAAGACTCCATTTGCTTTGCTGTTACTTGTATTCCCTTGTTGTCGGTCACCTCTGAGAGTGAATGACAATGTACTTGATCCGAATGCGATGACCCACCGGTTAACCTCCCAGCCTAGTCCTTGGGTACTCTTCTTCCCCGCGAACCCCCGAGCTGCAATGGGGTTATACAATGGAGGAATGCACTAGTTGGTAGAGGAGAGCACTTTGGCTCAAGAGTCCCCTCTCTAAAATCCTCTACCTCACAAAACTCACTGTAGTTTCATAATCAATGCTTTGACATCATCTCATCCATCCAACAATAGTGTTCTCAAAAGTCCCTTCTCCCATGGCTTGCCTCTTCTTTTATAGGAGTCCTCATAGGGGACACTTGGCATGTCATGCATAATTAATTATTTTTTTATAATTCAATAGCTTGATTATTCACCCACCCATGTGTCACTCTCTCATCAAGGGTCTCCCAAAATTATTTACTTAAATTTTAATTTAAAACTAATATTTTCCTCACCTCAACAAGATTCCTATTTATTCTCCTACTTGCCTCTTTATCCCCCTTTTTATTTTTTAATTTGTGTTCATTACTAAAGTTAATTAATGAGTCAAGATTTGATCCCCTATCTACTCCCTAATTTAACTCAAGTTATCTCTTAGATGGATATTCTTATGTTGGTTGTTGCCACATGGAGGTTGCCACGTGGATATTCTTATTATTCTTATTTTAATTCACCTTCCTCTTCTTTTAATTAGGTTTAATTAGTTTAGGATTAATCTTTATCCTTACAATTATATCCCTCTTTCCCCTTTTACCTAATTAAACTACATAATCTACCTAATATTTTCCAACATGGGAAGGGTAGAGTTTTTAAGGTAATCTATTTTATTTCTTCTTATGATCCTCTTAACCCAAGTTTTATTTTTCATTTAATTACCTCGGTTTCTTACATCATTTACCCTTGATGTAAATTTACTTAGTTTTCATTCCTTGATTATATTTATTATTTAATTTATTTTTAATGATTTCAAGGGTGCCAAGTTTGGTTGTGCCCTTCAAGAACTTCCCTTGAAGTTCCAAGGGTGCCACGCCTAAGAGTTTATTTGTGATGCCAAGGGTGCCAAGTTGGTCGTGCCCTTCAAGAAATTCCCTTGAAGTTCCAAGGGTGCCACACCACTTGCCCTTCAAGCATTTAGTGACTACGAGGGGAAAGTATAGGTGCAATGACATAGACCACTATCATCTCTTATGTTGCCTGCTATAGTGAGACTAATGGTGTCGGGGATCAAGGAATCCGCCTTGAAGCACGCTCCCCAGTAAAATCGTCATGAGCGACTCAACTTTGGGACCTGCCCTCATGATATCGTGATCTTCAAGGCGAAGATGTTTCAACCCTTCCAACCCAAGTCACGACGGGAGTGCCAGTGGGTGAGATCAGGGACACTGTCCCACCCCTCCCATGTAGTTCCATCCACTTGTACAACCCCATCACCCATATGTGAGTCATTCGGTCAAGCAACTAATCTGTGCCTGCAACCATTAACATATCATCAGAATATAGATAAACATATATAGCGGGTTTCAAAATTGACTTAGAATTTCAGAGATAAAATAATATAATTTTTCATCAAACTTGGTATCATCAACTCGTCATATGCGAGTGCCTCTGATGGTTTCTTGCCACACTCAATATTCATCAGTAACAAGGTTTCTCAGTGTTAGTCATTGTCATAATAGCATCATTAACAACACCTAGTCATTCACATCATTGTTCATTGTAAGCGCGAACTAATGAAAGTAGGTAACATAGGGGACACATCCATCATGGCTATCATCATCAAAACATCAATGGAAACATACATATCCATTAAGCTATCAACATCGTAACATCAATAGAAATATACCTATCCATCAAATTTATCATCATCATGCTTTTAATAGAGAGCATACATATCCTTTACTGCCATCATCATCATAAATTCAATAGAGACCAAACTTAACCATTTAATGTTACAATCATCATAATATCGATAGATAAGATATGTAACCATTCATGCTATCATAATATCAATGGAAAGCATACATAAACATCACAACCATGAATATCTCAATCACTAATAATAGCGTCATGTGCTCAGATCCTCAACCTGAGGTCCTCAAAGAATAATGTGTGGGCCTTAGGGCTAAATAAATGTTAGTGTCATATCACTGTTAGTCAACTAGAGCGGGCACTACACACACCCCCTCTTAATAATAGACTTCATCTCGAAGTCCTTGGAATAGGTAAGGAAAACGGTGACGCATCTCCTTGGCGTCCTCCCACATAGTTGAACTGGGACTATAATTGTCCCACTGGACCTTGACCTAGTCCACCAATCGTCGTCTAAGCTGCAAAGTTCGCTGGTCCAGTATGCAAACTGGTTCGTTCATCACTGTTCCCTCGTCTGAAACCTGCAAGTTACCAAAGTCAATAACATGCGAAGGATCTAAAATATAATGATGTAAAACAGAAACATGAAACACATTACGCATACGTGCTAAGGATGGAGGTAAGGCAAGCCTATATGCCACCGGCCCCTTCCTTTCTAAGATTTCAAAAGGTCCCACAAACTGTGGAGACAATTTTTCTCCCTTTCAAAATTTTATAGAGCTTTTTTGGGGCCGTACTCTCAGGAACACGCTATCCCCCACTTCATAACTTCGGTCTACCCGATGAGCATCAACATAGCTCTTTTGTCGATCTTGTGCTTCTTTTAGCCTCCTCCTAATCATAGTCATTTGTTCTTCCATCTCTTGCACCACTTCTGGTCCTATTAATACTTGGTCCTCTAGTCGGTCCCAACTGAGAGGTGTTCTGCAAGGTCTTCCATATAAGAACTCAAATGGCGCCATCTTGATGGAACTATGATAATTATTATTGTAAGCAAATTCCACAAGTGGTAAAAACTCCTCCCATCTCTTTTGTTGGTCCATCACATACATCCGAAGCATGTCTTCAAGGATTTGATTTGTCCGCTCTGTCTGCCCATCTGTCTCCGGGTGATAAGTGGTGCTGAAGTTCAACTGCGTTCCTAAAGCTTCTTGGAAATTGGTCCAAAATCTTCCTGTAAACACTACTCCCCTATCAGATATGATCTTCCTAGGCACTCCATTCAATCTCATAATCTCATTAATAAAAACTTTGGCTATTTCTGGTGCCTTATATGTAGTCTTAACTGGTATGAAATGGGCGCTCTTTGTCAACTTGTCCACCACTACAAATATGGAGTCATGTCTTCTTGAGGTCATTGGTAGTCCCACAATGAAGTCCATTGATAGAACTTCCCATTTAGATTTTGGAATCTCATGGGGCTGCAATAAACCCGTTGGATGCCTGTATTCAACTTTTACTTGCTAACACTCTAAGCATCTTGCTACCAAGTTCACAATGTCCTTCTTCATCCCTTTCCAAAAGAAGAGTGGTTTCAGGTCCACACTCATCTTCTTAACACTAGGGTGTGCCATGTATACTGCACGATGTGCTTCATTTAAGATTGATGGCGTATATCTTCATTCAGTGGTACATATATCCTTCCCCGAAATTGTAGTAGCCCATCATTATCAAGGGAGTATTCTTCATATTTTGGGACCCTCATTTCATCCTCCCTCAAACTTTTGCTAACCTCCTGATACTAGATGTCTATAATTTGTAATTCAAGCAGTTTCTCCCTCAAATTTGTCTTTAAGGGAATCACTGAAAATATCCGTGACCTCCTACTTAAAGCATCAACCACCCTATTTACCATTCCTTTGATGTAAGTGATATCAAAATCATATTCAATAATTAGCTCAGACCATCGTCTTTGCCTTGTATTTAAGTGATCTTGAGTGAATATGTGTTGTAGCCCACAATTGTCAGTCCTAAGATCAAACTTCCTTCCTAGAAGGTAGTGTCTCCAATCTTTAGTGCATAAACAATTGCTGCCATTTCTAGATTAAGGATTGCGTAGTTTTCTTTGTGGGTTCTGAGTTTCCTTGATGCATGGGCTATTACTCTTCCTTTTTGCATCAACACACAACCCAACCCTTCCTTGGAGGCATCAGTGCAAACCAAAATTTCTTGTTCCATATCTGGCACCTTCAAAATTGGTGCTGTCTTTAATAACACCTTTAACCTTTGGAATGCCTCTTCACATTTTTCAGTCCAAATGAATTTCTTGTTCTTTCTTTGGAGCTCAGTAATGGGGCTTGCTACCTTTGAAAACCCTTCGACAAATCTACGATAGTACCCTTCCATGCCCATGAAACTTCGTATTTCATGAACATTGGTTGGTGTTGGCCATTCCATGATGGCCTCGATCTTCACTGGGTCTACTGCGATACCCTCCCCAAAGAGATTGTGTCTAAGATAATGAATCTTGGTTTGGTAAAAGGAACACTTTGACAACTTATTGTATAATTGGTTTTCTTTAAGACATTGTAGAACCATCCTGAAGTGTTCGTCATGCTCTTCTGGGGTCTTTGAGTAGATCAAAATGTCATTGATAAAGACTTTTACAAACTTGTCTAAGTAATCCCGAAATATTCCGTTCATCAAACTCATGAAAACACCCAGGACATTTGTCAGTCCAAAGGGTAAAACTACAAATTCATAATGCCCAAATCTTGTTTTAAAGTCTGTCTTTGAAATATCCTCTTCCTTGATTCTCAACTGATGATATCCTGACCTCAGATCTATCTTTGAAAACACAGTCGCCCCCCTCATTTGATCAAATAAGTCATCTATCCTTGGCAAAGGGTATTGATTTTTTATCGTCACTTTATTCAACTGGCGGTAATCAATGCACAGTTGCCAAGACCCATCCTTTTTCTTAACAAAAATCACAGGGGCTCCCCATGGAGATATGCTAGGTCGTATGAACCCCAAGTCCAATAATTCCTTTAATTGGATCTGCAATTCCTTTAGCTCTAGAGCCGACATATGATAGGGTGCCTTTGCAATAGGCTCAGTGCCTGGTTTAAGGTCGATGGTGAAATCAATTTCCCTTTTTGGGGGTAGCCCAGGTAGTTCTTCGAGAAATACATCGTTAAACTCAACAAGGAATGGGTGTTTATCAAGGTCTTCAAAGTCACCCTTATCGTTTAGAGCTACCATTGAGAACATTTGACATCCCTTTCGCCTAAATTTCATTAGTTGCATGGAGGAGATGAACCTCAGGGACACCCCTCGGTTCTTTCCCCTTAATGATTTTCTTTGGCCGTCATCGTCGGTGAAATGTAGAATCTTGTCTTTGCAGTCTAGGAGTGCCTCATGTCGCTCCAACCAATCCATTCCTATAACTACGTCATAAACTCCTAGAATTGTAGAGTACAAGGATACCTTAGTCTTACATACACGCAGATCCACTTCACAATCCTTTACCATCTTTCCTACATTTCTTTTCATACCACATGCCATTTCTACATGTCTAAATTCATATTGTGGAGTTTCTTTATGTTTAATCATTGATAATGCATTTAGAGAAATAAATGAATCAGTAGCCCCTAGATCTATTAAAATGACAAAACTCATACCAAAATATTACTTGAGGTTTCCAACACAGTGGATTGGTGTTCGACCTGGCGATTGTTCATCGCTGCATGGATGCGATGAGCCTTCCCCAGATCCCCCATTGTAGTTGCATTCTTAGTTGAGTTGGTATATTACCTGTCTTTTGAGGGCAATCCATCTCGTAGTGAGGACCTCCAAAAGTCCAACACCCCCTCCTAGGGGCTTGGCTCCTACTACCAACTGAATCGAGAGTTGGTCTGGAACTCTACTGGAAAGAAGATCGGTGTTGAGGTGGTGTGGCTTGGTGCTCTCGCATAGGCTGGTGCAGTTGTGATTGACAAGTTTGTTGCGGTTCCCTGTGCGGATGTTGAGCTGGATGCCTATATGGTGTTCTTTGATTTCTTCCTGACCACCTTTGATGATTGAGCGTGGGACCCCCTCGCAAATTTCTATGTTCCGTATTGTTTCCACTTGGTACTCTTGATCCTGTGGGCCTTGTTGACTTGCTATGTTCACTGCTCATGATCTCCTCCTTTGCAATGATTGCCCGCTGAACTGCCTCGTGCAAGGTGTGAGGCATTAAGATTCTAACCTTGGTCTAAATGTTAACATTTAATCCATACACAAATTTGTTCACCTTGAGCTTTTCTGTGTTTAAGTGAGGGGCATAATGGAGTAATTCCATGAAACGTGCCTCATACTCTGGTAGTGAGCGACTCCCTTGCTTTAATGCATTGAATTCATTTAGTTGTCTCTCAAGGAACTCCTCTGACAGGTAACGTTCTCTAAATTTTTCTTCAAATAGCTCCCAAGTTACTTTTGATATATCCATCCCCAATTGGGTTAATAATGTCTTCCACCAAAGTAGTGCGTTTCCCTTTAGCTGGAATATACCCATCTTGGCCTTCATGTTTGAGGTGTAATCTCTTAGGGTAAAACACATAGCCATGTTTTCCAACCATGCCTCTGCAGATTGACCATCTGTGGATCCCCAAAACTCTGGAAATTTTACCTTTTCCAAATCTCGACGTACATCATTTCTTGTGGTGTTTTGGGGTGCTTCTTTTTGTATGATAGGTCCTCCATGCTCTCATTCCAAGCGGTTTATTAATGCCTTAGACACGTTGGAATGATCTCATTAAGTTCAACACTTCTCCAATTGGTATCTGTTCTTGTGTTGAGATGTTTTCCCCCTCATTAGGTGGGGTGGTAGTAGTTGGCTGTTGTGGTGGCGCCATGTTGTGCCCTTTAGTTGCCCCACTCCTTGTACCTGTTGTAACCATGGTTCACCTGCCACAATTTAATACGATTTTTCCTTATAAGATAAAAAGCAATGAAATAAAAATCATAACCAACGCGAGTGGTTCTATAATTTATTGTTATTATTACATACTCCCAAGGGGACAATTTATGCATTTATAAGTTCTTGACATTCCTATAACTTTTAATCAAAAGAGTACCAACCTCCATAAATTCTAACTTTTAATTTTAACACTTAGCTTCCATGTTAAATTGGTAGTTTAATTTTAAAATTAAAAAAACAAAGGTTCACTTACTAAAACATACTTAAGAATGCATTTCTAGACTTATTTGACTTCAATGAATGCATAATATTCAGTTCCCCCCACCCCCCACTCTTTTTCTTTTTCTTTTTTAACAGTGGAGAATGAAATTCCAATCCTATTTCAAGATTGAAAAGAAAAGTCTCTTTTCAAGCTAATATGCGGTATTGATAATATATAGTGATATTGCTTGAGTATCAAAACTCACTCGAGCAATGTATGAGATCCTTAAAATAAGCTCCTGCATGGTTATATATTTCACCAATTTTATGCTTTCACCTAAATTTTAGAGAATAACAATATGTTTAACTATGGTAACTTAAATCTATGAATCAATACACACTGTATAGTCCACAGTAGAAAATAGCCAAACTACATTTAAAATATGGTTTAATAATTATTTAAGCTTATAAATGTTCTTTTCTTCTATTGGAAAAAAAACAAATCATATCACTCACATTTATAAAATCAAAAAAATCATATAACAACTTTTCTAAGATATGATTAACAAAGCACATTTCTAAAAACACCTCAATCAAACATTTAAAAAAAATGATTGGAAAAATTGCACCTATAACGTAGGTGCAAAATAGAGTTCATTTAGGTGCAAAATAGAGTTCATTTACAGAGGAATGGCATAAAAATTAAGAATAAAAGGTGAACGAGATGTTATCACTGTTGAGAACTAACTCCAAAGTGAAGAAAGATACAGGAAAACAACTCATTGCTGCAAAATTACTGAGAAATAGATCAAGGCTAAACATGGATCAGGCAACAAAAAAAAAGGAAAAGAAAAGAAAAAAAAACAAATCCCACAATTCCAATCACAAACAATTGACTCGGTAAAAAATAATTGATTTTGTATGTGAGATATTCATGTGGAAGGCAGGTGGAACACGCTGTGAAGTTCGAAATATCAATAAAATGTAAGTGATAGTATAAATGAATTAATATTTTATCATGCATGTGTAATTAAAAGGAGCATAAATGAAGAAAATATGGGTAGAATCAAAATAAACACTCCTCATGTGGCATGGAAGGTCACAGCTCTAAAATCGAATATTTTATAATTTAGATTTTGGAATAAAAATTAGAAGGCACGCGATTCAAGAAGCTTGACCAAAATATATTTACTTAAAGCTTCAAATAGCGAGTCTTAATCAACTGTTTCAGAAAGTTTAGGGGTTTAAAGTCTGTATACTGAAGGGGTTTAAATCCTGGGCTTGTACCGAGGATTGACCAGGGTCCAGGCCTTGGTAGCAGCTGAAGTTGGTGAAGCGAGTTGTCAACAGGACGTTGGTATCGGAGAGAGATTTCGTTAATTGGTAGAGAAAAATGTTCCATACCCACCAAGCTGTTCAAACCCTTTTATGAGGCGAGAATCACCTCATACGCAGTAAAAACATGGTGCAAACATTTAGAAGAGAGGCCCACCTGGGACCTATATTCGAAATACCCTTTTGGAATTCATTAGCGTATGTCATGAGCATGTTAATAAAAGAAATTAAGAACAACATTAAGTCATTTCGAAATAAAAGAAATGAAAACCTTTGTCTGACCAATATACCTCTAAAACAAGCGTTCGAACCTAATGATAAAGCCTTAAAAATAACACCAAAAGAAAGCTAAATTTAGGTAGTACGTCATGGTCAATTCAGAAATGCATAAGTATGAAATTATTAATTAGGATGTCAAGCCAAATTCCAGCAATGAAGTATTGAAGACATGAAAACTACATGGCAAATAGTGCTCCTGGGTCATCACAACAGGTATGGTGATATAAATTTGTAAACATGGTATTGCTACAGGATCGATATTCGTAAAAATAAAACGACAAGATGATAACAAGATGAATTCCAAAACTGAATCGGCCAAAACTTTCTTGAAACCAAATATACATGGCATTTCAAAGTTTGGTCACAAAACTGTTAGCAATTTTTAATTGATTGCAATTTCCCCTGCCCCACAAGAAACAGTAAGGAAAAAGGAAAATGGAAAACTCGAATGCCAGAGAATTGTGGGCAGTAGATATTACGATTTGTAAGATGAGTTTACGTATAAAGTGAAAACTCATTTCAGATTTGGGTGAACCTCTCATGTCAGAGTTGATTTTCTTCTAGAGATGCAAAGAAGCGACATCTGAGGATCAAAATAAACAAAATACAAGACAATATGTTGAATCGTTTTTTTTTTTGAATGGGCAGGAAAGCAATCCCATTTCCGGCACACAATAGAAACTTACTGCACAGTCATTCATATCGTTGCAAAAGCAAGATTGCATGGTCTTGCACAATCCCTTATGCAGAAGGTTCTGGTTGAAGAAAGCAAATCTTACAATGCAGATTCTCAAGCATTTAAAGTTCTTGCCAAGACTTATAGAGTTTGAGATTCCTCCCCTGCTGTGTTTGATATACTGATCAAGGCTTATTCGAAGGCAAGAAGGATTGATCAGGCGATCGAAGTTTTTCAGCATCTTAAGCGCCATGCATTTTTGCCTTCATTGGACACTTGTAACATGCTGCTTCATTCCGTGGTAGTGTGCAGTGGGTCATGTGCATGCTTGGAGTTGTACAGAGAAATGCTTGAGAGTAAAATTATTCCAAATGTTAAGACTTTCAACATGCTGATGCTGGGACTCTGTAGGGATAACAAGGTGAAGCTTGCTGAGGAGTTATTTTCTGAAATGGAAGAAGCTGACTGTTTCGGAAATGTATTTAGTTACAATATTTTAATGGATGCACATTGTAGGGAAGGAAACATTCAAGATGCTAGTATTCTTTGGGACAAAATGACACAAAAGGGCCTTGCACCAGATATTGTCTCTTACAATGCTCTAATTGATGGACTTTGCAGCAACGGCAAGATGCAGGAAGCAGAGGTTATTTTAGACCAGATGTTTGAGAAGGCTTTGGTTCCTACACGATTTGTTCGTTCATGTGTTCGATTCGCAAGACCATGCCTGTGACGCAGAACAGAAGCCAGTAGAGCAGGAGAGCCGAGGCAATAAGCATGAAGTTACGCTGGCTCTTCATGACGGATTTCTGATGGCGCATATGCTCGCTCGGACTACACAGATGCCCTTCACAACTGGGACTAGTCTCATATTTCCAGTAGATATCCATTAGCAGAAACAGACAGAATGGTACTACAGAAAGCATCGGCTTCAATGCGTTGCGGGTAACGACTACCAGTCCCTTCCGGAGGCGATCCAGGCCGGACATTGTGAGCAACAACAGTGCTGTGTGGTCGATATTTTATTGGAGAAATAGCAATTTTTTTTTTTAACAGCGTGAGATATCCCTATGCCACTGTAGAGGCAGCTACAATCATCAGATCCAAAATATGACCACCACATACTAAAACATGGTCCACTTATCATGACTCTTCCTGGGAGTTGACACCCAGATTCAGAGATTCGGGTACGGAATGATCTATTATCTCTCTGAGGGTCTGGAAGGAGTGTAATTGATTTCTAACAAAGAAGTCATACATGCATGGGCTCATAGGTCTCAAGGGTTCAACTTGGCTCTGATACCAAGTGTAAGGACCACATCCATACTATATTTTTTTTTAAACAAATCACAGCAAGATACAACCAGAAGAGAAACACATTGGGAATTCAAATTTATTCAGCACTGTTTAACACATTCCTAAAATTCATTTTAGGAAACATATCATAAAATTTACATACATTTAACTAAGACCATAAAGCAATCATACAAAATAATATTGCAACCATATGTACCGTTCACCAGAAGACGAGACTCCACTTGCTTTGCTGTTACTTGTATTCCCTTGTTGTTGGTGACCTCCGAGAATGAATGACGACGTAATTGATCCGAATGCAATGACCCACCAGTTAATCTCCCAGCCTACTCCTTGGGTACTCTTCTTCCCCGCGGACCCCCGAGCTGCAATGGGGTTGTACAATGGAGGAATGCACTAGCTGGTAGAGGAGAGCACTCTGGCTCAAGAGTCCCCTCTCTAAAGTCCTCTACCTCACCAAACTCACTATAGTTTCGTAATCACTGCTCTGACATCGTCTCATCCATCCGACAATAGGGTTCCCAAAAGTCCCTTTTCTCGTGGCTTGCCCCTTCTTTTATAGGAATCCTCATAGGTGACACTTGGCATGTCATGCATAATTTTTTTTTTTTTTATTAATTCAATAGCTTGATTATTCACCCACCCATGTGTCACTCTCTCATCAAGGGTCTCCCAAAATTATTTACTTAAGTTTTAATTTAAAACTAATATTTTCCTCACCTCAACAAAATTCCTATTTCTTCTCCTAGTTGCCTCTTTATCCCTCTTTTTATTCCTTAATTTGTGTTCATTACTAAAGTCAATTAATGAGTCAAGATTTGATCCCCTATCTACTCGCTAATTTAATTCAAGTTATCTCTGAGATGGATATTCTTATGTTGGTTGTTGCCACATGGAGGTTCTCTACATTTCTTTAAATTTAATTTATTATTCTTATTTTAATTCACCTTCCTCTTCTCTTAATTAGGTTTAATTAGTCTAGGATTAATCTTTATCCTTACAATTATGTCCCTCTTTTCCCTTTTACCTAATTAAACTACATAATCTACCTAATATTTTCCAACATGGGAAGGGTAGAGTTTTTAAGGTAATCTATTATATTTCTACTTATGATCCTGTTAACCCAAGTTTTATTTTTGATTTAATTACCTCGGTTTCTAACATCATTTACCCTTGATGTAAATTTACCTAGTTTTCATTCCTTGATTATTTTTATTATTTAATTTATTTTTAATGATTCCAAGGGTGCCAAGTTTGGTCGTGCCCTTCAAGAACTTCCCTTGAAGTTCCAAGGGTGCCGCACCTAATAGTTTATTTGTGATGCCAAGGGTGCCAACATGGTCGTGCCATTCAAGAAATTCTCTTGAAGTTCCAAGGGTGCCACACCACTTGCCCTTCAAGCATTTAGTGACTACGAGGGGAAAGTATAGGTGCAACGACATAGGCCACTATTATCTCTTATGTTGCCTGCTATAGTGAGACTAATGGTGTCGAGAATCAAGGAATCCGCCTTGATGCGCGCCCCCGGTAAAATCCTCATGAGCGACCCAACTTTGGGACCTGCCCTCATGACATCGTGATCTTCAAGGCGAAGATGTTTCAACCCTTCCAGGCCAAGTCATGGCGGGAGTGCTAGTGGGTGAGATCAGGGACACTGTCCCACCCCTCCCATGTAGTTCTATCCACTTGTACAACCCCATCACCCATATGTGAGTCATTTGGTAAAGCAACTAATTTGTGCCTGCAACCATTAACATATCATCAGAATATAGATAAACATATATAGCAGGTTTCAAAATCGACCTAGCATTTCAAAGATAAAATAATATAAATTTTCATCAAACTAGGTGTCATCAACTCGTCATATGCGAGTGCCTCTGATGGTTTCCTTCCATACTCAATACTCATCAGTAACAAGGTTTCTCAAGGTTAGTCATTGTCATAATAGCATCATTAACAACACCTAGTCATTCACATCATTGTTCATTGTAAGCCCGAACTAATGAAAGTAGGTAACATAGGGGACACATCCATCATGGCTATCATCATCAAAACATCAATGGAAACATACATATCCATTAAGCTATCAACATCGTAACATCAATAGAAATATACCTATCCATCAAATTTATCATCATCATGCTTTTAATAGAGAGCATACATATCCTTTACTGCCATCATCATCATAAATTCAATAGAGACCAAACTTAACCATTTAATGTTACAATCATCATAATACCGATAGATAAGATACATAACCATTCATGCTATCATAATATCAATGGAAAGCATACATAAACATCACAACCATGAATATCTCAATCACTAATAATAGCGTCATGTGCCCGGATCCTCAACTTGAGGTCCTCAAAGAATAATGTGTGGGCCTTAGGGCTAAATAAATGTTAGTGTCATATCACTGTCAGTCAACTAGAGCGCGCACTACAATGATGATACAATTTGGTTCTCAGGTGGCTAGAACCCATATAATTTGTATTTTTTCCCTTCCCATTTAAATTTTATAAATTGCTTTTGATGGTTGGCAGAGCAAGTACCGAGGGTTTGTAGCCATTGGATACCTAAGACCACATCCACTCCTAATGGTACCATGTAGAATGGAGATTATATATTAAAGTCTTGAATCTACAATTTGACTTTATGGCATTTCCCTACCTTTTCAATTTTCTTATTGTCAGCTACCCTAACCTTCATGTTTGGCGTGGGAAATGACAAAGTGTTGAGTCTCTTCACCATGGTTGAGTCCAAAAGATTGTGGGTGCTACTGATATTCTTGATGTCCTTTTAATTTGAATGTCTGGGCTGTGATATACCTGTCATAGCCAATAATGATACTTGCGGAATGCTTTCGTCATCTAGTTCTGGAGAGAATTCTGAGGGATCTTCGATTTCTTCATCGTCTGATTCATCACTGTCTGAATCATTAGTTGCTTCACATTTATACAAGTTATTGGTCTCTTTCCCTTTAGCACACCTATGTTTAGGGTCCCATTTTTCACCACAATGATTGCACTTGCCTTCTTTCATTCTTTGTATTTCCACGTTAGTTTTTTCTCCTTCATGAAGATGTGGTGGGACATATTTTGTGTTATCCGTGTTCTTAGCTTGGGAAAATCTTTGTCTTGAATGTACTCTTTCAACCTCCGGCCATTGCATTTTTCATGTTTCTTTTTAGTAGCTTTTGCTTTCTGTTTGGCTACCTTTATAGAAGTGATGTCATGAAGCTCGGGCCAGCCTGGGGATGGGGTTTAAGTCCCGTGGTGTACAATTGAATGAGATGAGTTTCTGATAATCCAAGTACTCGCGTCGCTAAAGTCTCCCGTTATCGAGTGTATTTGTCCACATCTCCTTTTTGTTGTAATTTGGTGAGTACTGAGAAGAATTCTTCTTCCTTGACACCTTGGAACCTTTTAAAGAACGCATTTTTGAATTTCCTCCAACTGATAGTGAGTGTTGTCTTTTTCCACCACATATACCAATTATATGCTTTGCCTTCCATTTGCATGGAAGCATGTCTGATCTTTTCGTCATCATTGTCAATACCGTAAATCTTGAAATATTGTTCTGGTTTATTGAACCATTTTTTGTTACCGTCAAACTTGTATAGCTCAAGTTTTGCTCTTCGTTGATATGTAGCTATCAACAGTGTGAAGAAAGTGTTTTGACTTGAAAACGACATATTGGTGTATGGATTCTTGCCTATTTTGAACATTCATGTTACTATTTCCTTGATTAAGCATGGAAGATGTCTTTGGAGACTTGGGTTTCTCATGTGAGTGTGACCATTTTGGCGAATCTGGAGAATTGAGTTATTGATTAGCTTCATTATTCTAGGGTATTTGATCGAGTGTAATATTCATGCTGTTACAAATACAGGTTAGCATCACCATAGCTTGATCTACCTTACATGAAAGGTTTGCCTGCTCCTTTTTAAATTCATTTTTGTTCTCCTCAAGCTGACTCTCTATTCTCTTTGTTGTATTTTGGAGCTCTTCAATTTTATCGCCTTGTCTGGTCACCTTACTCTCAAAATAACATTCTTTTATTGAAATCGGCCATCGAAATTGATGAAGCCATTGAGCGGGTTGAGGTGGAGTATATTTATCCAGCTTAACTTGTTTTATTTTTTATTTTGTTTTAAATCTTGTATTTGGTTATTTATTTAATTAATTGAGTTATATATAGTTATAAATTATATAATAATTAATTATGTATAGTTAAAATTTAATTAATTGAATTATTATATTATAAAGTATATAATAATTTATAAAAAATTAATTAATTGAATTATATATAATTATAAACTATATAATAACTAAACATATTTGTATATTGTATGGACCAATATTCGTATGGATTGGGAGATAGACGCTGAGAGTGCAATTGAAGTCGAAGGCGGGGGAGTAAGATGGTGGAAGTCGAGGGCGGTGATAAACAACGGCATGGTCAGATAGACGTGCCAACGGAGAAGGGTGCTGGTAGTCGACAGAGGCACAGATGTGCCAGCGTTGAAGGGCAACGTCAAGATATTGAGCAGGGTTAAAATAATACCTTGAGGTGGAGGGTCGATGCCGCAAAGGGTATAGGGACAGCGAAAGGGAAACGATGACAGCCAAAACAACAACAGAGCCTTGAGGAGCAAACTCGCTCTGATACCAGATGCAACACATAAAATCAACATTAAACAACAATTATATATATTTTATTAATAAATGATTGAATGGATGATTTACAATGAGAGAGGCCCTGGCTTAAATACAGCCCTGGGTGCCTCTTGGTGAATGGGCATGATCAAAGATCATGCCCTTTGCCTAATTAGCTATTAGTTATAGATTGATTTTTACATAACAGAGATAATGCCACCTTCATAGATTTTCCAAGTTACATTTAAAGGAGGACAAAGTGAGAGGATTTAATTTAAATCCAACTTGAGAGGTTTATTGGGGATTTGGGATGACTTGATCGTTGTCATTTATGATTAACCCCCTGAGTGGTCATTGTGATCCCACCTTCTTGGATGTCAAGGGTAAACCCAAAACCTATTTGTTGATGCGGGTCTAGAATCATTCGATATACAGATTGCACACATGATTCCTTATGTTTTTTGGGATCATATTACAAACATGTGTTTCATTTCTCAGAGGTGTTTTTGAAAACCATAGTATCACTTGGTTAACTTGGGATAATTTAGAAACGCTAGTATTTAGTTATGTACATATTTCCTTATAAACCTACCTTTTATTATGTGTAATTCTTCAATTTCAGGTAATCCTTTTTAAATTAACAAATAATATTTGCAAGGGTGTCTACTCATGTTATTTATTTTTTATAATGTTGAGTATCATTTATGTAGTAGTTGAACATGAATTAACAATTGGTTATATTTTGTATATTTCATTTATAAGATTGTTCTCTTGTAATTGTACTTTGGATAAGAAATGTATTTTTCCATAGTGAAAATCCACTCTTATTATTTTCCTTTTATTTTAGGATTATTACTGAAAAGGTTCTGGATCTCAAGTTTTTGCATGAGGTTTCAGTGATTATAATAGTTGTGTTATATGAGGTATGTCCTTTCACATTGCTTTTACTTGTTAAATACTAAGGAATTAATGATTACAAATTCCACGAAGCTCCAAAAAAGTTTAATTAAGGCACAAAATAGATGATTTGAGAGTATTTTTTAATATGAGTACATTCCAAGTTTTGACCTTGCTCACTGATTGGACTTCAATTTATATTGAAAATATTAGAAGTTAGAAATTCTAATTAATGTGTGAAATGGAATATTTAACTATTTTTCAATGTAAGTGCATTCCATTTTTTGACATGTGTGCTGGTTGAACTTTGATTTATATTAGAACTATTAAAAGGAAAAATGAAAATACAACATGTTAAAATAAAAGGCTTTGGGAAAGCAATTTCTTGCACTATTTTAATTTCGTTATATCCACATTATTTTACCTGAAAACAAGATAAAATATCTCACTAAATATGTGTCAACTAATGATGAACGGTATTGACATCAACAAGGGTCCATAAAAGAGAAAAGTCGTAAAATTCGAGAAAATATTTGTAAAAATAGGCAAACATTAACAAAATAAAAGAATGTACAAAATATTCATCTTTTCAATATTTTAAACATCTAAAGCAACAACAACATCAAATAAATGCGTTACCACATAAGTATGAAATCAAAACTAATATATCACCAATGGGGGTGGAGAACTCGAGTTGCGCTCGACCCCTCTCAAGGTAATACATGCGTGTAGTAATGTAGACAAGAGCATGGTAGAATACTAGTTTGTCTACTCGTGTGAGGATAGATGTCGGAAGAGGGTGGCATTTACGCACAAGAAAAAGGCTCAAAGTTTATATAAGGTGCAGTGTGGGTTTCATCATGTTAACGCCTGGTTTATGGAGTAATGATCGGGGGATAGATTGGTGTGACGAGCATGTTCTCTGTCCTCCGGAGGCAATTGGGGCTTAGGTCAAGAGGCATACTCTGACTCTATTTGTAATTGTGTAGTTGGGAGCTTGGAGGTGACTGTTGCGCACAACACGATCCTTTAATCTTCCCTACAGTCTCTTTGGCATCTGCTAGAAGCACTAGGTAACCTTTTGCATCTCTAGCTTTGGTCATGGTATGATTGTTTCCTTTGGATATTGTTTGGTCGGAATATCAACCTCCATGGTGAGCTTGGTGTTAGAGTTTGGGTGGGAGGGGGAAGTTCAAGTAGGCCTTTCCCAAGTGGTGAGCACGGTGTTGAATTGGTAGCACTTTTAGGGCTTGTCTCTCCACCTCCCTACTTGTCTCAGTCTCTGGTATTACTCTCGCATTAGTTTCTTGTTTATTGTCACATGTGCAGGTTTCGAAGTTTTTCCTTGGGGTGGTTTGGATTCTGGGTGCTTGATTTAGAGGTGGAAATTTTGCTCGTGGTGATCTTGGCCTTTAATTCCGGTAAGTATAAGGGTAGGTGCTATTCTCAATTGTTCCTGGGTTTATATCTGTGGGGAGTCATCCTTGGTAGCTTGCCTGGTCTACTCGAATGGCCTGTCTGGCTCTTGACTGGGTGGTCGCTTGGCATTAAAAAATTTGGCGTGGCACTGGTGTTAGCGTAGTGGTTGCCTGAGGCCAAAGAAGGGGCCACCTTCTTCTTGTTCCTGGAGGTGTTTTGGTGGTCAATGGGGGGGGTATTTTCAGGAGGTTCACTTTGTGGTAAATTCTATCCCATGGCTCGTCCTAAAAGGAGCTCCTGCCTCTCTATCTCTGATAAAGGCAAGGCCTCTGAGCCTCCACGTAGTCAAAAGGTCTTGGTAGGAGGGGGTGGTCATGAGATCTAGGCCCTCGCAGGGGTTTTTCGAAAACATAGAGGAAGGGTGGAAAATCCCCTCAATTCGCTCCAACTCAGCCACAATAGATGCCGAAAGCTCAGTTAGAGGAATATGATAAGAACTGTTGAGAGGAGCATGAGGCCTTGGTTACGGCTCTAATTTGTTGGAGAATGTAACTAGTTCGATCTTCATAATTGTCACTTGACTCATGTCATGATATAATTTTTATGTACTTATAAAAAGGAGAAGGAAACTGATGTAAAGATCAAAGGAAAATTATTTATGTAAAGCATGGGTTTCATGCTTAAGTCTTTTCTCATTAGTTCAAGCATTCATTTAATGCTCCTAGGGGTTACATGAGTCAAAGAGTCATTATCATATTGTAAAATACCTATTCGGGCATTTGTATCAAGGAAAGGACAATTCATTCTTAATATAGAAGTATGTAGGAGGCTTCGAAGACCAAGTTGCCAGCCTACATGAAGTCGGCCTAAGAGGGCTATTTGAGCCTCTTGGAGAGGCTATATAAAGGAAGAACTTCGACCTCTTTCAACACACAAGCACACATCTAAAAGGCTAGAAGAGCCTAGTAAAAAATGAAACAAGCCTTAATCTATTTTGAGTTCTAAATTTCTCTGAAGCAACTCTCTCATGCAAGAAACCTAGGGTTTCTGGGCTCTCCATAGGTCCAAGATCGCAGGATGGTGTTGCAGAATTGGTTTGCAAACCCTAAAGGCTCGAGTTTTCTTTGCTACCCTAGGAGATCTTGTCTTTATTGCACAAGAAGGTGTTGGTTGGCTAGCTTGGTTCTTGGTGGTAGTGTCATGTCTTGGTTTTGGCCTTGGAAGTCTCCTTTAAATTGTTTCTATAAGAAGATAATTTCTTTTTGGTTTTTCCCCTGGAGGGGTTTTTCCATGGCTTGGAGGCTGTTGACCACACTTTGTCAACGATCCATGAACCATAAGGAAGTGGATAAACTTGTTTCAAAGATTAAGGTCATTAGTTAGCATTTATCATTGTAAACCTAATTTCTACAAATATTGTTGTAAATGATGCTTTTATGACCATAAAGCTATGTAACAACACCTAGGTAAGCCTATGATTTTTGTCAAAGGGTTTCATCCTAGGGAGTTTTTTAACCTCCTCGAATTATGTGTGTTTGTAAACACGCATAATCAACAAAGTTTTTCTCCCAGATATACCCCAAAGTTAGGGCAAAATTCGTTGACGAGGTCTTAGGTGAGTCCTAGTGTTTATCGAGTCTATGTAAAGTGTGTTTAGGAATAATTTTAGTGCATGGTTGCTCATAGTTAGACACCAAGGCTAAATTATTTTAAAACACTTGGTTTCATACTAGATCATATTTTGTCACAAAATTAGGTAATGTCTTGAGGTCTATGTCTAAATGTATATTTCCCCTTCTAAGAGTTGAATTACTTTGTAATATCTTGATGTAAAAAAGATATTTTAGTCCATGGTTACTCATAGTTAGACACCATGGCTAAAATTTTTGAGGATGTAAAAAAATTAATTAATTCCCTCTAGTAATTTAATTAAATTTTCTAGCAAAATTAAAAAAAAATCCCAAGCTAGAAAATTAATTAATTTTGAGTAAAAAATAATTTGAGAGAATAAATTCTCTCCAAGTGGAAAATAATAAAAAATTCATGCGTCAAGGAAAAGTCAAATTTTGAAGGACCCCCACCAAGGGAAAAATGGATTTTCAAGAAAATTTAACCCCTTGGAATTGGTGGTTAGGTCAATGTCAATTTTTTGAGGATAATAATCCAAAATATTATTTTTTGGATTAATAAAAAATGGGTTTTAAGAAGAATTCGATTTTTTCGTCAAAAAATAAGAAACATCAACGACAGAGAAATTATTTTCATAGGAAGGTCAATAGATGAGATTATTTTGACGAAGATCAAGCCAAATAGTCGTTATTTTCCACTTGGATGGGTTTTTTTTTATATAGGGAAGTTATCAAGCTCGTATTTTCCATCGGATCTTTGGATCTTTGGATGGAGTAATTTGCAATGTACTGAGCTTCGCTCTGTTGGAATTATTTTTGGCATAATACAAAGACTTTGGGCTTTTAGTTCATGGCATTATTTTATCTTACTTCATGGTGTTATTTTATCTGTTGATTTATGGTATGTGTTAGTGTTTTATTCTTTCATGCTCTATATTGTGCTAAAATTTATAATTGCTATTTCACTTGTCGGTGATAAGAACATTCTCTTGGTACAGTTATCTTGCCTTAGGTGATTTGATTCACCTTATGATCTAACAATTATTTTCAATATTAAATAGAGATTTGTAGGTACACCAGCCCTTGGACCCCAAGTTCATAGATTGTGGGGAATGATCGATCCTGTTTGAGCTCTGAGCTCTGATTTTGATGAATGATTTTGGTCAGTGATTTTTTGAAATTATTCATCCATAGCTTCTACTCTAAAATCTCAAAATTTTATTTTGTGCTATAAAGATTTAATTTGCTAATAAGGGAAAATATTTAAATTTTGTAAATATTGTGGATATTTATAGATAATCTAACCCTTGTTTTATTTTTGTAGCATTTGGGGTTTTGGGGATTTTTTGATTTTTTGTATATATTGGGGTTTTGGGATTTTTTCTCTTCATTTGTACAGGTGAATTCTAAGGTTCTCAAAGGAAATTCAAATTTGGTTGAAGGAACAAACCCTACGGTTAGGGTTTCAAGGGTTTCTCACCTCCAAGAGGAGTCGTTCAACCTATTTGTCCAAATCGTCCAAAAGGGAAGGGTTGATCCAAGCTCTAGAGGCCTAGATCTAGCCTCATAAGGCCTTAGAACCTTAGCGCTCGACCAAGAAAGGAGGGTCGCAGACCCTACAAGGTAAATTATGGTTTTTTGTGTTTTCCTAACTCTTTGTTTTTATGCTAGTGTCCAAAGTTCTTTTGAGGCCTCAAAGGCCTAGCTGAGGGCTCTTTTCCTCCTACAATAGCCCTATTCTCGTCATTTTTGTGAGATGCATACCTAGTTACCTTTTTCCCTTAGTGTTGGAGGCCATAAGGCCTCTTCTTCTTCCCTGGGAGCAACCCTAGTTGGGCCTCCTAACCACCGCAAACCTATACATGCCTTAAACGCTTTCAGTATCCCCTCTCCTTCTCCTTTTTGGTGTGTTGCAGGCCTATAGGTCTCTTCCCTTTCCATCGTAGGCCTTCTAGGCCTTGTTTCCTTGATTTGTGGCCCTTTCTTCCCTACCGTGAGCCTTCAAGGGGCTTGTCTCCCTTGCGGAAACCTCTAGGAGGCTTATCTTTGAGTGTTGGCCTACAAGGCCTTGATCCCTTCGTACGTGGCTTCATTAGGCCTTCAACCCTAAGCCGAGGCCTTTCACAGTCCTGCTAGCCTCATCGCTATCCTTCTCTATCCCTAGTACATTCCTCCTTGTCTCCTATTGATCATAAGCATTGGTATTTTGGACTAACACAGTTTTTTGTAGGTGTTTCAAGTGGTTTTGGAGTTAACGATTGTGGTTGCAGGTGGATGGATTCATTGGAAGTGTTCTAGCTTTGAGGTTGGTCAACAACAAGGCCATAAGGCCTAGTGGTTTGCCTCCTCAATCCTTCTTTCTTATCACTATTTTCACTATAACATCTACAGTACTGCTAGAGAACACATAACATTGGCATTAAAAATAATTTACAGTCATCCTGTCTTATTGGAAAACCATTTGCAATGTTGGGCTTACACATTGCTTGGCATCTCTCATGATTTTTGGAGGACTGCTGTGATCGTTGGTCTCTAGATTTCTTTGCTGCCTTATGGGGGCTTTACTAGGGAAGCAATACCATACCACATGGGTTCATATTGTGGGATATATATTGAGGAAAAAATGACATAATATATTGAGCATATATTAGGGAGTAAAGGCTTTTTATATTGGAAGGTATAAAAAATGGAGCTCAAAGTTAATGAAAAATATAAAGGGGTATAAAAAATATTAATGAAAAATGGATACTTATAATATCTAATGAAAGTAAGGGTTTTTTAAATTGGGAAGGTGTATTGGGTTCGTATTGGTAGGGGGTTAAATAATGTGATTTTCAGAGGTATTTTCCAATATGTAGTCAAATTAGGGGTATTGTTCAATATGCGAAGAACACACGTGATATGTTAAAAGTTTATTGAATGAAGCCCCTGTTTGCTGCCTCATATCACTATTGCATTTCATTGCTAGCTCATGGCACTCTTGCATTCATAAGTGATTCATTGTTAGCAATCTCATCTAATTTACAATGTATATGTGCACTCATTACATCAATTCTCTCAATAAGAAGGTAGATGCTCCAAAAGATAGTTGGTATACTTGGACTAAATTGGCATTCTTTACATAAGATATGCTTGCTGCTCTCACAATTTTCTCTTGCTCCTTTAATTTCATTAACATCAAGTAAAGAATAATACCTTTGAGCATAAGTTGCCTAGTGTTTCTAATTTCATGCATTCTTACATGTCATTGGTTATCAAATTAGTGAATGATATGCTATCTTCCTTTCATTGACATTGAAAAGAATTAGCATATTGTGTTGAATAAATGGTTGCTAGCATTTTGTGACATTGGTTTTAAAGGAATATATTTTTCTTGTGATTACTATCATCTCCTAAAGAAGTTGGCTATTGGATAAGTGGCTACATTACTTTTCATTGTCATAGTGGAATAAGAATTCTTGAGAACAAGTGTACTAACATATTGTTTTGCAAGTGGGCATCACATCTAAGAATCATAATCTTGCAATGTTGAAATTGATTCACTCTTTAAGCACTTGATTGATCACCACATTGATATTGCGATAAGAGTAATCTTGAAGTCATCTATGTAATATCAAGAATTTTTAATTGTGTTGATATCTCATTGACGGATTAGTATTTGTCACTTTAACATTGTTAAGAGAAACATTGGACTCGTGCATTTTACATTTAGTGTTATTTGAAAGTCATTGTCCATTGTGAGATTTGTAATCTTGAAACTTGTCATTGGGTAATCTAATTGGTCCATTGAGCACTGCTTTTGGTGAAGATTGTCCTTATAATTGTTAAGTGTTTTCCTGTATTGCTCTAAATCGAATATTAATATTTAGATAATTTGCATTAAGGTACCTAAAACATTTAATGATCTCACCTAAATCTAATCACTCATTTTGCACTTGCATTCTAAGAGTGGTAATGCATTAATTAACTTATTTCTAGGCATAGGCTTGATTGAAAGATGATAGGATCACCTCTCACCTAGCTTATGAAGTTTATACCCTCATCTTTGGTTAATGCAGTGACCTTGCAGTTGTCAAAGCCACATTTTCTCTACCGCCAAAGGCATTCGGGTGGTTAGAACTGTGGGGGAGCTATCGTTAATAAAGCTTCAACTTTCTTCCTCTTGGTTTCTCTCCACAACTTACAGTTGAGACTAATTTCAAAATAGATGAGAGAAAGGACTCACTTGGATAGGAATCTAATCTAAAATTAACCAAGAGTTTTCATTTCACTTAGTTCTAGGTGTCACATCTCATATAGGATAGTGTGCATCCTAAGCAACAACTATTCATCTGGTAATTTGGTAACTAATTTATTGTGTAAGCAATTTGACTCCATAAGGCACTTCTCTCTCAAATAATCCAATCAAATCGTGCCATAACTAAACTTGCTGATCATCATTAGCCGAATTGCTAGGCCATTCAGTTGTGTCTGACAAGTCTTTCATCCTCACATTTCATAGGGACTACCCTCCATAGCTTGTTGTAGGGAGATAACCAAAACAGAGAGGGTGGCGATCAGAGTGACAATCACCACCTTGAGCGTTGTTGCAATTCACCTGTACAATTTAGGCAATAACAAAGGCTATATCTTGTGTTCATCTTTGTATGGTTATGATCTTCATTGTTTTGGCATTTATTTGATGATAAGAACATAAGCATTGTCAAGAAGAAGATCATAATATGACAAATAACTGTGAAGTAAGGAAAATTCAAATTAAATGTTACCCTCATGTTGCCCTAATCAAATTTCCAACATGGTATCAGAGCTAAGTTCAAGAGTCTAGGCAGTTGGAAGATCACTAGAAGGTTTTTGCATTGATCCAAAAAAGAAAAAAAAGGGACTGCTTGTGTGTATCTTAAGGGCCGAAGTGATTAGAAGCAAAGACAATCAAGAAAGGAGCATTTTCTGAGCATCCTTCTAATAGGACAAATCTTTGAAATCGGGGAAAAATCCTTTTCAACACTATGCATAAGACCGAAGTTTTTTTTATAGGTATTTGTCAGACCAGGAGGTAACTCCTCAAAACAATTCATTATATTCATTCAGGTTGGTCTTTATTATATACATGAGGGAGAGACTGTTCATTTCATCTCCCGGTGACTCTTCATATTTTCTATTATTTATTTACATCAGTTACACTTATTCACCCAATCCTGATGATTAGGTGTCAACATTCCCCCCTTTAATATGAAAGGATGTCAGTGAGTCCAAGCATCGTTTTGAATCTTTCAAGCTTTTCTCTTCCAAGTGCTTTGGTGAAGATGTCTGCAATTTGCTCATTAGTGGAACAATGGCGGAGATGGATTGTTTTGGCCTCAACATGATGTCGAATCAAATGATATTTAGTATTGATGTGCTTCGTTCAATCATGGAACTTGGGTTCTTGGCCAACTTTATTGCCGAGGTATTGTCAATCATGAGTGGAGTTGATTGTACTTGTTTTACCTGCAAATCTTCAAGAATTTTCCTGAGCCACACAATTTCTTTTGTTGCCTCAGCTGCTACCACATATTCTGCCTCTGTTGTGGAATCTGCTGGAACTGATTGTTTGCATGATCTCTAGGAGACAGCTCCTGATCCAAGACTCATAGCATAACTTGAAGTAGATACCCTAGTTTCTTTGTCTCCATCGAAGTTTGAATTAGAGTATCCAATCAAGCTGAAGTCGTCCACTTGTGTATACTTGATTCCAAAGTCTTGAGTTCCCTTCAAGTACCTTAGAACTCTTTTTGCAGTAGACCAATGTCCCTCACAAGGCTTTTGCATAAACCTGGAGAGGATTCCAACAACAAATGAAATGTATGGTCTGGTAGTAGTTAGGTAGTTGAGACTTCCTACAAGCTGTCTATACTTTGTTGCATCCTCAAATTCTTTTCCTTCAATGGATGTGAGCTTTAAGTTTTGTTCCATTGGAGTAGTAAGAGGATTGCATTCTGTCATGCCAAACCTGTTCAACAGATCTCCAATGTACTTCTTTGAGAAAGGAATATGGACTTCGGATGTTGAGTTACTTCAATACTAAGATAGTAATGAACATAGCCCAAATCAGTCATTTCAAAACCTTTCCTCAATTCCTTCTTTATGGATGCAATGTAGCTTTCATTGTTCCATGTCATCAAAAGATCATCTACATATACCACAAGATATACAACTGTTTTTCCAACCTTCTTGATAAACAAAGTTGCATCATCAAGATCATAATATTTGAAATTGAGTTTCAGAAGATGCTCAATTAGTTTTTCATACCAGGCTCGCGGTGCTTGTTTGAGGCCATACAAGGATTTCACAAGTTTTCATACTTAATGTTCATGTCCTTTCACGGAAAATCCTTCAGGCTGGGACATAAAAACATTCTCTTTTAGATCTCTATTCAAGAAAGCAGTTTTTACATCCATTTGATGGACTTTCCAATTGTTTTGGGCTGCTAGGGAAAAGAGTGTTTGGTTGGTATCCCATTTTGTTGTGGGGGCAAAAGTCTCCTCATAATCGACCCCTTCCTTCTGTGCAAAACCTTTTTCCACAAGCCTTGCTTTGTGCTTGTCAAGTGAGCCATCAATTTTATACTTGTTCTTGTAAACCCACTTGCAACCAATTGGTTTGGTTCCTAATGGAGGATCAACCAGCTTCCAAGTGCCATTCTTTATCAGGGCATCATACTCCTTTTGCATTGCTTCTTTCCATTCATCATGAGAAACAACTTCTTTGAAGGAAGTTGGTTCAAAATCTGCGGACAAATTCAATTCACAATCATAAGAAACATCCATATCAATAGGTGAATCAGAGTCATCTACATCACCTCCATTTTGCTAGTTTGAATTTCTAGTTCCTGTCTTTCCAGCCTCATCAAGATGAACACTTTCAATTGTCTTTGTCAGCCACTTTGGGGTACCTTTCTCAGATGGTCCAGGCTGCTCCGTTGATTGAGTTGGGACTGAATCAAGATTGGGTCTCCCAATTCTATCAATCACATCACTTAAAGTATCATTCGTTGGAGTTTCATGCAGGGGAGAGAGTGCTTCAGAAGAAGATTCCACAGGTTGATCTAGTATAGGAATCCCCCCTTCAAAATGTGGAATCTGATTATCAAATTCTTGAAATGATTTTGCATTTGCGAATCTATCCAAGCGATCAAGTTGCCGCTCAACAACATTGTCAGTTTTGGATGTTTCAAGAAAGATTACATCTCTAGATACAACAAACTTTTTATTGACTTCATCATAGAGACGATATGCTTTGGAGGTGTTTGAATGCCCCTGGAAGATACACTTACAACTTCTTGCACCAAGTTTGTTTCTATGTACCTTTGATATCAAGGCATAACAGGTGGAACCAAAGACCCTGAGATGCTTTACCGAAGGAATGTGTCCATACCACATTTCATATGGAATCTTGTTTCTAATAGCATTAGATGGACATCTATTTTTTATATATACATCACATAGAACTCCATTAGCCCAAAACATCAATTTTACATTTTTGAAAAACATCATGAAAACGCACCATATTTAAGATTGTCCTATTCATTCTTTTAGCGACACCGTTCTGTTGGGGATTATAAGGCACAGTTGTTTAATGTTTGATCCCATGTTGGCGAAGATAGTTTTCAAATTCATTTGAAGTGTATTCTTTTCCATTATCAGTGCAAATAGAGCCAATATGATGGGGATTATAAGGCACAGTTGTTTAATGTTTGATCCATGTTGCGAAGATAGTTTCAAATTCATTTGAAGTGTATTCTTTTCCATTATCAGTGCAAATAGAGCCAATATGAGATTATGTGTCATTTTCAATCATGTATGAAAGTTCTTGAATGTTTGAAAAGCATCAGATTTGTTCTTCAATAAATAAACCCAACACATTCTGGTGTAGTCATCAATAAATGTCATCATATATTTATTTCCATTTGCAGAAGGAATAGGCATTGGACCACATAAATCTGAATGAATGAGTTCAAGTTTTCTATGTGCTCTTGAATGTGAATCATAAAAAGGCTGTTTGCTATGCTTTCCTAGAATACAACCATCACATTGCTTAAGTTTCCTAGGAATTGTAGGCAAACCAATAACACATTTTCTTCAACAAGCAGAGGATGTCATAGTTCAAATGTCCAAATCTAGCATGCCATAATAAACTTGATGGTAGTGTCCCTTCTTCATAATGAGAATTGTATGAGAAATGTTGTGCACGAGCAGAGGTACCCTGCAGCTTGAGAAGCCTTTCTTCTTCTATCCCCCTCATGACAAGTGAATGGTCAGATGCTTTTCTCACCTCAAGCTTGCCATCAAACATATGAATGGAGTGACCTTCTAGCGGATGTGGACCAAAGACAACAAATTTCTCTTCAGTTGTGGGAGATATAAAATATGATGCAGAAGGAACTCTGGAAGACCAGGCAATTTAAGCCTGATTGTGCCAAGCCCTGATCGCTTGAGTTTTGATTGGTCTGCAAAGTATACTGCTCCATCAACATTGTCAGTAAATTCTTCAAAAAATTATTCCTATGAGTCATGTGGCAAGTTGCTCTTAAATCAAGCAACCAATCATTTTTCAAGAAGCAAGTGAAGCATTAAATAAATCTTCATTTACTCCAATATTACATTGTGCCACAACATAATGAGTGGATTCAGGTGCTTTACCTTTGTCTGTGTCATTAGTTTTACCTTTGGGGTTGGTTTCTTTGTTACTCAATTTTGTCCCAAGGTAACTTGCATGTGGAGGCATCATGTGATCCATTTCTTTTGCAGCATATGCAGTGAAAATTTGACTTTTCTCCTTGAGAGTGTTTGCCCCCCTGCCTTTGAAATATATTCCTCTTCCTCTTCGACCACCTCTTCCTTTTGGAGGAATCTTGGGCAAGATTCTTTTCTTGATGAGAAAGGCACACAACCTCTTTAGAAGATTCAAGGGTTGTTTTCTTTCCAAAAGCTTTCTCTCTTTCAACAAATTTTTTCACAAGAGAGTCAAAGGTAATATCTTTGAGATTTCCATTTGCTTGCAATGACTCAAGATAATAGGAGTAAGTAGGATAAAGTGCCTTGAGAAAAGCGATAAGAGGAATATCCAATTCAACCTTAGTGGCTTTGATATCATGCATTATAGGTTTTACTTCGGATGCAAGAGCAAGAGGATCATTATTTTGTAATTCAAGAGTGAAGAGTTTAATCATGAGTTGAACAACTTCAAGTGCAGAGTGTGAGTCATAGAGTTCTTTCAGCTTTTGTAAGGCTTTGAAAGCAGTTGAAAATGGCGAAATATGGCGACTCACCTCTTCACTTACAGACGTTGCAATTAATGCATAGGCTTTGTTGTTCTTATTTTCCCAAATGGCGAACTCCTTGTCTGAGGTAGGTTGTTTTGGCTCTTTGTCTCCGTCTCCAACATACACTCCTTTCCACAACTCATTGAAAATGAGGGGTGTGTTTTATCTTCTGGGACCACTCAAGATGGTTCTCCTTGCTAGTGAGGATGGTTCTCTATCTGCTCTCTCTGTTCTTTCGTATGTGTGGGTGTGTCCCATATTTCCGGTCCCCCCCCTTTTGCTGGTCTGTGCATGGCTTTAAAGCCACTCGAGCTCATGCTGTTCGATTCCTCTTCCAACTTCGTCGGATCATCTGCTACAGTTGCACTTGGAGTTCCCTCTCTCAGTGCCATCATCAGACTCACAAGGAGTGACCATTTGTCCTCCTGCGAACTGCGCCAGCTTGCCTCATCGGTTCGTTTCTTCAGTTACGTTTTGGAATAAGTCATTTGCCACCTTGGCGGTCAATTCGAACTTCAAATTCTTTCATATCACGGCTTAATCCCCCGTTAATTCCGTCTTCTCCATCGGGCGCGATCTCAGCTGTTAGATCTGGGGCCCCTAGATCCAACACCATCCGTTCATTTTGCGCGTTTTACTTGCTCGATTGTTAGCGCGCATTGAGTGGCGGTTTTCTCTCTTCTCCGCACTGTCACGCGTCGGGCGCTGAGTGGAATCACTCTGTTTTTGCCGAAACTGCTTATCGCCCAGGGAGGCCCCCAATCAATACTGCCGGTTTTTGGAGCGCAGGTCCCGCCTTTGCCTTTAGCCTTCTCCCCATGGTTTTCCGGCTCTCATGCCACTGAGTGCTCGGGGCTTCTCCATTTTGAGGGTTTTCGTTAAGCGCTAATCGCGCATCAAAAACTCCCTCCGTTTCCCGATCTGGGCCTCCCAGGGGCTAATTTCGCCTCTCGCGCAGTCTCCATGGGCCTCAGTCAGCGCGCTTTGACCGAGGTCCTCGTCGTTCCATGCTGGCTACCAACTGCCACTGGTTTAGAGGTGTTTTTGATCGCTATTCTAAATTCTTTGAAGTCTGTCCCGACCTGGTACAACCATGGTTCTTCCGTTTTTCTTTATGGATCCAATTCGGATCACGGCCTTCCCACTGAAAAAGCTTTTGGACCACCAAAAGTTGGTTTTCTTTCAAGCATTGACTAAGTGAGGGTACTGCTGTCTCACTTGTCCAATCTTAATCCACTTTGCACTGCTTGGCTTCGAACCTTTGAGTCCAATTCTGAGGTACTCACATTTCCTCTGCGCGTTGTCCTCACCTTCCTGTCCAAGACTGTGTCTTCCTACAATTCATTCAGATATTCAGGTAGCAGGTCATCAATAGAAGGCAATTGACTTTGCTCTTCAGGGTCCTCAATCATTGAAGGTTCAAACAATCTCAAGCAATCTGCATTTACGACTGAGTAGATGTGCATGTAAGCTGGTAGATCAAGGCGAAAAGCATTTTCACCAATCTTCTCAAGTATCCTAAAAGGTCCATACTTGATAGGTTTTAGCTTTTTACCTTCACCTTGCATCCTGTCTTTGCTGATATACAACCAGACCTGGTCACCAACTTGAAAACTATGCTCCACCGATGCTTGTCATGCCTTGCCTTGTATTTGGCTTGGCTGTTTTCCAGTTGTTCCTGTACTGCCTAGTGGATCTCCTGGATTTTTTCAGTGAACCTAGTTGCCTTGTCCACATCATGTGTCTATCAACGGTGGTATCTTTAGCAAAGACAAAATCAAAAGGAGACCTTGGTGTGAAACCAAAACAGGTTTCAAAGGAGAATTTGTGTGGAAGAATGTTTTGCTCTGTTGTAAGCATGCTGCACATAACACAAGTTTCATCTCAAAGTTTAGGATGTTTGCTGCAATATCCTCTGAGTA